>VZTI01006050.1:232966-336786 GCA_013397865.1 Struthidea cinerea
TGCAGTGCAGGTAAGATTTAATCAATCTTTGCGCAAGGAGAGGTAAAGACAATGTCCAAAAAACTGGATCCAGATACCTCGAATGTATCATATGTTGGAAACAACAACCATGTTTTCAGTCGCTTTGAACTGTGGCTGTACTTCCCGACAGGGGGGGAAGTATCAAAGTATTCATAAAAAAGGAAAAGAGGGGGAATATTTTGTGGTCTGAAGAATATTTACTTGTAAAGCCTGTGAGAAGACCAAATAAAAGGGTCTTTATCATGATCAAGATTCCAATATTAAGATTAATAAAATGTATTATTTATAAGTCAATTAACATAAATAGAATATGTAAGCACTAGTGTATTAAAAAAATCTTTCCACAGGCAGCAGATTTTTAGCAGCATGAGGTTTTTTTTTTTTTNGTCTGAAGAATATTTACTTGTAAAGCCTGTGAGAAGACCAAATAAAAGGGTCTTTATCATGATCAAGATTCCAATATTAAGATTAATAAAATGTATTATTTATAAGTCAATTAACATAAATAGAATATGTAAGCACTAGTGTATTAAAAAAATCTTTCCACAGGCAGCAGATTTTTAGCAGCATGAGGTTTTTTTTTTTTTCCTGGAATAATACAAGAATAACATTTTCCAGCCAAGAGCAGAAACAGTAGGGGAGTCTTTGCTATCACAGGGCTTCTTATTAAATTCAGTCACTGTGAAAAGCCAGTCTTTTTCCTTTTTTCTTTTTATTTTTTTAAATAAAGACAACTTAAAATCAATACAAGTTAGATTAACAAATCAGTACTATACTAATCCTGATTTATTACAATCGGCAACATTAAGTTTAATCACGTATAAACTGCTACTCAAAAAAAGATTTTCCTTTAGTAAGTCCTGAATTAAATAATGGTGCAATGTACTGAGTTTTTAGATCTGCATCATCTGATATTATGAAAAATTCAATGTACTACTCTGCAGCAGATGTCAGAGGTCAGCAAATCTATTACAGTAATGTAAGTAATCTGGCTTTCTGCCAACCTTTTTTTTTTAAAAACACTGAAGCAGATAATTTTATATTTACAAATTCTAAAATCCTCGAGGGACTAAATCTCTTTCCCAACAAAAAGCAGAAACTTCACATTAGAGAAATGTATTTCACAGTATATCAAACATGTCTTCATCATTAGCATTTCATAAAAAGAAAAAAAAAAAAGCCCTTAATCTTTATTAGTCAACATTTTTTTCCCCAGCTACAGAACTAACAATACAAGATCTCATCTGAGCCAGTAACCACTACATGTATTGATCATGCAGAATGAATGACTTTTTTGGCCCGACTGCCTCACAGGACACATGAGAGCACATCTATTTATAGGCATGATAAAAAAAGTAGTTACAATAATGCAAAGGATCTGACCAGCCCAGAAAGAGGAAGGAAATTAAATGTTAAGGCTGCCAGTTTCCTCTTTAATTCTTCCTACTGTGCATGGATATGACGGGGCTCTGGGACTGGGGAGGAACCATATGCCCAGGACACACAGGGTGATGCGAGAGAAGGAGGCAGCTCAGCACAACCCCTACAATATTTTTTTGTATCACTGTTTCAGTGTTTATTTTTGTTTTCTTTCTGGCAGAATAAAATATTTCAGCATGTCTCCCATTGACATCACTGTACTTTCTCAAGGGCTCCAAGCCCAACACAAAATAGGATGCACTGGAGCCTCTCAGCCACAAGAATAATCTTGGAAGGACTTAAAATACCAAAGTTCATTCCTTGGGAGATGCTGTCCCATTTGCATGCTTGGCCAGGTTAAGGAGGCTAATTGCAACAGGAATGGAAAATGATTTAAATTTGCTCCACCAAATGAATACAGCAATCAGTTAACCCGTGGAACTCACTGCCAATGGATATCTTGGGGCCAAGGGATTAGTAAGATTATGCAAGGATTAGATGCTAATGTAAATCATGAGAACATTAAGCTGCTAGAGCTTCAAAAATGCTGAAAAGGGACAGGCAATAGGTCTCTTTAGTGGTAGGAATCTGGAAAACGCTTTCCTCCTGAGCAATAAGGCCATGGTGGCTCCAACTCCTCACTCTGCAGGCACTACTAGAATTGGGGGACAAGACAGATGCTTTTTCCAGTCCAAGAGGGCACCCATCTATCTGCTCCACGATGTCCTCACAGCAGCCGGGCAGAGCTGCCCACAGCCCCTGCAGCCAGAGGGTCTGAGTGCAGGGCTGGGACAGCCCCTGTGGTGCAAATGGGGCCCTATCAGTAACCTCGGTGAGAGAAACCTGATTCTTTCCCCCTAGAAAGTCAGTGGCAAAACATTCAGCTGTTTTAAGGGACCAGCAGGAATGCCTGAGCTCTGATCCCAAAAGAAGTCTTGTCTTTTTTACCCTGTTGCTTTTTCAAAAGGATAAATCTTAGAGCACTGGTCCAGTGTAGGCAAGGGAAACAATGAGGGAAACCTTCAACAAGGATCAGGTGGTGGGGATAGCCAGGAGCAGGAGGCAGCTCTCCTGGGCACCAGCAACAGATTGCCGGCAAAGAGGGGAGAGGAATAACCCAAACTTTAAGGTCTCAGCCTGTTTTCCAAAATGGGAATATAAAATACATTGAGGAAATGAAGCAGTGTGTTCCTGAAGTCTCATTTCCCTGGATTGCATTGTACAATGCAGGGGTTACGAAAGCAAGCCTCACGTGCTTTGTGCAGAACACAATAGCAATGGTTTTATTTGCATTTGTGTGAAGTACAAAACTGGCATGTATTTTACCAGCAAAGACAAAATATGTTGGAGTTCAATTTTCTTTCCAAAGAACTTTCCTTCCTTAAAGAAATGGCTCTTTCATCCTTTCAACAACAACTTTCCTCACAGCCCACTGGGAGTGCTGGTGGGTAATGAGAATGGCTTACTGCTGAAAGGTGGGAACGGCGCTGCTCGAAGAGAATTCAAAGACACTTTGTTTTAAGTAAACTGGAAATTAGTGACATTACAAACACAGCTGTTGATTTAGCTGCACAGACCAGCGAGGCAAGCTCTGGCACTCCTGATCTTAGGGCTCACCAGGGGGAGATGAACAACTCCAGTCTTTTGCCTTTGGAGCAGATTTACTGCAAGGAAGACTCAAAGGAAGGGTGGTGGGCACAGAGCAGCTTCCCCAGGTCACTCTACCAAAACCACTACATGACTCTGGTTTGGCCATAGTCACCATATCTGCATCTAAAGGCAGACATGCATTTTGGTTGGTAGGTCCATGGAGTCCCTGCAATGCTTGGTCCCTATGCTCAGAACAAGCTTACAGATGCCATTTTGCATTGCCTGCGGGGTGCAGGTCTCCTGGCAGGAATCCAAAGTCCTGCTGACCCTCCCTGGGAGCTCTGAGTCACATCTATATTGCAGAAAGCTGAACAAACTAGGGGCATTCTCTTTCACATTAATAAAATCCTGAAGAACAAGGTGGAGATTCCCAGCAGCACTGGGCAATCTGAGGGAAAAGATCTTACTCTCCATCATTGGTGCTGCTCCTGCAAAAGAGAATGGCACACCTCCCACTGTGCAGCATCCTCGTGGGACAACTCAGCTCCCAGCAAGGAAGAGGGGCTTGTCCCCTTGTGTCAAGTCTGTCCCTACTCCTGGATGTCAAGAAATGAGATTACCATGCGTGACACTGACCGGCTCCAGGCACTGAGCTGGAGTGCTGGGACCCCAAAGCCCCAGGCACTGCAGGGCCTCAGCATCCAGTAAGTGCCAATGCACGTGTGCATGGCGGGCACGCCGGGCAAGGGCCTCTCTGCTCGGCTGACAACCCACCCAGCAGCACTGGGCAGCACACAGCACGCCCCAATTCTGCTGGGACACACTCCTGGGTGAAAGGAAGGATGTAGGTGGGAAAACAAACCCCCACCAGGAGAGATCATCTGCATGCAGGCACTTAAAGGCAGTGCCCAACTGTCCAGCACTTTGCAGTCAAGGACTCCTGCTGACTGCAGTGCTGGCCAGTAAGATTCTGAGGCTGAAACCCCAGAAATTTTGAAAAAAATGCATGTTCTTAGATGTTTTGAATGGACAGCTAGGGATCCGTTTTAATGGTAAACAATTACATTCCTCTGTCATCTGATACTTTTTAAATTTTGGGGAGGGGGGAGGCTTTCTGAATTTTCAATAGTTCCTTTGTTAAAGCATCTGTTACTCACATAATTGAAAAGATGTTTGTTCAGTGGTATGCTTGAGAGTACAGTTATTTAATCTTAATGATAAAGCCCTGAGGGCAGAAAATCATAAGTAGAAACCTCTTGTTATTTATCAAAAAGAAAAAAAAAAACAAACTAAAAACCCAGGAAAAGAAAGAGAGAACTGAGACACCTCATCTATCTTCAGGCTTAAATTTGTGCTTGATGGAAAACTATTGAGACAATTTGCAACTTGTGAAGTTTTCTGGGAGTCTGGGACTAGCTGAAGTGTGAGGGGGGCAGGGAAGTGGGGTGAAGACAAAAATAAAACAAGGAGAGAAAACTGTTGCTTGGCAAGTTTTTTTTGGGTCAAACAAAGAGCTAGTTGTAGTTTACACCATGACATAACATTTGATTAATTTTTGCCTGGGGATGTTTTCACACTTAACAGTGTAAATCAAAACCTTCTATTAATTACAATGTGTATAAAAAGATAACCATAAGCAATTTCACGTAGATGCTATACTAGCCCCCTACTTTTTGTTCCCTCTAAAGACTGGCTGTTATTTCCTGCAAAACTCCACTGAAATGCTTACACCTTACGAAAGTTATCCAAACGCTTTAGAAAACCAAATAGCGTTTGCATGGAGCACAGGGCTCTCCTGCATATTGAATTACTGCACAATATCCTTAGGGTAGACAGACTTTATGGCTGTTAAAGGGAAACCGTGTAAGGGACTTATTTTGACCTGTCTTGTGTTTCTGATAATATATAATTTTTAAGTGGGCGATTTAGAAAGACAAATGGCAGAATGGGCTCTGAACTGTACAAGACACTGCATCTCCTCAAGTTTAGTCCCCTGGTAAGGGACAGATGTGCAGGGTCCTCTGCAAGTGCCCAGGGGCCACACCCACAGCCAGAATAAAACCCTCTGCAGGGTCAGTGTCCGAAGGGCGGGCACAGCCACCCTGCCCCATCATGAAGAACTACAACCCATCCCACCTGCCTGCTCCTCCTCCAGTCCCAGGTGGCTGTGGCTCTGCAGAATAACTTCCCACTCAGCTGCCTTAATTTTGTGAGAACACAAGGCCTAATAAATCCCTCTCCAGCTGGGTCTGACCAGGACAGACTGGTTTTCTAAATGCCAGTAACTCATGAAGGCCAGCACACAAGACACACTGCTGAAGAGCAGGACTCGGGCCATGGGGTTCTCTGGGTCCATCCTTGCTGGAGACCCCAAGGGAGCCCAGCTTCCTGCAGCACCCAAAGAGGCCAGGAAACTACTGGTCAGTGGTACCATCCAGCTGCCTGCCACGACACCTTCCAACAGCGACACCAGAGAAGCCAAGGAGAGTTACTGCATGCCACTGCACACCACAAGTCCCCAGCGCACGTATGTTTGTGCACAGCTCGTGCACAGGAATTGCTCTGGAGGAAACCAAGATGAATCACAGACAGACTTGGAGACAGAAAAAGGCCCCAACAGGCAATTACTAGTATTTTTCTTTTGTTCAGTGCATTTCATTGGGAACTTTTTATACCTTGCACACTAAACTAGCAGGTTGGGTTGTTTGGTTTGGTTTTTTTTGGGGGGGGGGACAGTGGTGTAACATTTACAAAAAATCCCTAACAACAACGTCATCAACACTGCAGAAATACAGCCTACTGCTTGTGCCTGAAAGTTAAAGCTGCCGATCATGTGTTTTGTGTAAAAGCGAAAAGAAACCTCAAACCCTGCATGTGAAAACCACATCTGCATTATTAGGGGAAGACGGCATGGAGCAGTGTGTTTCACAGAAAAGTAGCCGTTTCTGAGGGTTTCTTGATAAGAGAGAGATGTAGGGTACTGACAAGGGCTGCAAGAGTTTCACGGGAAGGGTGCAGGCTGAATCAGCTCATACCAAACCACACACACCTCTGGTTGGCTGTGATCGTGAAAGGTAAGTGCATTAGAGGAGCACAAATGAAGAAAGTAACGACCAAAACAACAACACCTCATAAGCTCTGTACGGTCCAAGTCGTGCACAGAGCAACAGCCCCATGATGGGAAAACATTAATGCTTTTTATATTGGTAATCATCTGTAACATGAGCAATTAAGTACAGTACTAATGGACTATAGCCAAGAGCCTGGTACTAATATTAAAAACTGACAGAGATGAATAGGTTTGGAAGGAAAACTAGGCTGACAAAGACATTTTTATGAAGTGCTTGGGCCTATTTGGAATAACCCAATCAGAGGCAGGTCCAGACCAGCCATGCCTACAGTGACAATAACGCATTCATTGGCATTACACGATGCCTGCTATGCTTTAAATAAAAACACCCATTGCTTCTACTCAGAAACCTGCACTTTCATTATTATACTCATTAATAAAACAAAAGTTGTCTAACTAATATACAAATAACACTTACTGAAACACTGGCAGCCCTGCCTTATTTTAAAATGAAAACAGTTACTGGAAACACGAACCGTATTACATGATAAATGAATCAGTAGAAAATGCACACAAAACCTTTCTTTCCCTTTTACCAGGGAAACAAAGCAAACACTGCCCCAACTGAAGCACTCTACCTACCTATAGCACACCAGCAGCTACCACCACAAGCCCTGCTCCAAACAGCAGGGTGCAGAGCAATACATTCCCCAAAGCCTTTAAATCTGGCTTTGTTTCAGCTTTTGCCATCCTCGGTACCATGAATCTGCAGCCACATGGTGGCTTTGCAGAGGTTATAAACACCTTTAGAGAAAGCAGTATTTCTTCATTGGATTGGCTAGACAGACAATTTTGCCCTCTCCAATGCTTGTATTTTGTTGCCTGGGTTTTTTTTTTTTTTTGTTTGCTTGCTTGTTGTTAATGTTTTTTTCTCTCTCTTTTTGCCCTTTGAAATTGTGTGTAAAACTCCACCTTGCAAAGGGGAACTTGGAAAGGGCAGAAATGTGGGATGCAGTGCCTGAACTGGGACATATGTGCCATTCCACTCCTCAGCATCCTAAGGATGCCACTGAAAGGTGGCTGCCACCTGCCCAGCCTCGATATGCTAAAGCTGATGCAAACAGCCAGTAGCTTCTCTTGGGAGAGAGCTGGTTAACACAACGTGGATGCCCTTGAGGTCCAGCTGTAGAGATGAATGGCAAGGCTAAGTCAAACAGCAGCAGGGCCAGTGAAGTCAGGGAACTGCCTGTTCTGCCTCCAGTAAGCAAGGAAAGGCCAGTGGGATTCAGAAAGAAAAAAATCATGAGATTTACTCAGCATTTGCTTTCCAGTTTAATTCAATTTCCAGTTTAGCTGTACAGCTCACCTTCAAGTTTGAAAATGTATGTGTGTCCTGAATCATGAACATGTGTATTCCTGCACTGCCGTTCTAGTTTTAGATTAAATGTCATCTGAGCACTTTGGCTTTAAATGAGCATTACATTTACAGGTGCTGTAGTTAGAATTACCAGCTGAAACAAACCATGACAATTTCATTTACTTTTTTCCAAGTCTGAGGCTTAATACAGCTTTCCTTTGGTGGAAAAAAAGCATCTAACACTAGAAAAGTAGAGACTGGATGAGTCACTGAGGTTTTTTGTATACGTGTTTTGGTTTTTCAGACCAGATTTAGTAAAGCACATTTTAGGTAAGCTCAGGGCTAACCTAAAAATCCTGCAAGACTTTTTCTCCAAATGCCATATTTTGATAGCCTGCCATAGACATAGAAAACAGGTGCTGCCTCGTATCAGACCTAACCCAGAACTACATGATATACTGGCATCCATGAACTCAGATTTGAGTTCTTCAGTGTATTAAGACCAATCTAACCATAAACTAGAACTCTTTCCTCAGACCAGGTCAAGTCAAGCAGAACTGCTTTTGGGTAGGCTGGAAAGGCTTTTCAGTCTGGAAGGCATCACAAGTCTGCTCAGGTTTTCCAGTGAGCACAATGGGTTTGGTGGCACTTCACAGCATATCCAAGTAACTGCTGAGTCAGTCACACACGAGTCTCTATGCATGGGAGTGCGATGCAAGGGTTTTGCATGTAAAAAAATATAAATCACTAGCATTAAATGTTGTCAGGAAAGCAGAAGAGAGGGACAGGGGTTTACAGAATATTCATGAATGGCTCGTTTACTTTTCCGCAACAACAAGAGATGTGCCCTCTCGGTGACTCTAGGGTTTCAGCACAGAGCTCAGCAACGCTCCCTCTGCAACCCAAACCCACAGAGACCTAATGCTTATGTGTGCCTGGGTCTCCTCTGTCAAATAACATCCCCCAAAGAACATGTGGCGAGGGAAGAGCCAGACTGCCAGCTGGAAACCCATCAGTTGGCTTGGGTGCAAGAGGAAGCTCTGAGACTCTCACGGCTATAATGGTGGGGGGAAGAGCTGAATACCCACAATCTGATGAGTCAATAAAACAATCTATAACATTTGTCTGCAACACGAAGGCAGGGAAAAGCCCCATCTGACGTGCACAGCAACTCGCTCACTTTGCTCTGCTGCTTAGTTCAGTCTCCAGAAAGCTTCTAATATTTATAATGGCATTCATTACATGCAACTCCTCTGTGCACTTCTGCTGGAGATGTCTCCTGTAAATGAGCACGATCAAATCCCCACCCTCCATGAGGATGGCAGTATCTCCCTTGGAGAGGCCAACACTGAGATAAGGAGAGAAACTGCCCACTGAGCACAGCTCTGCCGTGCCACCTTTTGCACAGGCAAGTACAATCTCTTCCTGAGCCCAGCAAAGTAACTTGTTTATGCCCAGGAACAAGAGACTGAATTTTCCTTATCTGAGCTGAAAATTGCTGAGCTTTTATTCACATTTGCTTGTCTAAGGAAAAGAAATAAAAAAAGATAAAAGAAGAAAGAAAAGGAAAGAAAAAGCCCCAAGAGTTGTTTCTAAAAACCAAACCAAAACAACATTCCAGCTCCAGTATTTTATTCAATGTGTGCTGGCTTCACAAGCCCTGGAAGTTATTATCTACATGGGAAGAATAAGAAATCAACAGTTCTGACCAGCAACAATGGCTGCAGAGAAAAAGTGTTTGGCAGCAGCCTGCAGGCAGGGAGGAGGGAAGGAATGCAATGAAGAAGAGGAACGCACCGCTCTGCATGACCTACAACATTAACAGCACCCTGCATTGTGGGCCACCCCATTATTTTGATCAAAACCACAATTTGCTTAATTGGTATTCCTAAAAAATGACAGAAGACAAGTGTTTGCATCAATTAGCTGCCGTTTCTTAATTTTCCTTGAGTATGTTTTCCTCAATTTTTCAGCTTCTTTAACTGGAAAGCTGTTGCAAAAATTAAGATATATATACCAAAGAAAAATCAGATGCTTGTTTTATTTATTTAGCCACTGGAGACACACTCTGGTTTAAATTACAATGGATTATGTGACTAAACTGTTGGGGGAATATTTACTAAATCTTTAAGAAGACTCTCTCTCTTTTTCTCTAATTCTTTATGAAACGCTTTGAAGGCTTTCCAAATTAATTTTTTCATTATAAAACAAGCATTTCGGATTTGTTATCTTACCTTTCATAATGTCTGCGAGTACATGTAGCAGCACTTGTGCTTCCAGGGTTACCACCTAATTCATCATAAATATGTTTCCATTGTCGACGGGCTGTTATCTGTAAAAATGGCAATGGAAAATTTAATCTTGCATCTTTACAGATTCTACAGGGTTTGAGTTCAGAACAACAAATGCATGTATGACACTTTCAGAACAGCATGTACTACAAGCACTATAAAAGCCCCCACAGAATATACAGAGTACACAGAGCTTTTGGGTGTCTTTCTTTTTTTTTTGGTAAGTTAACACTATGTCTATTTTCTTTCTCTCTAAAATGGAGTGATCTGACTGATTCATTATCAAGTCACAAGCAATACAGACTCACAAAAGAGAATCTCAATCAATATAAGGTCATTAACCATCAGAAGTTATGCAGACAAATCCCACGGTGAATTATGAAAATGAAGCTTAAACCATACTTAGCACAAATAATGATTACATAGTTATTTTAACTGAATTAGAGAAAACAAATCTGTTGCAAAACCCAAATCCACCACAGAATTCTGTAAATCCACAAAACCATAGTCCGTAACTCTATATGTTACAAGCTGTTTATTTTTATCCATTTATGTCTGTAAAATATATAGATCAAATACTAATGAAATCTTAACGTAGTCCAATGTTAATATTTGAGCTATGTACTTTATTGGACCATGCTGATGAAAATAAACATCTTGTAACATATTGAGTTGCATACCACGGTTCTGGTTTTTTTGTACAGAAATTAGGATTATACAGAATAACAGATGGAAGACCTGGCAAAAGGATTGTTTCTGAATACCACTTCATTATTTTATATATTCCGCTATATTTAAAACAGGAAGAAAAACAGGAATAGGACAAGCACAACAGATCACCCTTGTTTGCCTGCAGCTCATAAAGAAGGCCAGTAGAAAACTGTGGGGGCAATTTGGGGAGAATTTTGTCATTTTCTGTGGAATGCCGTGGATTTTAATATATTCAGCCCTGGAGGCTTCTTTGAAGTTACCCACAGAGCAGTCAATGGCGTTTACTGAGGAGCTAAAGGCAGAAATCAGAAGAAAACAAATATTACAACTTGCAATCTGAGGCCTGTAATTTTAATCTAAACAAGGGGAGATAGCTACCATCATTAAATGTTACAGGGTAAGAGGTGTTTCTGTTTGGCTCAATATACAGGGAAAATCCTTCCTTTGCAGAAATTAGTCTCCAAAGCCAAAACCATGGCTGGAGTTTTATCATTTGATAATGTTACAATTTCTTCAAATTTATTGTTTGCAGAGTTCTCCAGAAAACAGCAGCAGCTTTAACTCACTATTAGCACCTGAGCACAGATTGCATCTATATATACTTCCAAAAAAAAAAGGTGTTTTATCTTAAACCTTATATAAAGCTAAATGAACTGACTTCATTCACTGATTTTATTTTCTGTCCTTTATAATAAACCCAAAGACTACCAGCACAAGGATTCAAGCAATTGAAGGATAAATTCTGCACAAACAAATTATTTAAATATGAATCAAACACTCATCTGATGGTAAGGTTCATCTTAAGTCTATTTTGTTTCAGTTCTTATGCTGTCTCTTCCCCAGGCTACCCACACATCCTATTATTGCTACTAAAGTGCTTGAAGAACCAGAGTCCTAATGAGCCATAAAGAACATCACATCCTGAGAATATGAATGGATGCTCCTTATGCAACCCAAGAGGTCAAATGAGAGTTGGACCAAGCACCCTGCTGTGGAGGAACGCCTGGATGGGAAGCTACCTGTGGTCTTGCCTCCCGCGTTCCACTGGTCCTCATGACAAGCAGAGGACAGAGGCGGGGCCAGACAGCCCTTGCCTTCTTGTAGCTCCTAAAAAACCATAGATCATGGTGCAGTCGAGCCTCTGGCAGGCTCACGGACGAGGGAACAAAGGTGCACGAAGCTGCTCTGGGGTCTGCGCTCTGGCTCTCCGATAAACACAACCTGGCTGGGCTTGCAAGGCTGTCCAGGACCTGAAGCCTTGGCTAAGAACAGTGATGCTGTGCAGAAACTTTAAATGAAAGCCAAGGATTAGTTAGCAGGAGGACTACTGTAAGCCCCCTTATAAACATCCTGATGTGACTAAGAAGCATGGTCTCCATTTTGAAAAAGAAAACTTTATAGAGCCTTAGTCTCATTTACCATGAGCTGACTCAAGAGTTCATACTCAAGCTGGAACACTAGTAAACATAACTAACTTTCAGGGGAAAAGTGAATCCCTTTGAAGTCCCTGGATCATTTTTGGTGTCTTTGTCCTCTAAGCTGCTTAGAATAATAGTATTTTCACAAACATTTGCCCAGCTTTATCCAATTCTACATCTGCAGTGGACCAGAGCTCCTTGGCAATTAGCTGAGTTGTGCCCTCCCACATACAGAGCTAAGTTTAAATTTGACATTCCCTGAAACAATTGTTATTCTAACAAAGCCTGGGGTTGAGTTTTCCCCTGCTCTGGAAAGTTTATTTTTTATGCTTAATAAACTTCAAAGGACTAAAGGAACTGATTAATTACATCCTTAAACAATCTGAACAAAATGCTTCACTGAGGAAACTGCACCGCTGTCCTGCAGGGCAGGACTGCTCAAGCTGGATGCCCATGCTGACCATATCCAAACTGAGGACTGCCTTCCTTTCTCATACAAGTTCCACCTCAGTGACCAAACTTCCCAAGGAGTCAGGAAAGGGTAATGCCTGGCAATGCTTTGCTTATGGTTGTGGTTCCTACCAAAAATGTCTGCATCTGCTGCTTTAGTTTTCTGATTTGTTTTTCCTCACTCCTAACAGCATACACATTGCTCCCAGTGTCTGCCACGTTTCTGGAAGTGCAGGATGGTCCACGCTCACCCATTAATCAAGGCAATTTCACAGGCAAGTGTCATCTCTGACAGCTTCACATTCCAATGCTGGCTTTAGTTTTAAAGCGGCCTTCTGGGTTGCAGAGCCCTCCTGTAATTTGCTCCAACCTACAGCTTCAAAATCCTTAAGCTCGGCCCAGTGGAAGCCAGCACCTTTGAAAACCTCCGTGACATCTTTCCCAATGAACAGAAATCAGAGTTAAGCAAGAGACTGGCCTGTCCAGGGACCTAAGAGCAGATCTGATCTGGTTCCTATAAGCACAGTATTATGCAGTGTCTGGTAGTCAAGAAAAAACAAATAAAAGCAATGATCTTATCTATTAAAGCAGAAGACTGTTTACACACATGCTTTTAATGGTGTCTTCTGCTTTGAGAAATCTCAAGGTCTTCTGCACTGCAATCCCAGCTCCCAGCTCCCTTCCTGGTGAAAGGCTTCTTGCTTATTTCCTGCTGCAAACATAATGGGGGATTTTCTGGTCATGGTACATGATGTTCACAGCTCTGTTCAGAGCTCTGGGTATTAGCTTTGTATGAAACAAACCCAGTTAGCTCTGCATTCCACTGATATACCAGTTTCTTTGGGCCTGCCCAGACACAGGACTGTTGTATGTGTCAATCACTATTTTTTATAAACTAAAGCACTTTATTGTTGCTTCAGGAGGCAGCAGCTAAATGGGATCCCACTGACCTTTGGCAAAATCTAAGCTGCTACACATTGAAGGTTAAGCTCCACCTAACTTTCTTTTTACCCTTTATCTTTCTAAGACATCTCTAGGTAGAGTCCATTCAGCAGCACAGCCTTCTGCAAACATGCCAAGGCACTCCTTTTATGTTGGTTCAAAAGGAAAAATGCTACTTCATAACTTGCCAAGGACAACTCTTTAGGTAAGTCCCAGAAGTTTCCCATCTATGAACATCTGCACCTTTTACTCACTTGACTTAGGGTAACTGAGAGAATTCCAGGCAACGGCTGTTAAATGCCACTGTAGCTGGGCCCCCTACAACATGGCATTGTTTCATGTTTCATCCAGCGATTTGGGGACATTTTAAATCATTCATACTGTAACGGTCTGCTATAGAGAGTGCTTTCCAATGCACTCTCCTATTATTAGTAACAAAGATGCTCATCTCACATATCTTTGTTTAAGAGAAATATGATTCCACCAACTACAAAGAGACAGCTTCATCTGTTAAGGCTTTAAACCAGTTTGTATGGGTCGCTATTTTTATTAAGCCTGTATTATGTTCAACGACAAGTACAAGGGAGCGTGGTATTACACAGCTGTAGATGACAACTAACTAAGAATTAGTAATTAAATGGAGGAGAAATGACTCTCATAAGTACTCTAAATGGAGAGCCCTTAAATATGACACACAATCAGAACTTGACACTATTAGATATCCCTTATGTATATACCATATGCAAAGGTAATGCTCTCTGTCAAGCCTCACTGGGTCCATTCCAGCCCCTGATAGGAGGAAGTCAGATGGCTAAGAAAGTTGTTGTCTGCATCTCAAATCCAATCCCTGGCTGTTCTCAGTCACTTTCAGATCCTTAACTGACAGGACTGGACTCAAAAATCTTGCGCTCTTCTGTGAATCTCTGCAGAAGCTGAAAAACGCTGCCTATGATCTATGCTTGTTTCTCAAAAATGCTTTTAGACTCCATTGAAACATCTACATATGCACAAAGTGGGCAAGGCAAAGTAGATAAAATTAAAAATGGGCAGACTATAATTGTTCTGCCAAATAAAAGCATGTAAAGTTTGCAACTGCTTTAACTGGGAAAGTTTCTATGCTTGTAAAAAAATTGTCATCTGACAACTTTAAGCTTCCATATGTCATTTTAACCAATCTTTTATCTGTTTCCTGTTCATAAAATGGCTGTCCCATGTTGAAGTCAAATATCTACTCTCAAATATTATTTTCTTTACAATACGTCCAAGAGAAAAGACCTATTTCTATCTCAATGCACAGACCAGAAACTTGTGAAATTTTAAAACCAGTTAAAGATGATGAAGCCCTTGTAATGGACAAATGGTTTGCTCAAGTCAGATGGAAGGAGCCATAGAGATAAATGCATATTAAACAGGGCAGGTCTGAGAAAGCCTTTGCACTCCACGACATCTCCTCATCAATAGATGGTGGCTCTGTGGGCGAGAGTGGTGGATTCTGCTCAACACGGAATTACAGCACTCTCTTGAAATTTCTGCATCTAAGTAGACCTGCCTGAGATCCTAGAACTGATAACTGAGGTCCATGTCACCCCTACCATCCACTGGCTTGTGAAAAATGAAACAAATAAAACACAAAAGCTTCTCAGAGTGCTTGCCATTATAAAATATATACAAATAAATGCAGTTGGCAAACTCAATTAATATCAACTGGCCATAAAATAATAAAACCCAGGGTGTGCACAGGTCAAAGTATTGCAAAAGCTATTGATATAATACTCAGGGAATTTAAAGCAAAGGCAGATCCGTATTGAGGATGAGACTGTTAACAGAAGAGAATGAGGCCAGGAAACCTCATGCTCCATATACAAGTTAAATTGCATCACAACAGTCCTCCCAACTTCAGCTTGCCTGCAAAGAGCATGGACGCTATTCACATCACAGAAACAGGATCAGGCCCATCATTTCAGACACAGTCACTCTCCAACCAAAGCTGGGCTCGCGGGTATGTCAGAGGGTGTGAGCTGTGCTTGCCTTGCCATTTACTGAACAGCAAGCAATTGCTTAGTTTACTCTCGATGAAGAATAAACACTACTGGTACATTTTCATTCAAGGTGACAAATGCCCCTAAACAACAGAGAACATCTGTCATCGAGAAAAGGACAGGAGCTTTTAGACAAGTGTGGACTGAAGCTACTCTGGCTGACATTCTTATGTATGTGATCCTTCCCCTCTGATCCTCTCACGTTTCTCAAACCTGGCTCTCTGGCCTTGTGGTCATAAATTCACAATCCTATTCTTGCTCTGCCTCAGGTACAGAGGCTCACCTGCTCCAGCACGTCTAAATCCATCCCCCTCCCTCTCGCACTAAAACTCAGGTCTCTGCAGCAAGCCACCACTCTGGCATCTCTGCTTCTGTACTCGGTCCCCTCAAGCAAACCTGAAACATTGCTGTGAAAATTGCTCGCCTCCCTGAGCACTCTGAACATGCCACTCTCCCTTCAATCTCCCTCCTGGCCTTCCTTAGTGCTCTGGATCAAGTTCAAGATTTTAGCCCTCATTTTCGTTGCACTTTACAACTCAAGCAATTACTGTTGGCTCATAATTGCTGTAACGATCTATCTGTGGTAGCTATTCATTCATACATACCCATGAGCACGCCTACACACACCCCTGCACATAACCATGGTATGTGCTGATTAATGAAAGATAGAGCAACAATAAAAGCCAAATCAAGCATATATATTTTTTAAGAATGTTAGATTTCACGTTTCACAAAACCCCAGGCACACCCATGCTAACCAGCCCAGGCTGCTGATGTACAGAACAATGTGCTTTATTGTATGGAAGGAAAACAGTGAGTTTTGCATTTTGGTTCAAATGACTTTCAGTTTCTTGATAGTGCATTTCTTCTTGTCATTTCTCTACAGCACAGATATGTCCCAGATTACTTCGTAAACAAAGCAAAAATAATTTCTTTCATCCAACTGCGGCAGGAACTGAACAACTTAATCTGATCATTGTGTGCAAAGAAAATATTTCCAGTGACGACATCTTCCTATGTCAATTGGTTTTTTATTACAGATGTCATCTCAATGTGCCACATTAATGCAGCTCTTTCTTCTCAATTCAAGATTTTAATCTAAGTTTGTTGCTCTAATATTTTATTGGTTCAAAATACATGCTGTAAAATCCGTGGCCATCAATTTTTCCTGTGAGCTAAAAATAAACTGCTCTTGTCAGATATGGTTAGCTGATAAAAAGTGTCAGAGACTTTTCTGAATTACTTTGATAACTTCCTGTTTATGTGGTACTGACCCTTGTCTAATAAAGATCTTTTACACTTGGAATAAGAGAAGATTCTGCAGCATACTATTCCTTAATGGACAATGCTGATTACTTTTGAAAGCCTTTAATACATTTCCCATATTAGACATGAACAGATGTCAGGGATGTTGCCAAGGGAAATTTCTTTTATGCAATCTTGGCTTGTTGTACAATAATAGCCCTTTCTCAACATGGGAAAAAATTACAGACCCAACTAATTTCCTTGACAGGGAAGAGTTACATATGTTTTCCACTTGTAGTTTTTATGACAAGTTTACAATTTTGCCAAATCTGGAACTAATTGGGACCGTTTCCAGAAATGGTCCAATAAACCCACAATGAGTACAGCTAGCCTAAAACGCAGCAAATGATTGTTTGCTTTTACATTTTTTTTTCTAACAGGGAAAAGTTAGATTGCACAATTATTTCATTTAAGTTACTTAAACACTTACTGTTTCATATCCTCCCAGTTTTTGAGCAGCTTGAAACATAGTCCAAAGGTTAACTGTTAGAGGGACAATAAGTATTTAGATAAGCATTGCATTAGCCAACATATTTCAAAGAAATGTAAATTAAACAGTTTAAAAAAAGAAAAATAGAGAAAAAAAAGCTCACAGCCCCTGAAAAAGCTCCTGTGAAACATTTTCCAAAGAGGTATTTACATAATCTGAAGAGTAAATATTAGCCCATACTATATATATTTTAATTACATATAAGAGAACACACAGATTCCTTAACAGGACTGGAAAAATACACTGAGACAAAGGTAATGGGCTCATTTGACTTATGCTGATAAGAGACATGGTATAATGACTGTAGCATGTTTCCATAACTTTGATAATAAAAATTACTCATTGGGAAGAATGTTACTTTTAATTATTTGTTTAATACTGGTTTCATTAGCAAGCAAGCAAGAGCCACACACTGGCTCACAGAGCAGGCCTATTGATTAGACAATATCCAATATTTACTGCAGCTCAGATAATGGGCTCCATAATCAATGAACAGTAAGCTGCGTTCTAGCAGGCCCTGCGTGAATGAACCCAGATGGAGCACGAATGAGCATTACTGGAATAATTATGCTGTGGCTGGTTGTGCCTTGCCCGTGGCTGTGGGGTCAGAGGCACAGAGGCAACTCAATTCAAAAGATGTGTTGGGAGAGAGTTGTTATTTCCTGCAGAACTTCTCCCCTTTCACGTGCTTTTCATCCCTGCCCCCTGTCCCATGAGGCCACTGCTTGCTGGTGCCTATTTTATTTTATTTATTTTAATTATTTTTTTATCTCATTTAATTGTTAGAAGAAAAACTCATGTCAGCCCTATCAAAGATGTATGCACAATTCTACCAACAGTGAATCCCCACAGACACACTACAAATACTTGAGGTCAGCAGTAACGCTGTGGACCATGGAGAACGGGATCTCTTTCTCCATGGAGGGATGCTCTGCTGTAGTGTAAGTACTGCCTCTCCCCACCAGCCTATTTATATTGGCAATGTTTGCACAAGCCTTGCTGGACAAATACAGAGCCCCATCCTGCAAACATTTCTGCTCTTCTCAGCATACTTACTCCTGGTATTTAAGTATTTGCCGGATCAGGCCCCTACTTCATAATCAATGTCAGGCAAGTTTCAATGTATTCCAGCTAAACATTAGCAGCGGGCCCTACCCGCAGTGGGCAACTTTAGAAATAATACTTTAGCTTGTCTTTTAAGCCCACCCTGTCTCCATGCGTGAGGGAGTGCAGAATAAAATGGGGGGGGGAGGGGAGAAAAAAAAAAATTTCTTCAACACAAAATGTTCTGAAAGCCTCACTGAACCTTGTACTGCTTCAAAGCTATCAAGAGCTTTGCTTAGGCCTTGATTTAATCTGAATCAATGCATAATGCAACGAAGCTGTTCATAGTACATTAATTTTACTCCCATTTCAAGCAGCCAGTTTTCAGACAAACACTGTAATCATTCGGAGTTATATAAGTTTATAATGGCTGCTGGAGGCCTGTTGCAATCAGCGCCAATTGCTATTAGGTATGTAAATTGTTATGTAAAACATACAGGTTTGACATTCTTCATCAAAATAACACATGGTTTTAATCTCGGAGATAAATTAGAGTAAATAATATTTCAATCCATGGCGTTTTCCCTTTAAGGAAATAAAGTATCATTTAATCTATAGATAAGGAGGAAAAATACCCCCATTTACAGCTTTTGTTGGAAACTGTAAAAGATCTACATTGTGCTGCAATATTTATGCAAAATTCAGTTTCAACTGTATCTTCTCCACATACAGTTAATTTACAGATTGTGGCACTATGAACTGTACATGCCAAAGCAATTCTAAACACTGTATTCTGTATTAAGCAGATACAGTCTGGTTTTGTTCTCCGAAGTCAGTAATTTATTAACTATAAACACATTTTGGCACTTAAAAATATGATTCCCTTTTGTGTCTTTCTTGACCACCTTTAAATGTCTTCCTTTAATATTTGTCCTTTCATAAAGAACATCTGGGCACAATAAAGATACGTCATATTATTAACTCAGAAGAAAGGCATTACAGACGCTGCAGATTTACAAAACAGAAAACTAGAGAGTTTTCAACATGCCTATTTCTAGTCATAATCAGCGGATTTAAACCTATAAATATCCGGCAGCAACTACCCCAGAAGGAAGAGATGCAAATCTAGGCGTAAGACAGTGAAATGCCTGGACTGGAAAATGTGTAGAGATAAACATGGTCCCTCCCCATCCATAAGGCTTTAAAATAGACTTCGTGTGCAATTGCTTTCTCCAGAGAAGCCAAACCATTCTAAAATGTCAACAAGAAAGTGAGAAAAAGGATACTTACTCTGCTTAAAACCTAAATAGGGTATTCGTTCAATTGGTGTTTTCCTTTCTTTCATATATTTATAAAGAGCCACAAGGAAAGCCTGCTCATCAGCTCTGCATTCTTCACCTACGGCAATCTTTGATTTATCCTCACTTGAGCCTTTCTTACAGTTGCTGTTGTTACTCTTGGGTTTGGGCAAAGCTGACTTAGCCTCACATTTTACCTGGGAAAAGAAAAGATGTCATATCAGATCTGGGTAACCTTTAATTTTCACTTAAGGAATAAATACCCTCTCCTAGCAGAATGGATTTCTGAAAAAAATGAAGGCCAAACCATGGGACTGTGTTTGAGGGGAAACAAAGAAAGCTATTTATAGAGCTAAATGTCTTGCTCTGAATCTTAGTCACAACATTTTTAAATAGCCACATCTTTAAATCATTATAACTCATTGGTAATGCTCTCCAGATCTGCATTTTTATGACTATACATTGCTATGTCACAGACAGCTTCCACCTCGCACATACACTTGCCATTAGCAAGTCTAATAATAACCCTCGTTCCAGGATTGACACTGAGCATTGTCAACTCCCGTAGACAACCCTTGGAGCTGAGGGTGCTCAGCCCCTTCCAGGAATGCTCAGCAGCCAGCTCTGAAATGACACATTTTTCTCTCCTTTGGCCCACCAAAATAGATACAAACCTTGGCAAGCTTTACCCAGGCAGAACCCTCAGCAAACGAGTGGAGGTTCTGCTGTAGCATGGACTCAAGTCAAGTGGATTTGAGCATCTGGTTAAACTTGAGCACAGACCTCAGCATTCAGCAGAAGGGAGAGGCTGGTAGCTGGAGCCTTTCCTGGTAGACACTGGCATCACCAATGCACCTAAGTCCCGGAGCTCCAGGTCTCCCACTGGACCGCCCAGCAGATCTGTGCCAGTCAGGAAATCAGTAAGCTGGAACCACTTTACCTCTCCTCAGTATTCATACATGGGGAAAAATACCCAGTGAGACTGGCTGAATCCTGCAGCCCCTCTTGAAGATAATCCTCTCACTGAATCAGGCAAATTACAAATTGAGCATTCACTTAAGGTATGTACACAAAAAAAAAAAAAAAAAAAAAGAGCAGAAACCTGATGTTTAAAAGCTCTCCAGGACCAAGACACTGGGACCATGGGATCCAATACATTTCCAATTAAATACTGGGAGTTCTCTAATACAAGGTAGTGGAGATGGTTACATGTATTTTGGATTTGCACTGCCCTTTCAATGCTTCTGAGTGCCATCAGGAGCTTTCTGCCAGTTCCACATCCCATCCAAGGCATGTCCTTTGTGCTCCCAGAGGGAGCACGGAGACTCTAAGAGCCAGTATTTGGTATTTTAGGAGGACACCACAGGAGAGCAGGGTATCCTGCTGCGCAGGAAGGCAGGAGCTCTTGATCAAGCAACCCATGGACCCTCCTTCAGAACTGTCACTTCTAAACCAGGTGCTTTCTGGATACTTGTTGACAAGTTGGAAGCAACTGCTATGAAGAGCATTACATAAGTGCTTGTAAACAAACAACAAACATATCACTGAAAAGACCACAACCACAATATGCTTATTTTATCTTAATAAAGATACTCTGGCATTTCAGGCTCAGGGAAAGCAAAATCTCTCCAGGTATTAACTTTGCAGAAAGCAGTGACTTCAGATGATCTGCTCCATAGTTTTCCACAGATGCGGGACAAAGCAATGGTAGCTCCTAACCAGAGTGGACAAGTGGTCACAATTTTCCATGGCAACTGATGCTACTGAAAAACCTCCATACTGGCCACTGCAGGGTACAGGCTCACTCCTCCCAGGCAAGGCAGCAGGGACTGGGAAATGGACTTCCTGCGGGATTCTTCTTGATCACTTGCTACTGAAGTATGTCCAATGTACTGCTTGATATTCTCCAGTTGCACCGTTTGAAGAGATGTTGTCTTCCTAGAGCACAAGACACCATCCTTTGCCTTTTACTAATAGATCTGCTTGTTGATTAAACTTTTGTAAATATCATGGGTTTCATCCAAAAGTCAGAGGAGCTAACAGGATTTTTTTCCTATTAAATGAACTTTGGACTTCCTCATCCACTTTTCAGGTCAGAGCTGTAATTCCTTGACTTTTTTTACTTTGGCATGTCACAAAAATTATTTAACAGCTTCTGCTTATAAAGTTTAGATTACATTGTCATAGGTTTCAATGCTACACCAAAGACTGGGTTAACACTCTGAAAAGGAATGCATGACTTCAATAATTTTAGGATTTTTAGCTGGAGCTGCAAATTTGGAACAAATTCACTAGACCCGGGAACAATTTTTCAGTTTTGTCACCTACTTGCTTGGATTCTCGTTTTCAAGTCGGACAATTCAGAACTATGTTTGCAAAGACAACCTGGGCATGAACTCTAAGTGAAATCAAAGTTCACTGCTGTGCAAGCAAACTAATGACAAGGGATACTACTCTCAAGGAGACAAAGGCAAAGTCACATTTAGAAAGCCACCAGGAGCAGGAAAAACCCATGGTACACACAGCCTTCCTCTCTTCAGTCTACAGAGAAGCAAGGTCAAAGTCCCTGTGGAACTCAGAGGTGTCAAAATACAATGGGTGGACTCCAAGCAGTGTCAAGTTCAACATAGCTTTGGTGAAGGCTACAATGCTTCATCTGCTCAGCATTTAAGGCCCAAGCCTCACTTTTGGAACCTCCCCACCATCTGACAGGCAATATGGATGAATGCCATGACCAATGATTAGTGAGAACCAAAAAGGCCAAATGCCATTCTGGGTTACACCAGTGTAAATCCAGCATAAACATATCAAAACCAGTGAGGACGATGCCATATTTGCACCAAGCACCACAAACGGCCCTTCTCTTTCAAAACACAAACCCAGTGCCATGGCTGGGTTAAGCTGAATAAGATGGGGGTGCACTGAGATGGGCTCCAGAACATCTGACCACCTCCCGCTGTGTATTCCATCAGAGGTGGAGGATCCATGATCAAATGGCCAGTGAACACTCATGAGTACACCTGTGTGTTTGTCTTCTCCTGCCAGAGGTCACACACAACACAGAGCACAACAGACCTGCATTTTACAGTTTCCATCAGATAATGGCTGAGGCACTCAGAATAAATCTCCAGGTCTGAGAGCATGCCAGGCCACCTGTGGCCACAGGAAAAGCATATCCTGGCAACTTTTAAACTAATTTCCCAGATCTTGCTGTACAAATGAAGTGAGTAATTTACTTCAGCATTCGCACTAGGAGATGTAATGAACAGATTCATTTGGGGACAACTTCCGTGTTTAACAAGTTAATCCTTTCAGTTCCTCAAAGTGGTCAAATCAGCCAGTTTTAAAAAGCATTAGAACACACTTTGAATTGGGAACACTCTCTGGGAAGGTGAAGCAGGTACAATGAGGATCAACTGCTGGAGACTGCAAGTTCCAAAAGCCTGGCCAGCACTGATGACACATCAAGTATGAAAGCCTCCAGAGTCCTGGGAGTGTTTCAAGAGAAGAGCTTGATATATCCCTCTCCAGGAGAGCTGATCCTGCTGGAGTAAATGGCCTTGTATTCCCTTCCCAGCCTGGGAGGGAACTCCCTTGATCTTCCTCAGGAGGCACTAAAATGGATGCAGTGACCACCAAAAAGAGATCAAAAGCAAGAAGCAGCACATGAAAGGCCCACCTTCCCTGGCAGCACCTGCAGGTCCAGGACCACATTGTGCCACTATCACTCTCTTTTTAACAAGCCACCTATACTGGAATTGACCCAGAGCTGCTCCTACCAAACCAGGCACTTTTCCATGTCAGGTAACTGATACGCTCAAAGCGATCTGTAGATGGTTCAAGGCAAACATGCCTAATGAGAGCTACATTTTAAGAATTTAGCTTTAGTCACTGGCAGCTGAGAACATGAAATTCAGCAAGTCATGACAACTGTGCAGCTTGCGTTGGTCTTGATAGGCTCATAGCCACAGCCTTCAGAATGCCCCTTCTGCCATTTCCCAACCCAAAACCATACAGCCACTGCAACTCCGTCAGAGCCATCGCCCCGCCACTGAGAAATGAGGCTGCTGCCAGACACTGAGTGACATGATCTGAGAATGCAAGCAGCACAACTTCTGGTCAGAAGGGATTTTATCTGGAACAAGAATATGGACAGGACTGCTAAACGCTTCAGCATCTGACGCAAGTGGATTTGTCCTGTTTACACAAGCAGCGTTCAATCCTGCTCTCCATGGACCCATTGTCAGCATTAGTCAGACATGGAGCACTCACAGAGGAGGATAACCAATGGTGAAGACCAACAAGGAGCTTCAGATGACAACATCCCAACTGTTCCCAGCAATGAGAAGACAGTAGGTGGATCTCTATTCCTCCCCTTCCCCAAATAACCTTCTCCTCTCTCCCCAGTAACCCACTGGCAGGATCTGTTCAAAGTGCAGTTCATCTGCTGTAGAGGGTTTGCTTTGCTGTGCTCCTCTCATGAAAGTGTATCCACCGCCCTGAGACACAGATTGATGTGAAGAGCCACAGTGAAGTCAGTGTGACTACACGCAAGGACATTATATCATGAGCATGTCTATTATTTATAATGAAATTAAGCTGGCCAAGATAATTAATGCTATTAATATCTGCACAATGATGAGCACAGTATGATTAGATAAATAGGTGGAATTACTTCTTACCTGAAATATCCTCCCATCTGACTAGTAGTGTGAACCCAAATATAAACAGAGAGGACAAACAATTTGGTATGAAGTGTTACTGTTGTTTTTAATTATCTAATACCTATACATCAGGTGCTGAAGAGGCAAAACTACTTGTGCTACAGTCTGGGGTTCTTTGACAATACGGTCCATGCCGCAGTTCACTGGCAATATTTAACACGAAAAATGGCTTGGGGGAAGGGGAAATTGAGGCAAATTGAGACATTTTCACACAATGGATTTTGCACATTCTTTCATAGAGAAAACATTCAGACAAACTCTATAGTATCTGGCAGGACCCCGCAACTCAACACACCAGGCTCCATCGCCTCTTACCATGCCTGTCTAATACGATAGTACAGACTCCAACTGAGCACAACAGGGCACAAAAAGAAGAGAAACTGTGACTTAAGGGCAGAGCTTCATCATGAACTTCAGCCTCTTTTATCGTCATCAACAGAAGGCACAATTTTAACTGAACTCCTAGGGAGGAGGAGGAGGTGGAATTTAATTTGCCTTCCTATGAGAAACTGAGAGCAGAACACTTCCACTTGACCTCTTTAACCTCCTAATCTCCCAGGACATTCACTGTGTGCAACAATACCAACGCAAATGGATCTATAGATTCACTGTATTTCCTAAAGAGATGGTCACAACAATGGAAGCGTTTTTCAGATACGCATCCATCTAATTTATTGAAACAATAGATTTGGGAGGAGTTGGTGTAGAAATTCAGTGCATGCAAATCTCGTTAGCTCTTTAGCTTAAAAGTATCAGTGACAAAGTTCTGCCTCAGATAAAAATCAAGCATTGCTCTAAGTAATTTTCCGTCTTTGCACCTTAAGAGTTTCAAATTAAATCATCTTGAAAGGAGCCATTTGTGCTGCTCTTTTTTTTAAGAGAAAACCAAATTCCTATTTAAAACCAGTCAGACAACACAGAAAATAGGATGCAACTTACACTACAGAAACTCCATTTTAAAATATTTTAGGGAAAAGACACAAACTCATAAATATCTTAAAGATTAAGTCTATAGACATTAATCAGTGGTCCAATTTTTACTTGCAGTATGGACTAAGCACTGCAGCATATACAGAAGACTCCTTAAAAGCATGCACTATTCAGCAAACCATGGAACATGCAGCTCAGCAGTAAGCATTAAAGAAACAGCCCAGATATTTTTTTTAAGCTTTCATACTGAGTTTCTGCCTTTATATTTTTTTTTTTCTTAATTTAAAAATGTTGAGATCTTAACATCAGGGTAATGTCATTTGTGTTTGCTTCTTAGAAACCATTACTGAGGCAGCTCTTGTTTCATAGTCTGTTTATCTTCAAACTTATATTTAGCAGCACATTGTAACAGGGTGAGCTGCTCCCAGGTTTATTTTTAATTCGAAGATACTGTCACAAACTATGTTTGTGTGTCACAGAATGTGAAAACTAACACTAGATGCCAAGAAAGCTTAAGCACTACCAGTTACCAACAAGCTGATAGCATTAGGTTGTTAGGTGATTATAGTTGCTGGTAACTTTGAACACAGTGAAAAAAATTACGTTTATCTCTCCAAGAAAATAAGTTACACTCTAAATCTGAAACCGCATGCTGGGAAACAAAGGCAGGGTTGTACCTAAAAAAGAAGAGAGTACCGAAAAGAGTATTATTAAGTGATTTACCTTGGCAACAGCTTTGCTTTCAGAATTATTGTTGGAATCCTTAATGCCATTTAATGAATCTCTTCTCTGTGGGCATGGCTTCTTTTTGCGCGGTCTGCCTTTAAGATTTGGTGCTGAAAATTAATGGAGAACACTTTGAGCACATTGTCTTATACCGGATTCTTAACAGCTGAAAGCATAATAAATAATTCCACTACAATCAGTCACAGAAATGTACACATCTGTCTACAGTAAACGTTTATTACGAGATTCCCATCCTCTATGGGTTACATCTTGACACACTATACATTTCTATAGAATATCCCCCAAGGCAAATCTATTCTACTTTCACATAACTAATTAATATAAAGTCAAACACTGGTCTCCCAAGGACTCAGAGAGAAAGCACAAATATTTCTCCATGGTACGAAAAAGAACAAAATTGAATATTAATAGGTAACTTTACATTAATCACCCTGCTGCCTTTATTTCTAATCTTCAAGCAAGAGTACTAACTGCTATTTCCAACTTTGGGAAACATCTGGCTTTGGAAATGCTCTGAAATATTGAAATTCCTTACAGCTCCAAGAAATGTTTATATATCCTGTCATTCTTGTCAAAGTTCTTCTAAAAAAGTTTAAGAAAAAATAAAAAAATTACCCCTGAGTTCTGAAATGAATTAAAAAAACCCCTTAACAACTAGTACTGGAAGTTGACAAGTACTGAAATAAGTGATTGATTGTTTCATAAGGGTTACATACCACACATACAAATTAACATGAATCACTTTCAGTTTTGTCCAATTCTTAAGATAAAACAGCTCTGAAATAACACAGTCACTAAATCCTAACTGTGCTGAGCCATACGAGGAATGGGATATGGATCATCATAAAAAAATCACACTCATCTTTCAATAGCTGTATTACAATATAAATTATGATCATATATAGAAATAATAGATGAAGCAGATGTTTGCTCATTATTACATGTCCCCTCTGCTTTCAGATTTAAAAATCAGCCTCTGACTACTATGGCAACATTTAAAATGATAAACAATCATTAACTAATGACTGTACCGAATAAGATAATTTCCTTTAAACCTTTAATTTCTAGGTAACCATTGTTTTCATTACTTAAAGGGATGATTAGAACAATGTCAGAAATCTAAACATCACAAACCTCTTGAGTGTCTTCTAATTGTTTCTAATCTTACATTTGTCACACAGTAAGCCAGTGGTTTCAGGACATTTTACATTTTAATTAGTTTGCAAACATAATAAAGGGTGCTAATTTGATTTTATAGTTTGAGTAACACTGTCATATTTGGTCTGTTCAGAGAAAAAGAAAAGCTGTGGGTTTAAAATAAAAAGTCAGAATCCTTTTTCTTCCCCCAACACTGGTGTAAGGTAAAAAAAAAAAAAATCTATATGTATGTGTGTGTGTATATATATATATGCATGTGCATATGGGTGCAAGCCCATATTTGTGTCTATCTAAAAATATGTTTATCTCCCTACAGAAATATCTCCATCTATCCCCAGTGAAGCACATTCTGCTTATTGAAAAGTACTGCAGAAAGCAATTCTGAAATTGTCATCTGAGGCTAACATGCAAAATCAAACAAAGAGAGAAAGAAATTATTACCCATTCCAGTCGACAAACATCTGCCTGATTTATATCTGTACTCATGAATGCTACAGCATGTGACTGCACACTACGTCGCTGGGAGTCTCGACTTGGTGTGGATGTCAGTCTTACACAAAATGAACACTGAGAGTATTTGCTCAGTGCTTACAACTCCCCTCCCCCCGCCGCTCCATTACTCATCTAAACAGAGATGAGCGACTCGGCGGGAGCGTGGGATGAGCTCCGAGGACTCCAGCGCCGGCTGCCAGACCGCCAGCCCCGGCCACGCCGCCCTGCCTTATTTATAAACCCCGCGCAACCTTTGATGTCTTCCTGATGCCTACAGGGGTGTTTTGGCACATGACCTGGATGGGATGGACAGATCCTTAACCACGGTCTGCCTCGGCAGTCGCACCTTCTTTGAAAAGGTACTGAAGGAAATAGATATGTTCCCTCAATTTACTATACTCTGGCACACATGTTGAAAGATTAACCTTTGAATGAAAGGATCCCCAGGCCTGGCCCAACCACTGGCCAAAGAGGGTTGTGGCTGAGCTACCATCAAATATACTTGCATGTGAATTACTTGTCCTTTCTTTCTTTCCTTCATTCATTTCTTTCTTTTTAACACATAAAGAAACTAGTTCAAGGCTCAGTGTTTTTCAAACACACTTGTTATCCTGAGTTTTGGCACTGTACATCGTATCACACTATAAAGCACTGCTAATGTTTTGCTAAAAGCTTTAAAAGCAAGAAGGCATTTGTTCCTAAATTCCAGGTATATTGAGCTTGCATATAAACACTGTTTGAATTGGAGCCTTCCATGGCAGAACTGGCACAAACCCACTATGAAAATGGGGTATTTGCATTCTCCCCGTGGCTCAGGAGCTGCAGCAGGGAAGGTCTGTCTGCAGCACACACAAGGACCATCCCACACGCCCCATGGTATGATTTTAAATCACCTAAAGCCACTCCAGAACTGACACACAATTAACAAGAAAGCAGCAATATGAACTAATATCAGAAGACAAGGTCCTTGCATCTAATATCTACTCTGCAAAAGAAAACATTTGACGTAGTTCCAGTCACACTTGAAAGTCATTAATATTTGCTCCCTAAACCAGTATAAATAAATGCATTATTTGAAGATTATTGCATTTCAGTCACATTTGTTTTGTTCGTGTGAATAGGAAATATGACTAGGACCAAAGAAAGAATTTACATTCATGTTTTAATTTTGTCATCTTTTGTTTAATTTTTGACATATTCATGAGCACACTGCAAATGTCTTGAATTTGTTATTCACAATTATTTTAAAGCAATTTTACGCATTTTGTGGCTTAGTCACATTCAGTTTTCCTGATGACACTGGATGTTCAGTATGTACTGGACAGCTAAGTGAGTATCCTATGGGTTTTTTTCTGTTTTCTAGTGGAGAAGGACTTCTGGCATGACTACCGAAGAATATCTGAAATGATTCAATTTCTTCATGTGTTTGTGCATATGGCTTTCAAATTCATTTTCTGAAAGCATTTGTGGCAGTGAGACCTGATAACTTGCACATTCCCAGAAGGTGAGAACATAAGCAAAGAAAATAAAAAGTGAAAAATGAATAAATAAGTACAGAAAAAAGTTTGCATTATTTGCCACCTCTTTAGTGTGAGTGCCTGTAACAGGAGTATGAGAGAGACAACACAGTACCAGTTAAAAAACTTTCTTTCCTGTGCATTTGACAACATGATTGCCTTTTGCCAGCGTGTGGTGTTTTTCCACTCCTTTCACCTGCTGAGTCCTGGCAAACCTTTCAGGTATGGCCAGGTAAAACACAGCTAGCAGCAAAACGCACACAGTACGAGTGAACACTCCTCCAGCTCGGAGGAGTCCCCAAACCATGGCTGTGCTCTGTCCTGCCAGAACACCAGCAATGCCCTCCATGTTTTTACTGCAAACTGTTACACCTGAGAGGTTAAATGCAAAGGCTGTGTCATGCATAGCACAAGTTGGATTATCTATAGACTGGCAAATCTTTGCTGTCTAAACATATCCCAGTAAGAAGGTGACCTGATGCTCCCAAAGCCTGTTCTTGCACAAGCTGCCTACAGACTACAGTAATCAAACAAGGACAGTCCAGAGGCATCTGCGCAGGGAAATAAAGACCAGGAATTACAGATAAGCTCAGTAGTAGGCTCTGACCCACCAAGACAGCCACACAGAAAAGAGAGGAGCTCAAGGCTAATGCTGCTCAGGCTAGCTAGATGTTTCTTCAAAGGCAGAAGTTCTTTCTGTTCATGAAGCCAAGAAACAGCATCATTGCTCAAAAATTACCTCTTCTCCTCCAGCACTCTCACCAATGTGCAAACATCAGGATATTGTAGGTGATTGGGATAGGCCAGAAGGAGAGGGAGAGGGCAGCTACCCTGCTCACTTAGAAAATTTGTAAGGTTGTGGCTACTGTTCTTCAGTCACTACCACCCTCAGTTGTTTGACTTTCACAGACACTACCTGCTCAGCAGGACATGAGAAACAGGAGACTTTCCAAGCCTCACTGCCTAGAACAACTCCCAGCCCTGGATTTAACCCACAAAAGGCAAGTTCTACGCAGGGGAAAGAGAAGTACCCAAAAGTGGGAGCTGCCAAAGTCAGCCATGACCATTAACACTACCTACAATGGAAAAACACAGGCTGCCACAAGAAGACAGCACATCCACCTGCCACCTTCTTTTCCTACCTGTCCAGGATGGGGAAGTGATCACAGGGCTTACCATCTCCCTGTTACCAGGTCAGCCTCACCTGAGCTACATCCACGCTGATAATGCCATGTACTGTACACACAACCACTTCTAGAGGCACAAATACGTCAAGAGACAATGGCGGTGTGGTTTTGGGGTACCTGAATTTAGCAGGTCAGTTACTGTAAAATTACCTCTTTTTTATGAGTCTGATTATCACTGGAAGTCCAGTGAGTTCAACCATCCCAGTAACACTGTTCTCTACATGAATGTATTTTGGCTGATGCAAAAGATTTGTTGTTATAGGGAGGGTGTTAAAAAAAATAGTGGCCTTCACACAGCTGAGGTCAAGCTATGCTGGCATTTTGTCAAAATCAGTGGTGTAGCCAAGAGCTTTTAATGAGCCTGGAATGCATTACCTCATTTGTCATACCTGGATCACTTACTCATGCTGAGCCCAAAATAACCTTGGACCTTGCTGGCTGCTCAGCAAACCATGTAAGTAAACAAGTACTGTACTCATGCCTAAAACATGTATCTTTTAATTGCTTGCTCCACATTTCTTACTCTAGAGCACATCTAAACAATTGTAATGCCCACGATCAAAGTTCTTGCCTTTCCAGGCCTCTCTGACCTGCGTAACTATTTCCTCATACGACTTTTGATTCTGGCTTGCTGATGCTCCAGTTTCTAAGAAACACTTCAAAAGTAGGAGAAAAAAAGAAAAAAAAAAAAGGAAAAAGGAAAAGAAGGCCATTGCCATATTTTGCTGAGGAATGTACTCAGCATTGCTAATGGACTTACACTGCCAACCAGATTCTTCTGGCTGCCTGCTGTTTTTTGTGACCATGTTTCTGTGGAAAGATGAAGGAAGAACAGCATTTTTGCCAACTGCAAAAATCAATTGAAAAAAAATATCAACTGAGCTTCTAAAAATCTCCACGACAATCAACAAAGAAGGGCCAGCAGAAGATCTGGGTCTACATTTAGGGTGGGCTCACAGAGTTAGGTGAGCTCTAAATGTAGAGGTGAGAGCGTTGCAGAGGGAGGTAATCATAAGCCAGGATTTAGGTGGAGCTGTGGAAGTTGCAAGAACTGAATAAACAGGGATGAACAGTGGTGCAGGGTTCAGATGAGACATGAGGCAGGGTGGCAGCACAGCTGCCAAATGCATCCACAGCCGCTCCTCCCTGAAGGACACCTTGCACAACGTCCCCTCACAGAATCCTTCTGCACTGTGCCAGTCCTTCGCCTGTCTTCTGGTTTCCACACACATGCATAAAAGCAGTAATACCAGAATCCTTGGCCTAATAAGCTGCAAAACCATCAGTACATACAGAACAGATTAGGAGATCTCCCCTCCAAGGCAGGTGGAAATAGCAGGATGTGTCAGATTCCAGAGCTATTCATGATTCAGGTGCCAAACAGAAGCTGGGGGTGGCATACGGAGGTGCCTGGCCATTGAAGTCAAGGTGAGAAGAGTGACCCCAGATCTCCACAAAATCCATGAACTGACCATGCCCGCTAGCAGGTTGCTGAGGTCATCCCTAATGCAGCCTGGCAAAAGTTAGCTCTTGGCTGAAAAGCATGGTTACATGTTGCACCTTTTAAAATGTAATGAATAGAAAGTTAACAGGTTTAATGGCTTTAACACTTACCCCTCTAGGGGGCTTCCGGCATTCTGCAATATCTGGAAGTTAAGAAAAGCATATTGCTGATTTAAGCATGGTCTCAAAAACTGTTCGAAGTTTAGTTAACCTTGCATACTTTCTGGAGTCCCAGCTGCTTCCTTGATTTCCCTGTCACCACCATCTCTTTATTTTATCTCCTTCCCCTCATTCCCTTTTCTGTATTTTGACTTTGGGACCTTACATTTAATTTAATTTCCTTTCACCCCAGAAAGTTTATTTAAAAGCTTTTGACTCCTGGAAACAGGGCCCAAAAAGGAGGGCTTGGGGCACTTATTGCCCAGGCACGCCGAGCTGATGGAGAGGAGCAAGCTGCAAGTAACCTAATATTGCATCAAAAGGTTAGAAATTAAGGTGGCTGGAAAATAAAGCAAAAAAACCCCAGACCTCTGTTTAGGAAAACAGTATCAATTGAATTTGGGGAAGGTCTCAACGGGGTCCTAAGTACACCTATGGAAGTCAATGCTGAGCACCTACCAACAACTCAAGCTCTCACCAAGCTGCGGAGGTCACACGGCCTCTTTGCACACACACAAGCACACCCCTCGTGCTCACTCAAGATGACATAAAACAACTTGAATACTAAAATTATTTTTACTAGACTTTTTCTAAATGAAAACACTTGTTTATTCCGTTCTTTATAACTGAACATGCCAGGCCTGACCGGGACGCTCCAGAGCACAGCAGTGAACAACCTTGCAGGAAACATTAAGGAATCATGCTGCTTTCCAACCCACATGGAGAAAGAGCGGACTTGTGTAGCCATTTCTGAAAGTTTTGTTTTGGAAATGAGATATCCCATGCTCCATGTGGGGAAAATCAATTTGCTACCTCTCTAAAGAAAACATTCCCCGTTTGGAAATAAGCGAAACAGACACTTCCTTGTGTGGATTAATGTGGAGACATATGACTTGCTGCAGACTGTTGTTCTGACCCCTCTCCTGACCAGACAATCTCTGAAGAAAGCAAAATGCTAGTATTTTTCATGAATTACAGTTCAGACTGGCATTGCTTTTAACAGAAAATTTAGAGGCTCTGCAAACATCAGGTTGGCCAATTTCACCAAAAATTGTTTTCTTTTTTCCATGGAAGACAGAGACAACGTCCAGGATGAGGCTTGGAGTCTCTTTTTCTTCATTTCAGCATGATTGGATGTTAAGAATTTTCCTTGATCTGGACTTCTTTAAGTCCTGCTGACTAATGTGGCTAAAAAATGGAAAAAAGTTTTTTTGTTTTTTTTTTTTTTTTTTTTTTTTCTGGACAAAATCCATACATGTGTTGGAAATTATGAAGTGCAGTAAATTGAAAAGGGAAGCTGAAGACTTCAGAGAAAAATCTATGCTTGATAAATACGTGACATTCAAGTAGACCTTAGAGCAAATTAAAATAATTATTATAAAAAAATCCGGTGTAGGCCTATTGCTGGCTACAGATGACAGGATTACTACTAATGATTCAAAAAGAGGCAGAGGTGTTTGGTAAATATTTGTTCCATATTTGCGAAGAAGCCAGATGATATGCTTGCAAAAGAATATAATTAAAGCCAGTCAATTGACTTGGTTTTACAGAAACTAGATCTTAAAACAACAGAAAAGAAAAACAAACAAAGCACCTTATTTTACACTTTGAAACTGTAAGCTTGGTTAGAGAAACTAGCTGCACGCATGGAACTTACCTGCATTCAGTAAGACAGCTGATTTAATATTAGATAATACTTTGATTAAAAAACAGCACTACATAATTTTGTTCAAGCGTATATTGAACGGATTAAGAATTGGCTAAATGTAGGCATCAGTGGGGAATTTCTACCAAATGAAAAGATTTCTGGTGGGATTCCACAGGGGTTGCTCTGAGCCTTGCTAGTATTACAAATTTTCATCAGTGAAATAAATACAAAGTCCCCGACAGTTACATTCACACTGACACAAGGACTGGCACAATGCTAAGACTGACTCATACAAATGAGTAATCAGAACGAAAACAGACCAGGAAAACACAATGCTCCTCAATACAGCTCCAGCATGAAACCTGCAAACAAGGATTACAGGTCCCATTGACCATGCCAAGGGTGACTGTTCATAGGCCACTCCCCACTGGAAATTCAACATACCCTGATAGGAAGATGATGTGGCCAATGGGTTATCGGCCTTCAGGGAGGTCTGAATAACTCAAGCTATGCTGGGTTTGAGCAAAAATGACTGAGAAGTGACTTCACTAGGTGGTAGGAGTGCCTCAAAGGTGAGAAAAAGCTGGTACTCAGGAGCGAGGAGGCATAACCAGGCATGCCCAGGCACTGCAGTCCCCATACCTGATCCAGTGCCAGAATATGGAGGCATGCATACAACCAGCTTTCTCAGGGCTTTTGGGAAAAGCCTGAGCCAGACACAAGCTGGTGTGAGCAATGCAGGAAGTAAAACATGAATTTGAGGGTCTGGAGGGTTGAGATACCAGACTGGAGCTGGGTGTCCCACCTCAGGCACGGCAAGGGCCGGGCCCATGCTGCTGCCAGGAGAGCCTGGCCGCTGCGGGTGGCTGCAGCAGCCTGGCCGGCTGCACAATGAGGCGTCCAGCTGTCTGGCTCCGGTCCTTGCTCAAACAGCTGTTTCCCTTCTCCTTCAGAAAAAAGGTGGTGAACTGGAGGAAAGAGTTTGCCAGCAATTTTGGCTGATGAGCCACTACTTGGGGTTCATACCAGATTAGATGACTCAGTGGTTCTTCTGGTGAGAAACTGCATGAATATAGGATCAAACACAGTGAAGTAGTGAGCAATGCAGGGCAAGGAACATGAAGAGCTGCAGCCTTGATTCAGCAAAGTACATGCCTAACTCGTAAAGACCTGGAGCATGCAAAGACCTCTGATGACCTCACCGGGGCTATTCACATCTTTGAGGCTGAGCCTGTGTTAAGCATTGAACACAACCAAGACAGCATGGCTCTCTCTGTCACTAGTGGGAAAGAAGCATTCAAGCCCTGAACAAAGAAATCGTCCTATCTCATCATGAAGCACCATGTGCTTGGGCAGCATCACAGTATCAGATATGGGTTCATCAAATTTCCCCTTCCCTCAGAAATCTGCAGTCAATCTCCAGCCCTAAAGCCCTCCATCCCCAAAGGTCACCTCCTGGGAAGCTGCACCCAGCAGACAGGGGCTTCACTTTCTGTCAGAGGGTCAGAGCAACACTCAAGAAGTGTAGGTCTGACTTCTCAAAATAGTGTGGATTATAAAAAAAAAGCAAGCAAGCAAAGAAAGAGAAGTGAGCAAATGAGCAGGTTCTAACAGATTATGTAATAGCCAAGAGAAAAGCAATGCAAACGTAGCAGCAAGAAGTGAAAATGCACAGCAAACCCATGCAAGTCAGCCTGCCTGATCAAAAGTCATCAGAACACTCAAGGTAGTCCTTCCATTAGAGTGCTATAGAAAATAAAAGGCAAATCTTAAGGCAGCTTTGCTAACAATGTTTCTTTTTCTCTCCAGTAAAAGCCAGCGTTTGTGTAATTGCTGTCTAGCAGAGTCAGCAGTACCCAATGGAGACGTGACCTACATACCTCAGAAATACAATAGATACGTAACCAGTCGTATGCACGTAGATAGACGGATGAGATGGGCTAATTGACTGATGGACATTGTGCACGAATATAAACAGGCAGAAATCCATGCCAGAAGGATAAAATGGACAGTTTCCAAGACCTTGCTTTCGGGAATGACAATGGCAGGTAGGAAGCAATGATCATCAAGTTGTGCACAACGTGAAAATGACAAATATATTATTTAAATAATCTCTTGCATTTCTGATTTGGAACTGATTATATAAGATTTTTTTGGTAGTGTAAGAATATTATAATTTCCTTTCCTTTTTTTTTTTTTTTTTCCTTTGCACTTGATCATTGCACTGCGAAGTAATCAAAATTTGTTAGGCATAATCAACCTGCATGAAGTTATTAGTAAACTGACAAGCAGAAACTACAGAGTAAGCTCTCCCCTTTGATGCCTACATTCAGCTGCCACCACGAGGACTACGCAAGGCATTAGGTGGAGGCAGGAGCAGTAGCCACAGCCTAAGCCGTGCTCCCGTTCACATCTCTGGGTCATCACCAACTTCACCAGCAGCACTTGCCTTGCCAAGCCCCCCCATCATAGCGCACAGAGCCAACAAGGGATTCGGGGACAACTCTGCTTCTGCAGACAGCTTGGGAACAAAGCCTTGGCACCCTGGGAGATCTGCATACACCTGACGTGCAGTGTTATTGCTGAGGTGCAGAGGGGACGCTGCCCAGCACTGCTGAGCACAGGAAGGGCTCTGCAGTTCTTCACCAGTAAAACACAGCAGTGGAACTCTGGCAATTTTGTCAGGTTGTGTATGAGCAGCTAGGGAATCTGTATAAGTCCCAAAACACCCCAAAAATGGTGGTTTTTAAGTCCTGATTGTCAGATCATGTGCCCAGTTTAAATGAGTGCAAACTCCATGGGCTCTCTGTAATCATCCCAAACATCAACACAAATAAAATTGAACCCATCTCTGCATTTCAGCTCCAGTAAATCTCTAGCACTCAGAAAAATCCAAATAAAACTGAGCTGTATCCATAAATTTATCTGAGCAGGGCAGGGTTTAAACTAAATATGCAGTCAGTTGAGCAATATTCTTCCGTAGTCAATACTGGTTCTTAGGAAATTATCTGAGTGAATTAAGTGGAGGACTATTAAACAATTTACACACTTCCTTGTGTTTCAGATGTCTAATTATAGCTGTGTTTGTCTCTCCCCGCAGAACTGTTGTATACCACATGGTATGCATATTTCAGCATCCAGCATTATTAACTCATGACCGACTGTCAGTTGATCATTATCTAACACATGGGGTCTGCAAAAAAAGCCTTATTTGGGCAAAAGCAGGCTCCGGACCCGCTCCCGCTGCATTTTCCCCCAGAAGAACTTCAGTTGGGTTATTATTTGCTGTCAATGGAAACTCCGAGGTTACTTATGTGAAATCTCCAGACAGGAAAATAAATCCTCACTGAGTTTAAACACTTAGTTGATATTAAAACCATCTCCAGCTTGGCTGGTTCAAAGAAAACTCTCAGTTGCCCTCTAGTGTCCCCCTGCTGCCACACCAGGCAGCCCGCCCGCCACAGCCAAGGTCACACAATTTAACCTGATTTCATGCCGGCAGATTTACTATTTGCCTAATATTTTGCACAAACGGGCAAGGGGGGGATGCTTTTAACCCCTGGAAATTTCAGGGCTCGGGCCCTGGAAGCCCAGAGCTTGCATTATGTTTACAGCTGTAATTGTGGCGCATGACACACGGGTTTTATGAGTGAGAATCTCTGAAATCACTCTGTACGCTGCACTCCATAAAGTTCATTCATAACTAAAAATAGACTAATGTACAAACTGATTTAGCATTATACTGAAGCTAAGGAACACAGGGAGTCTGCAGAATTCCCTAATATGGAAGAGAAGCTGAGTTTTCAAAAGCAGCAGTTTATTTGTTTCTGAAAATGGACAACATATGTAAAAGATTTAATATACAGAACCAGGTGTATATATAGCCTAGATCTTCATATGTGCCCATTTTTGTTCTATATAAAGGCTTTATACAGCCTGAAACTATATATTTAATAATAGATTACTAAATTAAGTCCGCACAATCACTTCATAAAAAAAATAATTTCAATTTAAAATACAGCTGTAGGGGTTTGGACAATTTCCTGCATAATAGAGGCCCATCCCTGAAATGTAAATAACACCGGTATTAAAACAAGTCAATCAGGAACATCAGGAAAAAAAAAGGTACATGAAAACAAATGCATTTTCCAGTCTATTCTAAGTAAGGATGCCAAACATTTATTTTATTTGAATGCTGCTTTGATACATTACTACTGCTTCAACCGGCTTTCTCCCCCCCCCCGCCCCCGCAATGTCCTGTTCTTCCTTAGAGAAATCCAGGGCTGACTAAGTCTTAACATTTTGAACACAGCAAACCATCAGGGTTTTGCAATAAGAATTATTCACTGCCTTCCTGTGTACTGTCAGTATTCTTAAAATACTGTTACTATAAAATTAAACAGTGTGCTCTTCAGAAACACATGACGTTGCCTGCTCTGTTTTTTTAACTGTAATTGTGCAATTTTAAAATTCTCTTCTTTCTCAACGCCTTCTCCCCAAACAAATACCTTTGATAGTTATAAGGTTACGAAAACAGTTTAGACTTTTTTTTTTTTTTAAACTTACAGGCCACCTGTAATATTATTGACTGATTACACAGCAAGAATGACAAACATTACTTTATTTGGTATATATCCTAAGTTAATTATAAGGCCTACTCTTCTTAATTTGACAAGACTGAAATATCACAAGAAGTGCATATGGCAATTCAGAAAATACAATCAGGGAAAAGGCAAAATGAACATTTCAGAAGACAAATGATTTGATTTGCATAAGCAGATATTTGTAAGGCTCCGCCTTCCTCTACTGCCTGAACAGCACTTTCCAGTTCTCTTGCTCTCACTCTCACAGCATAGTTCACAAGCACGGTAATTGCACTTTCTACCCCAAAGTGTTGCTCCTACTGGTAAGAGGAGGCTTCTTCCAACAGCAGTCAGCGATGCTGTGGGACTCTGAAGAGGTGACACCGTGCATCCAGGCAAGGAAGCAGCAGGGAGGTGCTGCGACCCTGACCCAGTGGCTCCAGCCCCATGTGCTGTCCCAGCAGCCCCACTTTTCAGAGGAAGGTTGTGTCTCAGCTTCAACTAGCCAGGGCCCCAAAATACTGAAACTGCCTCTGAAATAATGAAGGGGGTGGTATGGTCCCAGCACCACCCAGCCATGTCAGGGATCACCTGCTCCCAGACCCATATCTCAGGGACAGGGTGGGACCCCGGGCAAGCCACTGGCCCCTTTGTCTGCCTCCTTTGCCTGGTCTCTTGGGCAGTGCCTTTCTACAGTTCTGCACAATACCTGATGTGCTCTGTTGGCTTAGTCTGCTGGAAGACTGGTAAGTTCAGAAAGTTCAAAGAATTCTTTTCTTTACTTCATGAAATACACAACAAGAATTTTATTGACTAATCCTGGTGAGTCCCCTCCTTCTGACAGCATCTGGAAGGGCTCTGACACTGTATAGGAATCCTCATCCTTATTTCCAATAAAGAGTTTGCTCCAGTGCCAGATTCACCCACTCTTCCTTCTGACGGATTTAAGTTTTTCCTAGATGCCTCCTCGTCAGCCATGACCTGAAGCTACTTTGTTTAGGAAATCTGACTAAATGACATGGGTGACCAAACCTACATATCTAATTTTAAACAGGTAACAGTAACACCAAGACAAATCATCACCTTTCTGTATTTCCAAGTATACTATTAAGTAGATCTGGACTTCAGCTAAGGTGAATATGAAGATTCATTGTCCCAAGAGATAAATATTGACTGAGGAAAAGCAAAGGTCAAATTGGTCAATATTTACTCAAGAAACTCTAAATCTTGATGCAGTGTAACATATACTCCGAATGTCTTCATCAGCTATCTCTGAAGATCTTTTCATTATGATTAAATACCACGAAAGTATCTTCTCCCCTCCAAAATTCATATTTTAAAACCAGAAACTCAAACACAGCTACTGCAAATAGGAAACTTTCTGTGCCAATGGCCTCAGCAAAAGGAGATGTGTTGATTTGCAAGTGCTATCTGCCCAGTCTGCATGCCAAAACTCAGTAGCCCTGAACTCTGAAGATGTGAACAACAAAAAATTCCTGACTCATCACATGACAATATTTCAGACTACTATGAACTATTTTTTCTTTGGTAAGGACTAATGCAGTCCCTTCTTCCTCTGTCTCAAATATCTGTAGATGAAGATGGAACTTTTATCTCTGGCTTCTATTTCACAAAAAGATTTAACCTGGTAGAATGCCAATCAAGAGTTTTGGGGGAGTTATAATCCTATTATTCACTGTGGCAAGTATATTAGTCCTATTATTTATCTAAGGTTTCAAGCTTACTGCCTGCTTTCTGAAGGTCTTCTACCATGCTATTTTTGTCTGAAGCCACAGTGCTACGGACTCTTTTCCACACAACAGCACTGTTGAAAGCAAAAATTCCAGGAAACCTGTAAAAGCCGATTTTTCTGAAGATGCATTATGAAGGAAGACACTTGAATCCTCTGGATTTTCTATGAGGTTATTCCCAGAATTCCCCTCAGCACCTTCACACAGTCACTCAGTCACTGGGAAGGTTTTAACACTCCTACTCCAGCATTCATTCAAACAGTCCAGCGGGGCTGGTGAACTCCTATTTCTAACCTTTTGTCTTTACTAAACAGTCAAACGTAGCAGATTTGTTGCAATCACCATGGAGATCTGTTGGTTTCAAATTAGGCACAAACTGTTTGTTTCCTTTGCTATTTTTATTGTGTTTTGAGCCTGTTATGCTCCTCCCACCCTGCCCTTTCCTTATCTTACTGGCAAGTAAGAAAAACTGGCTTCACTGGGAAATCAAATCCTAGACACAGACGCTCCTAAACTCTGTAGAGGATGGTGATGGTCTCCCCTTCTCAACTGCCTTCCCTCACTGTTGACAACCACTGAGGCTGCAAAAGGTCAGACTCCACTGATGAGATGACACAGAAGGGCCAAATGAACTAAATCCCTGCTGGCTGGAAGAAAAATGTGAGACTTGCTTTGTGCAGTTTCATAGTTAGGCCTGCTAGGGATGGAAGAATTAATTTACGCACTGCAAAAGGGAATAAATAATAGGCAGGGCTTGGTCTCACATCTGCAATGACATGAATGATCCACCAAAGGCTACCACGGGAGAAATGGCCCTGGCATGGCAAAAGGAACCAGGATGGGGACGGGACCATGTGGCAAGGGGGGCAAAGGTGAGGAACTGAAGAATAGGAGGACTGAAGCAATAGGTACTAGGGGGATCCGGACTTCTGGACTGTTTGGATTACACGCAGAAAGCAATTAAATCCAGCACTCTGAAGGCAGGTGAAAGTGTCACCAAGGTACACCCCGGCTATTGCAGTCAGATGCTACAGAGCACCCTCTCCCCATGGAAAAGCCATCCCACACCACTAAAAGCATGGAGGAGTTGTTAATTGACTCCCAAGGATGTGAAGTCTCTAACAGAAGTTCCTTTGGAGGCACAAAGAAAGACACAAGGACCGATAGTGCTGAATGTAGGTTTCCCACAGCCCAAGTCAATGGGCTCCCTGTGCCAAAAATGCAGCAGGCTGGGATCTGACAGTCCCAAAGCTGCATAAGCCAAATGCAAGCCTTTCCCACAGTTCTGTGACAGGTACATCGTTGCCTTTAAAACAGCATCAAGTCTCCACTAAAACACTCTTCTGCTTTTGGAATCATATGCAATCCATAATATGGAACTTAAGTGTAAGTTCAAAGACCAACTAAAATAATAAAATCAATGAAATGCTTTTATGAAAGAGAAGATTGATCTGCAGCTTATAACTTCCAGTAATGTAATATTTTAGAACTTTAATAAATAATGCTTTTATCTTGATTGCAAAATAATACCCTGCCATGAAAACACAGAGCAGAGGTAGGAAACTGTTCAACAAGAATTAAAATGTCACACTTTGCACAGAATGGAGGATTACAATTATTGGTGAAACACGTTTTTCAAACTTGTTAACACAAAATTAACAATTACATACATCACTTAATTCTATAAGTGCATATCTCTCAAAGTACCCATTAGCCAACCATGCCTAGTTCAGTTTTAATATACATGCAGGCTTTGCAGCACAGAGGGGATGTAACTATGCGAGCGCTGGCACAGTAAACCCTGAAATGGCAAGTGCTATTAAATTGAGATGCAATCACGTTGAAAGGGAAACATTAACAAACAGCAGACAATTGAGAAGAAAATACAGGGCGCTTGTGTTCTAATACATGTGCCTCAAAACCTTATATAACTATTCATTGTCTAGTTCATCTGGCCAGGGGCCCAGTTTGCTCTATGCTATACTATACTAATTTTATAATAATAAACTGTTATACAAGCTTTATGCAGTCATGCATATGAAGAGGTTGTGGAACACATTACATTTGATTATGTGTCTAGCAAAGACACCATCTTGAAATTAAACATAGCCTGGCAGAAGTTTAAAATACAAAAAAATCCCTAACCATAACAAAAAAACCAAACAACAACGACAACAAAAACCAAAAAGAAAATAAAAGACAAATTAAAGGAAAAGGAAACAAATGTATGCGATGAATAATTTAAAAAACCCAAACAAACAAAAAAATCCTTTCTAAAAGGCTCCTTTCCTCCTTTCCTCCCCTATCACCTCCACATTATGCATGACAGATGAATACCACTAATCCCATAACACAATGCAAGAATCTGCATGTTTCTGGACTATGCTCACTGGAAGACAAACAGCGATTTTTGGAAATGCATGGGTTTTTTTTTTAAATACACCTTTTTTTTTGTAAAAACAAAGGAAAATGGTTTACAAAGCCAAAAGGAATGCATGAAATAGCTGGGGTTTAAAACCCCTTTATGTTATTTTCTGCTTTAGCATGAACCAACATGAACCACTGAGATGCCTTAGTTAAGATTTATGTGTACCACAAAACATTCATAGGATAGCAGTTGGAAAACTTGGGGATGAGAGACACAGGGCACAAAAACATATACACTAAAAACCAGATGCGAGTCAGAAAAGTCATTTCATATTCTGCATTTGTCAATGGAATTGTCTGAGAATTTTCTGCTCTACATTATTTCCAGGTTTATCGCAGTGGTTCAAAACTGGCTATATTTAGTCACTGACCAGTGCCAGAAAGCACTACCAGACTATAGGATCATGGCATATTTTAAGTTTGATATCTCATCAACTATCAAGGCCAGAAATAAAATGCCTGTTATAATCAAAAAGAGTAAAAGCCTCAGACGTCCAAGATACATAAGGGATTTTTTTCAGCTAAGTCATGAGATATCCCAACTCAAAAATCACATTATTCTGATTACCATTGTGTGCCTGATACTTCCTGACCACCCCCTACATATTTTGATTTCAACATTTTAACATCTAATCTAAAAAAATCCCACTAAAGCTAGTGAAGCAATGTTTTATGTGGGGCCCCTGAGGCAGTTCCACATGCAAATACCACCAACCACATACCAAAAGCAAAGAGTCGGCACTCAAGTGGCACTGAAGCCCATGGGTATAAGAGCAAACCCCAAAAAGCTTTAATGCCAGATTCTGATCGAAATCACAGCACTGTCAATTCAAAGTAATTGACTCCTGTGGATTTACATGAGTGGAAAGGAGATCCTAATCTTGTTCTTAACCTCTACCTTTGAAGTAGAGATGATCATAAATCCGGTTTTCCTATCCAACAGGAAAATGTCAGAATTTCATAACTTTCTTCAAATTGGGCAGGCAGTCAAAAATGTTCTGAGCAACACTAACAGGCTTTTTAATTTTAATGTGTCTAATGAAAAGAAAACAACTGAAAATACTTTTACAGATTAAAACTCTCATCTCAAATGGTTTTGACAAGACAGCGCATCCCACTGAATGTGGGCCCCAAAGCCCTGTGCTTGAACAGTGAGCATTGAGTTCCCTGAGCTGCTGCAATGGTACAGCCACTGGGGAGACTGTGGAACAGCACCAAAACTTGTCCAGAGAAAAGGCTGGGTCCAGGACATGGCCACACTAGCACCAGCTGTGACAGCGTTGGCCCCGAGAGTATGTCAACCCATGATAAAACCTAATCCTTCCAATCCTGGACCAAGCATTTCATTTCAACCTTTCTAATGAAAAAAAAAGAAAAAAAAGGAGGGAAAAAAAGACCAAAATCCAAACAGACATATAGTGGCTGTGGGCTGTTACTGTGGAAAAGATTTCCATTTCATTTAAATGGCATCTTCCAGTGCTACAAAAAGCATGAAGGACTTGACTCAGTAGAATGAGACAACCTTGCATGAGGTAAAAGTTACATCAGAATTAAAATGCAGCAACAAGTGGGAACCAGGTGGCAATGCAAGAGAAGGGCTGGAGCCAAGCCCTACCAAGGGGTTTGCCTGCAGCTTATACCCATGGCCAAATGCTCCTACCAAAGGAAGCAGAAACCTCACCCATTCCCTAGCTACAGGTGGAATGCAAGACAAGGTGGCAAAACTCTCTTCAGCCACTAAGGAGTTTTTGTTGACTCTCTGTAATCTATTTTAACCATTGTTACCTTGCTTTGGTCTAGGCTTCTGAAACTGCAGAAGTCCAGCCAACTGCAGCCTCCTGCAACTGCTTCTGGCTGCATGACCCACCTGATCTCTGCCTTTGACTGACGTGCCAATTGGAGCTTGTATTTGCTACTTTGGGACTGTCTGATTTTCATGGATCTGCATGCTTAGACCCAGTCAGCACAGCCCTGATGCCTTCTCCAGCTCACCTGAAATGGGAGCTGATGTTACTGCTCATTCATCTCGGCTTCCTTTGCTCTCCCGAATATTTCTGATGGTTGCTAGGCAACTATTGTTGAATACATGCATGAGGCATTAATTGTATGAGCACTTTAAAAGAGGAAAATTCTTTAAAACTGAGGACATTGCCATACCAAAAATAGGATATTTCCTTTATGAAGGGCAACACTCGTGGCTGGGAATGTTGAAGGCTGCAGTATGTCAGAGGCCAGATGAGTCATTCAGATTACTCACATGCAGTGCAGCACAAAAGCAGCATCTTAGCAGACCTGACTTTATAATAAAGTTTTATTTTAAATTAAGTGCTTGAGATCTAGTTTTATCTTCTGACTGCTGTCATTGGGATATCACAGTCCACATTTTCATGAAATTAATTGTGTTGGGTCCAGCTGCTGTTACGGTGTTTGAAGGTAGGGAGTGTATCAATTCAGTACCTTCTAAACCAAACATGGCACCACCAAGTACTCCTCTTTGCTACACTTCAAAGAGATGCTGTAGTCTCACTGCTGATTCTAAGTGTTCTGTGCTCCTTACCCATAAATGTGGATTTCATTTTATAGGGTCTTTTTTCCAAAATACATTCCAATGTCATGATCAGGCTCTGAAGACAGTAAACACAGACTTCCATAAATTGACTTAAACTTCTAAACTAAGTAACTGCAAGGATTTGCAGCTAGGTAATTTTTTGAGGGGGGTTTGTTTTATAAAAAACCCATCTCTACCGTAACTAAACATTCACAATGTACATGTATTCATCTTAATTACAGGCTGCCTTTCAAAGCAACCAGCACCAAAAACCCCCTGAAGAACCATCATTTTCTGGCAGATGAGTAGAACGATTATGGTTCATTGCAAAATCGGGATGCTATAAAAGAATGAGGGCAACTATATTGCTAATTTTGAACATGGTATTCTGAGCTAAGAGCTGCTCAAGACCCTGGGAACAATCTTTTCCATTTTTCAAGCTTGTGCTCTACCTCTGTGAAAGTATGTAATGGGACACAGGCTCAACTCAGCAAAGTTCAGCTGAGGTTTGTAAGACTTGAGGGTGAAGGGGCTTATTTCATCAGGGAAGTGAGAAGCAGAATCATCAACACCTACTTAAAGTAAACATGCCACCCCACAGCAAAGAGCTGTTTTTCACTGGGAGGTCAACTTCTTCTACAGTTGCAAATCCAGAGTGAAACACAGGAGGGTGATGACAGAGCTGGAAGATCGCACAGTGCCTCTCTTTTGAAGCAGCAGCAGTGTCTGTGAATATCACCCGTGTTAGCAGGATAACCACCATTAGCGTTTTCACGTATTCTCTTACCCTTTCTGTGACCTGAAATTGCTGATTTCAAGTAAATTCATTCTCTTCTACTACTCACTTGTTTCTAACACCTTCTTTTTAGTTAACATCTCTTTAAAGCTATTACAAAGGTAAGGTGACCAGAGCTGTCTGTGAAGGACCCATTGGGGAAGACTCATGAAGTAGGTACTGTAAGTCTGCAGATGATCTTGCACCGTGTTGCCACACATTTAAATGAGATGCTACTGAGTTACATTTTCCATACTTCACCTGAGGAGACAGCCCTTTGCAGAAGTTGGCCTAAAATGGACCTAAAATTCTCCCTGAGCTGACCTCCCGAAGAGAGAACAGGCCAGGGATTGATCAGACCCCAGAGACCAGAGCAGAGGGGCACACTGCCTGGTCTGTGCTCTGAGGCAGGCAACTGCTCATGATGGATGGGACAGGTAAGGAGAACAAGAGGACACAGGCTATCAACAGCCACCAGCGTGGATCAGTGAAGACACTGATGTTTAGCTCCTAACACACCAGCTTCCTCCACAATCCTGTTTCTGGGTCTCCCATCTACAGAACAGATGCAAAGCTCTGCCTTATCTAATTAAGAGTGCAAGCAAATCTTTGCAGGTTTGTTTTATCGTACAATGGACACAAGGTCCAGCACAATCTAGTCTCTACCGGCCTGGAGGCTATAAATTACATATATTAATAAAGTTACAGTTTTTAAGGCCTGAAAGGAATTAGTAGGCTATCAGTGCCTTGTTTACCTTCTGCAGATATTGCCTAAACAGCTGAGTGATTACTGGATGAAGACAGTACCTCTTCCTTGAGTAAGGGTCATGTCTTTTGCAAAGCAGTCTTGATTTAAAGGATTCAAGTAATAAAGAATCTATGCCACTCCTGGCTAAGTTGTTCCTGTGGTTAATCACCCCTCACTGCTAGGTAATTGTGCCTTAGTTTCAGCATTAATTTATCTGCTTCCACTTGGAAGCATCGGGTCCTGCTATGTGTCTATTTGCAAAATTACAGAGCCCTCTACTGCCACAGGTCTTCTCCTCCTGGAAGTACTAACAGACTGTGATTGGGCCCCTTCTTAGTCTTCGCCTCTGTGAACTAAATGGAGTGACATTCTTTAGTCTTTCACTTAGAAGCAAGTTTTCTGTCCCATGAATTGCTTTTCGGGTCCTTCCTTAACCCTGTCCAGTATTTGCATATGCAAAGCACAGGCATCAGAATGAGGCACGAAGATAAAAGTAGGGAAAAACCTCTTTAATAAAACTCTTCCTGCTCTTCCATGTTCCTCTACAAGCCCATAATTCAGAATAATACATTTGAGTATTAGTAGTGCAGTTATTCCATGAAATTGTACCACCCTTTTTGCAGCAAGCCATCATCATTTGACTGACTAACCAAAAATGTTAGCTCTTAGGGGGTTGATAATGATTTCCTCTAGCATTAGAGGCAGGAGTAGTAACACCTCTCTATTTCTTCTCTCTATTCCCCGCTTATTAATCCAAGAACCAGGTTTGCTCTCCTACTCCAATCAACTGGTTATCTGTCATTATCCCCAAGTAATTTATGCCATTAAGACCAACACAACAGCCCTGAGGCACACGGAAATGCTGCCAGATCACTCAATGACCAAGATTCACCTGTATCTAATACTGAGGCCCAAACTTCAGCTGAAATGTAAACTATCACTGCTTCACTCACCTTTGGCCCATCATGGACAATAAATTAACTAAAAAAAAAATCACAAAAATGTCATAATTGCCAATGATAAGCCTACAAAAAACCCAACGCTACTTTTTTTACTAAAATTTGCCTTCACTTTCAAGACTTATGCATAAAAACAAGGTCCTAGGAAGAAACTACCAGCATCCACTGGCTATAGACAAGCAAAAAGGGTTTGCTGAGGTCTCTTAAGCTATTTGTGTAAACGATAAACTAATTGTTTGTGATCTGTCTGATCAGGTTTACAAAGATGCTGACAGGTAATGTGAACTTAAACAGCACTAGTGTCAATAGAGAGAAAAAGCCCTACTCTGGATCCCCCTTAATGCCCTCACTTGATTTCAGAGAGAGAAAACTATAGCAAGAATTTTAATGACCTATTTTGCCTCTTCTGCAATTTGATTTAAAAGCAAATTCACAAAAACCCAGCCACGTGGAATTTAAATTCTGCACGAGTCTCACCCACCAGCAATTACTACTGCAGTGTTTAAAATTTTAAAAGAAAACAAACCCAAACCTGAACAAAACACTATTTTTCAATTAATTTTCTTACTTTGATTTCTCTCCACATTGCATCATCTCCCAATTACTGTGATTTTGCTGAGTGTGCCAGTTTCTTAAAGACACAGCTATAAAATGTATGGACTAATTGTTGAGCAGAACTGAAGAGCTATTAAAACTGCAATAGTACAGCACTTCCAATGGTAGTCTATTATTTCTACATGATTGGTTTTGTACAGTCCAACTCACGCAGTGAAACTCTTAGATAAATTAACTCCTTCGTTTTGACATAAACATCAAAGGGAGAATTAAAGGAGAATGAACATTATTTTCTGCTGCTATTTTAGACATACTGTTCATAACATCCATGCACGTTCCTGGAAAGTTACAAATTATTTAAATTGAGAAAGCCATGTGCTGTTTTATCAAGTCTGTAATACATAAAATTTGGCTCCAAAATTATCTCATTTTCCCATTTCATGTTTCCCTGTCATCTACATGGTAGAGCATGTTTACAGAACTTTATAACTATAATATACAATTCAGTCATTTCTAAACAGCACTGTAAGAGTAAGTCTGAAATGTACACATTTTAAAGATTACTTAGTGAACACCAAACCCTTTCCCAGCTGTTTTAAATTTTGAATTTCCCAATAAATGAATAACATACTAAAAAAGCAAACAAGATCTGACATTATTTAGTCTAAGTTTCTAAAATGGCATAACATCTGTAGCTAAAAACAATTTTGAATAACTATATTTAACTAGAGCAGTATTCTATTATTCATAGCTCATTTTCCTTACAGACTAGGGGACTTAATGTGGTGTTCAAACATTTCAAACATTTCTTTTAATTGTTTAGTCCTTCCAAGAGCCAAACTGCTGCAAAAAGGGGGAAAATGTTCACTCACATCTTTTATATATATTCATGTGACCAACCCATGATCTCAGTTAAGTGCCACAACTGTTCATTAACACACATCACAGCCCCCCAGTCAGCACTGTGAGCTTTGAAACCATGCCAGAAGCAGGGGCTCAACAAATGGCACTTTGACCTTTTCACTACTAACTTCAATCTTTATTAAAATCTCTCAGACGTCAGCTCTGTCTCTCTCTTTTACCATCTTTTCTAGGCTCCTGAAATACCTAATATTCATTCATTAAACGGCAAAGTTTGTTACATTCTTACGTAATGATAGATTCCCCTTTCACATGCAATCGGCTTGTGAAATGTCTTTGATTGAAAAAGAGAACGAAACACCCCCTTCCCCCACCAAACAACTCTAAATTCAGATTGCTCACTCATTTCCCAGGAAATCAAGCACGCTGCCTAATATTAAAAAAAAATCTCATGGCATCCAGGCAAGTTTAGCTGCATTTTATGCTCCCCTTATTAAATTTCACCTTAGCAACACACAAAATCCTCACCCTGCTCCTTGATTGCTTTTTCAGTTTCATGTTTGCATCTTCACTTCTTTGGCCCAAGCATTTATGGGGGGACAGAAACTGATTTTTTTTGCCCAGCAGTTTCAGTTTTCAGTTTCTTACAATAGAGTCACCAAAACGAGCAATCCCATGGAGGAAAATGCAACTGGAGACAAATAGAGGCTTTGATCATTTTTATGGTGCTCACGCAAAGATTTGGGTGGGGGGAGGGAAGAGGAGGAAGAGAGAAATCACGATTTTTTTTTTCTTTTTCTTTGCCTACCAGCAATTAAATAACTATGCATTAAGAACAACAACAAAAAAAAAAGAACCACAGAAAAAGTTCTCATGAGTCATTTATGTGTTTTCATTCTTTGTGTAAACTTTCTGGCACACCCTATATGCTTCATTTCTTGCTTTAAGTAAGTAAGTACTGGAAAATATGCATAGTATTTGGAACCAAGGGGAATGACACATTAATTCGAACTTTGCTTTGTGTAAGTTTGCATTTTCCAAATTTGAAATGCAACTTCAAGGAAACCCCAAACTCACCTTCAACCTCTAATTTCTGCCCCCCTTCACCCACGGATTGTGTAGAAGGTATAAGCTATTCATTTAAGCGGCACAGTGAAGTATCATCGTTAGGTGGCTTAGTTGCCCAGGTTACTCCTATCAGCCTGACCAGTAGGGAACCTGGGAAGCGTGAGCTCCAAAGGGGGGAAAAGTAAACAAAGTAATGAGTAACAGTTACAGCTCCTTAAAAATGTGTACATTAACCTCGGTATTGGGAAACTATTTGCTTTTTAGAGGCAGCACCTCTGATTGAAATAATGATAAATATTTTAGTAATTCCGTCTCAAGCCAAAATGAAATTACCCAAGTGCACTCCTGGAGAACAAAGCCTTTTAGTATACCTTCAAATGAACTCAGGTAAGTTTACAAATGGCCTATACCTAAAAGACCATTAACTAAAATTACATTTGTTTTTATTGAAAGACAGCCTCAAGTGCTGACATGTAATATATGACATGTGATACATAATAATACTCTTAAACCAGTTCTGACATAATATCTCCCTAGGCATAATAACCACAAATGACTGCTTTAGTTAAGAACTAGCCAGAAGCAAAATAGATCCACGTAAAAGTAGCTTTAACCATAAATACCTCAACAATATTTTATGTCACTTTGTAAAAAAGTTAAAGGAGTCCCATAATAATTAACAACAAAAACTTCATGTTCTTTACTATTGTATGGTGGTTGTGAAAGGTTATTTCATAGTCCCGCAGCTGCCAATGCTGTAAATTATGCAGGCACCAAGAAGCATTAAGGAGAAATAATAGCAATTTAAACTAGGCTGACGTAATTCATGATAAACAGTCACTGGAAAATATTACAATGTTGTCTTTTTTGAGTGGGTTTAATCAGAAGAATGTGACCATATTCTGACACAAACCACTTCACTTTTCCATTGTACAGGAATGGGGGCTCTTCCCTGGCCATAAAGGTCTCCCCTGCTCGCTGCCACTGCTGAGTCCAGACACCTCAGGGACGCTGCTCAGGATGCTTGGGATGCCAGCGGGCCCCAAGTACTGAGACATAGCTCCAGAGTCTGAGCGGGCCTGGTGGTCCAAGGGAGGCACTGAAACCAGGGGAACAGTCAAACAAGGATGCGCTAAGGAAGGCATATCAGGCAAAAGAGATGGCTCCAGAAATGAGGCTATCTGTGATGGACATGGCTCACAAATACGGTGAACACAGCCTGGCTTACTTTTTGCTATGATCACAAAACATGATTTTGATAGCTGAATTGTAAAACCAGCCATCAAGTGGAAATCTTATACAGGAGGAATTAGTAATGTACACCTACAATAAGTTATTGAATGGACACCAAAAAAGCGGATGTGTGTGTAATAGATGACAAAACGCATGCAATGGGTTACATTTATCAGGCACAGAAGAGCAGCTCACTCGCAAACCCCTCGTTTGCTGGAACTACACATTAATTCTCTGCTGAACTCTGCCTGGTAAAACATGTAAACCCCACAATACCATCACAGAACCACTAAGCTAGAAAATAATAAGGAGTTGTGGGCACATCCAGGCCCTTGAGTCTGCCACGGGCACTCTCAGGAGTCAGGATCTCTCACCTCCTGTCCAGTGAGAGCCCCAAAGCCACAGCTTTCCCAGCCCAGGCCGTACTGGGCACCCCATGGTTCGCAGCCCTGATGCTTCTCAAGCAGCTGGGTCATGGCCCCATGCAGTCACTGCAGGCACATGGCATAAGCCCCCTCTCTCCCAGACTGCTACCCAAGGGCACCTGAAGAAGTAAGGAGCCACACCCAATTCCCAAGCACCCTCCCATGGGAGCAGCTGTCTCGAAGTGACACCGGTGGCTGCCACAGGCCTCTCGGGCAGCTCCCCTGCTCCTCTGTGCAGGGCTGACAGCCACCACCAGCCCCGGCTGAGAAGGGACGCCGAGGGGCCCGAGGGAATGGGCAGAGGGAATGGGCAGAAGCAGCTTTTCAGGCAGTACCTGCCCCTCCACTCAGCATCTGCTGCCTTCCTGAGGGAAGCGGGAACATGCAACCCAAATAAAATCAGTGTTCTCCATTAAGGAGTTTTGATTATATAGTGAAAAGTAATCTTAATATTTATCCTGGTTACAACTACGGTTGCTAGTGAAAATGCACTAAAAAAAATAAAAAGGAGTAGAAGCTAACAGCATTTGTTTCTATTGAAGTTCCTGCAGACAGGAAGGTATTTTATCTTACTTTACTACACATTACTTATGTTCACTTAACAGCTTGCTGTTAACATTGGGCGAGATTCTGCCTTTGGTTAACTGGTGAAAATCTTGAGTAACAGCCACAGAAATGGATTGAGTTATGTTGGATTTACGCCACTAAGGAAAGCAGAATGTGACCCCTTATCAGTGCCTTTTTGCTTTGAGTATACAAATATTTTATGCATTTCAATGAGTGACAGAATGCAAAACTTGCAAATATTTATTTTTAGATGTATGGGGAAAAAGCAATTAGAGCTAAAAATGTTAAGGATGAAGAAATCACTTAACAGAAGCAATTATGTTGGGCACATAAACAGCTCTGCCTTCAGACATTTTATTCAAATGCTGCGGAGCACATTAGAAAATATCAATTGTTTAAAAAAAAACTCCAAGTATTTTTTCACAACTGAAAAATCAATCATTATAAACAACATCTGGGGATCATTAATATCTTGCTCTGCAGTTGAATTAACAAAATAAGAAAGAAATCTGACCAGAATCCAGAACATTTCCAGATTTGCTTTTTCAAGCTAAAAGCTTATGTTTGCAGAGCTGGGGTGGGAGGGAAGAGGAAATGTACATTTATCTATATTGTATATAGCACTATTATGCATTAATCACTACTTCCCCTCCAGCTATGTCCTGTTTTTGTTTTGGGAGACCTAAAATTTGAAATATTTATCTAAGCCACCCTGCCCAGGACCTTGGAAAAAAATTTGCATATTTTTCAGACTGTTGGAGATGCCACCGTAAAGCTCCATCTAAGGAGCTCCCAATATCCATGCTAATAAAAAGTCTCCATACTCCTCCTATTGCAGTTCTAAATGTTTTAAACATTCCAGTCTTTGCAGAGGAGCACTAACACCAATCCCACTCTAGTATCATATTTGTACTAAAACAAAGAAGCCCGAAGCATCTATATGGAAACTTCAGGTTTTTCTGAATTTTGTGAATATAAATTATCCTGCAGGTAGCCAAAAGAGGCAACAGCAATAATGCTGATACTTTACATCAGCTGAAAAACTTTAAAAAAAACAGCCAGTCAGCCCAAGTACAATTTTTGTACTAGAGCTGGTTTAAAAAGAAAAGCCAGCTTTGACTCTTTGACTCACACAAAATAAGTCACCAACAGGAAAACTGTATTTCATTTAGACTGGAAACATTCTTCCATCCTTTTTTTGTTTGTTTTAAAGACTCATTCCCTGCCAAGGTTTTATTTTGTTTTGTTTTTCCCCCAAACAACTGATTTTATCTGTGAGTCACAAACTTCTGTAAACTAAGATGCATAATGAGAGCAAAGACCAAATTCCAGATACACCAGGACTAATGGTACCACTCTATACCCTGAAGTCACCAGCCTTCATGCCACAGAATTTGTCTGGCACATGACCCATGTCTTAAAAAGTCCTTTCACCTTCATAATGCTGCTCTTCCACGGCTTCCCTGGCCAATGACAAGAAGGAGGGTAAGTCCTGAAATTGCTGGCTCAGAAACTCCAGCAGTTGGGAGGACTGGTTCCCATGGACTCCTCATTCCCAACCACTCCCTGCCAGCCCTGGAAGTGAGACAAACTGCCTTCTTCATTGTTTTACAGGGAGAGATGAGTTGTTGAAGGTTTTGAGGTTTGCATTTTAATGTAAGTAACTCTTCCCCTAGCAAGCAATATATTGTTAAGTTTGGTTTGGGGAATGAGGAGAGGAGATAAGTGGGGCCTGCAATGCCCTTTTGCACACAGTTTTTTTTTTTTCAATGAGCAGTTTCCCTCTGCATTGCTCATGTTATGGCCAAACGAAGACGGTTAATTTTTCATACCAAAAATTGTATTTATACCACAGCAGGTTGTAGTTCTCTCACTTTTTGGTATGAAATGTTTCATTAAAAAATTGGGTTTTACATGCAAACCCAAAAACTTTTAACCTTCTTTTGGGGGTGAACATGTGTTTACAGTACTCCAGGGACCAAACAGATTGTTTAATGGCATACTGGACCCAGCATGCTGTAAAAATAATCCAGAATGATTTAAAATTTACCAAATTGATTTTAAAAATGGGGAAGAAATAAGGTATTCGGTTTTCTCTCACACTCCTGTTTATATAAAAAGCAAGCCCATCCTCACAGAATGAAAGACAGCCTTGGATTCATCTTTAGCAGGCAGGATTTATAATATTTTTCATGACAAATCCTTCTGCATGAGATTTTCACCTGGTGAGGCTGATAGAGCTGAAACCTACCATCACCCAGATCACAGCTGGATCACAGAAGGATCCCAGCTCATTGATGCACCCTGGAAGCCACTCCATGCCATGGAGCTGGCACAAGCCTGGCAACTGAAGTCACCTTTCTTGGACAAGCACACACAGGGGACATGTGCTGCTCTATCAACAAGTGCACACTGATTTATGCCCAGTGACCTTCACATACACCTTCTGAACACTCACAGGCAGCTTTGCCTCCAGCTAGCTCATTCTGGTCTATAATGAAAATTATTAGGAACCTAATTTTTTCATTCCTTCTCTCTTGCAGCACGTATGACCACACAGCAGATGCCAGTAAATGATATGCATTTACAAAAGTTATTCAGTAACTTTTTTATTCAGTAACCCCAGAGGCTGATAAATGAAAAAGATTTTGAAAAATGTCTCAAGTTGAAGAGAAATGAATTGTTCATTTTCATTGCTCATGTTCATTTCATTATCCACCTGGACTGCTTCACGCTGGTGAGGACCTCTAATTGCTCTTATTTCAGGAGAGGGATACGTGTGCAGTCTGACTGCGGTCATAGCCAGAACTTTGGCTATCAAGACATCCAAGCATGGTTTATGTCTTCTGCTTTCTGAACAGAAGCAAGCTTTTGAGCCTATTTGCATTCTGGAGGGGAACCCTCCAAGGCAGTTGGATTAACTAATCAGTAGTTATATCAACAAGAATGGGAGCAGGAGGCTTCCCGCTCACAGCAGTCTTTCCTCTGTAAATGGAGAGCAAGTCCTTCCCTGACAGGCTGCAAAGAAATACATGCAAATGTTTGAGCCTTCCAGCTGCTGAGCCCATTCCTCAGCAGCCCCCTTCTCCAGCAGCCTCCTAGATGGGATGCTGTCACACTGAACCAAGCCAGAGGAGAATCAGAAAAGGACTGTGAAAGAAAACTGGTCCTAAATATTCCTGCCCAAACCACTCGGGCACATGCTATACAGCAGCGGACAGGCAGGGCAGAGGCAAGCAGAGGTAGCCACAGTGTTGGCAGCACCTGTGGCAGCCTGAGCTGGCGCTGGAGGGGAAGCTTAGCACAGCCTGAGCCTCACAGAAGCTCTATGGAAACACGGAACATCCACACAGGACTGCCCAAAGCCTCACCGCATCCCTTCCAGCCCCACCTGTGGGAGCTCACAGACAGCATCCACATACATCTTCTGCTTTAAAAACTCCCACACCAAAACAACATTATTTATTGTCAACAAAACTTAATTCTTCTTCTTCATTTCCTGCTTTATCTATTTTTGTTAAACCCTGCAGAAGAGGGAAAAATAGGCAAGGAGTATGAGGAGAAGTCAGAGCTCAACAAAATTTTTTTTTGTTATAAAGCTACAATGAAAGTAGAGAGACTATTTCCAGGAAAAACATTTCTATTAAAACTGCCTAACAAGGACAACAGCTTACATGCTGGGGGCTCTTTGTAAAGGTGTTTCTGGTGTCTCATCTGTGACATGCTGTATCTGTTGCACAATACTCCAACATACAGAGAACGTGTAGGACTTGCCTCAAAAGCAATGCTTCTGAAGAAGACTTGGCATCCATATCAGAAACCAGTGCTCCAGGGCTTCCCACATAAAGACACCAGTAGAATATATTTCCCAAATTTCATATGTGCTTAAGAGTTAGGAGAATTTCAGGTAAAAATGGTGAAATACATACTCCTGTCTTGTTCCTTCTGCACACTTATTTCACTTGCAAGGTAAGAGAGAGCCAAAACCTTCACACTACATGTGTCTGGATCTGCTTATAGACACCTTTTCAGAATTTTAGTCACATTTCTGTAATCTGGTATCCCCTCAGATTTGACTGATAAATACCAGTGCCTTAGAGTAATCTATTTATCTGCTGTACCACCCTGCCTCTGTTTAGCCTTAGCAGTCATCACTCCCCACATGTGACATCAATCTACATGGTATCAATGTAAACTGTTTGTATAATTAAGTGTTGTACATTTTATTGTCCTGCCAGCAAAGAAAAAGATAAACTAGTACTTTGCCTGTTGTCTTCAACAAAGGTAGTATAATTGACACCGTACATTTTGCAGTACAGATATGGAACCATACACTGGCCAGTTTTTTCTTCTTAAAATAGCAGGGCTTACAGGTGTTACATCATTATTTTCATAAGAAATACTTTTAAACAGTGTTTTTTGGGGATTTTTTTTTGTGGGTCTTTTTTTTTTTAATAGGAATTTTAAAAAAACTGCTTCTTAAACCAAACTAAATTTTAAATACACATTATTAATTTCTATGGCTAAGATTTCTGTGGCTCTGGTTTGATAATGAGATAATTGCCTTGCAAAGGTCAAGAGAACGGCATACTTTGCTTTCAGAGGCTGAACAAAGCACTCACTATGGTTCACTAAGCGTAGTTTCTGCATCACTCCACATCTCTTTGATTCATCTATTACTAATATTCCATGATACACTTACATTATGGATCCAACTATTTCAACAAACCTGTAATCAAGGAATGACCCTGAATAAAATACTCCACAGAAAGCAGATGGTAGGCTCATCAAACGCCTTCAAGCCTAAAATAACCTTTCCCATATAAAAAGGAGAGTCAATTAAAACTGAACTTTATATTCTGAGCTTGAGCTCAGAGTAAATAAAAACCAACACGATACTATTGTGTTATTGGACCAAACTTCCAGGGCATTTCATTCATCTTTTTAACCACCCCCACCCCTAAGAGCAACCAACACTTTTATTCATAGTTCATTCAAAGCCTGTAATGTTTTGTGTGAGTGTGAGCAGACTTGACAGTTTGGGCCTGATTCTGAAAAATCTTGACGGCACAAAACTAAAACTATTCCCAGCAGTCATGTGCTCCAGTGACAACATGTGAGGAAGGATCTTGTCTGCCTGTTGGGAATGGAGTGGCAGAACAGCAGAGGAGCACTACCTTACAAAATGCCCCAATGCCACCAGATGAGTCAAGGTTTCTCTGCTGACACAGCAATGCCTGAGCTGGGCACCAAGCTCAAAGCCAGGGTGCTCGAGTTCAGAAAAACAGGTAGATGACTCTCCCATCAGAAGCATCATTAAAGCCCTTCCCTCTCACTCTCATTATTAAATGTTTAAGCACATCAGCAGAATTTTTTTCTCTCACAAGCAAAGGTGTACCCACCACCATGCAGACTTTTCAAGCATTAGCCACAGAACTCATCCATCTGATGATATGGGGGATAAAAATTCTGTACACTGCTAAAGAAACTACACTGGACCCATTACTGGAGTTACTCTGGGTGTCTACACAACATGCATTCCGCCACACATTCAAAGCACATCTGCTGTCCTTGGGATTATATGACACCAAGAAAACCCAGTGTGAAATCACCTGGTTGCTCTCAGGTGCCAAATCTTGCCATTCTCTCCCCCAGCTGTACGGGGCTGCATAGTCCTTTAGAGCTGCAGAGTATTCTCTACGCCTTTTGAATTAAGAGACCACCTCCCAGAAGTACCTCTGCACTCATAAAATCAAGCTCCTAGCACTGGCAAAGCCCATGCTGAACAAGTCCACATTCCAAGATGACCAGAAACACACCACCTTACAGCTGACACTCGTACAGGGCCCTGGGAGCATGGCTGCCCAGTGCTCTGCAACAGCAATGGGGTGTGCCAGGACTCTCCCCTGTTTTGCATTTTTTTAGCATATTGCACCACCAGCGACTTTAAAAAACTCACACATGCTGTAAAGCTTCTGGAAGACAGACTACAGGCAAATGATTAAGGCAGATGAACTTCAAACCCAGGCAAGGTATCGTTTCACTCAGACCAAGTCACTGTGCTACACTCCACCTGTGTAACATTATCTTTGATTGTGAACTCAAGTTGCAATACTGAGATCACCAGTGGCTAGAAGCCTTCAGTCTCAGAGAAGAAAGAGCATATTCGGTACTTAACATTTCAATCATAAATAGCATTGGTTCACTTCAAAGGAATCACATCTTCCCTTTGGAAATCAGGGGACACTTAAAAGAAGAAAACTGTCTTTTAATTGTGAGAAAAAGAAAACAGCTGTAATGGGACTTACCAAACTCATCACATATACTTTCATTTTCTATTAGGGTAGGATGATCAAATGTATCCCGACAATAGAAGATCTGGGGGTTCTTGCTTGTTACTGCAATGCCTCCAAGGGCTAAAACAAACTGGTCTGTTAGTATTGAAGAGGGCTTGTCCTGAATGCGCTTTAGCATGGAACGGTATCGACAGTACTGTGGGTAGCTGAGAATTAAAAGGTTTGAATCTTCATCATCCTCACCTGGAAAAATAGAAGAAAAATACTCTCAGTGTATCAGAAAAATACAAAACAAGAGCTGTAACTCAAGTATTTCAGAAAACCAGTAAGTTCAGCCTTTTCTCAAGACCCAACTTTTACAGCACAGTGGGTCTGGAAAGAAAGGTTAAAAACAGAAATTAAAGAAAGTTTATTAAAATAGCTTATTTTCTGCCTTTCTGTTCAGTTCTCCTATGCTTACTCACAAGGACTACCTGGATGAGCAAGAAAACACTTCTCTGCAGAAGCTGGCCAAGGGCCTGAATCAGTCTTCTCCATACTTTGCCAACTTGGCTGCTTCGATAGAAATATTGTCTGTAATTTTTACTCAGTTCCCCTTATAGCTTTACTGCACACGCATGTTTACATCAGCTAACATCTTTTTAAAGTAATAATATACAAGTCTCAGAGCATACAGCTATTAACTCTCCTTTGAAGTACCTGATACTGGCAACTCCCGAAGGATCCCTGGGCCAGGGAGGTGAGCTGACCTGACCTGGTCATTGTTTCTAAACCCCAACAGGTGGAAGCAACTTTCTTCACATTAACTGCAAATGCAGCAGGACTCAATAAAACTCCTACAGAGCACAACAGGCAAATGAATTTTCAAACAGCTTGTGCTGCTGGGCTCAAAATATAAAGCAATCTAGAGCTCGGAGCCTTCCATTCCTCCATTGTTTAGATGATGTTACATATGAAGGTAGCAGATTTCAAAATATCAAAATCAAGTGTTGTCATATAAGCAGAAGGAAACCTAAGAGAAAAAAAAAAACTCAACTAGGGATGCAAACATGAGAAATTACTCATTTTCAAGTATGCAGCCAGTACTTAACAGCACTTCTTTTTATGCTCATTTATCTCCTCAGGTACATAAACAAACATGGCTTTCCAGGCATGCCAATGCAGACAAAGCAACAGCATTCACTTTATGTTTTCTGTTGTACTCTGATTACTGAATAACTCAACTATTTCTTCTGCCAGAGACAAAAGGTCTACTATTTAATCCCATTACCAATACTGAAATCATCATTCTTACTCCTAAAGTAAAAATCACTTCAGACGTTGAAAGAAATGTCAGATCAGTTCTCCCCAACTAAATATGATGGCACAACTCATCTAGATTCAAGCGAGGCAATGGAAATGTTGACACATAAAAGGCTAAATTTTAAGAAGTCTCTGGAAGCAGATATATCACCTAGAATGTCATCACTGCAGATGAATGCAATGCTGTAAAAAAAAAATCAGCACGGCAGACGGACTTGCAAAGTACCGTCTTTACTAGCACAGCTCCTGAAAGTCATCACTTTTCAAAACTCAGAACTCTCACCACTATCCTGACATAGGTAAGGAGATAAAACAATTTGTGTTAAAAAAAAAAGGAAAAAAAAAAAGAAAAAAAGTAAGAGTAATACATTTTGGTAAACAGCACTGCCATTACTTTTCTAAGAAAATAAAATTGATGGCCCTAAAACCTCTTCTGGGCGATAAGGATGTGGTCATGCTTTTCTTTGTTTCAACAAGTATCCCATAAGCCTACACAACAGCACGATTGAGCCAATTGCTCCTGGGAATAAGGCTCTCTCTTCTTTATTAGGAAACTCTAAAAATCAGATCAGGAAAACTGTTCTAGGAATTAACAAGCACATGATCCGTCCTTTAGCTCCTTCGAGAGTTTCACGTACGCCTGCCTGACAGTTATTACTACTTTATACCTTTGTGTAGATAGCAGTGAGCTGAATCTGTCGATGTGACAGCACTTTTCTTATGCCAGGATGTGGTCAGCTTTTTAAACAGGGTGTATATAAATGTATGTCCCACGTGCCTTTGTAGTAAACCATTAGTTTCTAACAAATGTGCTGTAAGTCCCTGCGCAGAATTACACAAACTTTGTACCCCTGACAACTGACGACTTAACTCAAACCCCCTGGCATAAATTAAAACCAAGTAATTTTTTACAGGATCACTTCCATACATGCTTGTGCAATTCCAATGAGTACTTTATGATGCATTTGTTTCCTTCCCTTTTTCACTCCAGGTTCAATAGATACATCTAAGAATGAACAAAGGCTGAATAAACTGAAAATTTGTTTAGTGAAAGACAAACACAGTGTTCCTGGAACAAAGATTTTTTCCTCAACCACGCCCACATGAGAAAAGAGAAATCAAAGCAGACCAATCCCTAATAAAATGCAAGCCTGAAAAAGAACTATTATTTGCTTCTATCAAAATCTACCACGTGCCATTTAATGATGGACTTAGTGAATATTGCAAGTATTTTTCAGAAATACGATCAGAAAGAGTTTACTCTTAGGAGAAGCAGAGCTCAAAATGTGGATCACATTCCATTAAAATTAAGAAAAACAACATGATTTCTAAAAACATACAACTGAGATATTAGGAAACCAAGACGCTGTATTTCTGAGTCTCTTTTTAGCTTCAACAGACAGAACATGGTAAAAGATAATTCCTACTGTATTCTGCTGGTGAGGCTCAACTGAAATTACTTTAATCCTATGCTTATATCATAATTGTGTGGTTTAATAACCCCCTCCAATGTCAACTTTTCATTTATTTTTATATTTCAGGGCTGAAAACAGAGAAACTGTAATTAGGAAGCAAGGTTCCACCCTTGCCTTCCGAGCACTGCCTATATATGCATAGATGTAATCCAACAGTTCCCTTTGTGAGGGGTAAAGAGAGCCGGGATTTGGCACAGCCTGGCATTTATGTTGGATTACATGTTCTTCAAGTTGTCTTTGTAAGTAAGAGATGCATGAAATGCCAAACACAATGAATCTATGCAAGAACTGACTTTTTAAATCAGCACAACCATTTTTAATATGTAAGGCAAGACAATTAAATGCCCCAAAAGAAAAAAAAAAAAAAAAAAAAAAAAAAAGCCGGTTAAAAGCACGAATTCCTAACAAATCCATCTAGAGCCAGAACTATTTACAGAGAGAGCAGAGGAAAAAAAAACCTGTAACATGCTTTTTGTTTGCTTGTTTCAGAAACATCAGCCTATAATGTTATTGCTAACTGCCATAATCTACCCTCAACATCAGTAAGCATTTTTTTTCTTTACAAAGACCTTCACACCAGGATTTTATAGAGCTTGATGGAAAAACTATGCATGTTCCTTCCTGTACCTAATTACCTCAACTGCAAAAGCTGCCAAGTATTTTGCCCTTTAGTTCTTTTAATCGTATTAGTGCAAATGCATTTGGATGCCAACAGAAACAAACATTTAAAGATTTTTGCTTAAAAGATTCCAAATATGTATGAGGCTGGTGCTATGAAAGCACACTCCACTTCTTCCCAGAAAGCACAGAGTTATTCCTGCAGAAGAAATATGAATTTGTGCCTCTTGTAAGACTAAATGTCTAGTTTCGACCCAATTTAAGTAAAATAATGTCAATATGAACTGCTCTCACAATGATTTATGCTACCTTCTGTTACTTTATTACATTAGACATTCCTTTCTCTAAGCTTTATACTTTTTGCCGTGCTCCTAGCAACCACATAAAGGCTGAGCACCAACTTTACACGCCTGGCACCCTTCCAGGCTCGACTGTTATTGATAATTATATTGAAGTTTCAATTTAATTGCTACTCTGTTGTGACACAGAATATTTTTTGTAATTAGGCTGTTCCCATTTTCTGTCCATTCATTTTTTGTATTACTGAAAATGACTTCCCCCCCCCCTCCCAGAAAACACAAGCAGAACAATGACACAGATAAGGGTCTGTACATCTGTTACTATCATTAACAACTCGGTAATGTGAAGGGAAGAAAAAAAAAATTTAAAGGAAAAAAAAAGGTGAATATAATTTCTCAGAAGGTAAATTTCTTTTCAGTTTCAGTGCTCTTTTTCTTCTTACAGTTACTCAATGATTTCCTGTTCTAATTACAGGACTTTATACAGAAAGTAATTTTTAAAAAGGAAATGTACCAGCATAGGAGGCTAAATAGAAACACTTACTTGGTATGGTTTGAAATTGCAAACTTTTACATCTCTTATCAATTCTCTGCTCTACCTTTGTGCAGGTATATTCTACCACACATCTACCATCTTTTCTGAGGCAGTTAACACAAATGTATACATCAAAGGGGAAACACATTTGCAGTTAAACTGCAGGCAAAGGAAAAAAAAAAAAATCAATTTTTTCCTCCTCAATGTAGCTGGTAAGTTGGAGGCAAGCCAAGCCTCAGAGTGGAAAATATTAAAAAGTACAAAAAAAAAGTACCAAAAAAAAAAAACCAAACCAGGCTTGATTAAAAAGCGAGAGAAGAGATATTCAGTTCTAAATCTAAATGAATAAGCCACAAACTATTTCATAAAAACATACTGTGACGTAAATTACACATCAGTATTGCACTGTTGTGGTTATTTTGAGAAATGGCTTGTACTGTAAGTCAGCTGGTAAAACCCCACCCTTAATGATTTTGTAATTCTCCATACAGCAATCAACTGGAGCAGTCATGAAATTGCCAAGAAGGAAAACAGACAGAGCTGCAGAGAGTTTGTAATAAAAAGATAATGTACTTTTAACATAACAGAAGTAGAAGATTGGTTTTATTAACTAAAAAAACTACTTAAAAGGTCCCAGGCTTGCCATTTGTTTTGATAAATGTTGACACAGATCTTCATAAGATAAGCCATGGAAGTATCAGGGGAACCAGATAAAATGGGACAATGCTTTGGTGTGTGGGTAGCAAATTGAGCAAGGGAGTTATCTGGAATATTGAGAGAAAATGAAGGAAGTTGCAGGGCTCTGTCCATCAGGCTCCTCTCCCCCACAGTGCCCTGACTCCTCTGCCTTCTTTCATAACCCTCAGTTACTAAGGGGGTCTCCCAGAGGATTCACATATCATAATTAGATTATCATTGCTTGTATGCACGGCTTTGACCATTATCATCAATATGCAGGAGACAGAGAGGATGTGGAGGATGCATCTGGATGTCTGGAGGAACTGGGAATGGCAAGGTTAACGGTGCTGAATGAACACGGCTGTGACCCCCATGATGGGAGGTCTCCTGGCTATTGCAGGGCAGTGTGTTCAGGTGTCACTGACCTCTCAAGACCCGCCAGCTCCTAAAACCTAGTTCTCCTTCTCTTGTTCTACTCCTCTGGCAATGACTTTCTACAGTATGGGCATGAGAACACAGGTGTAGATGAAGCAAAGATGTGTAGCTCACCCTTCAAAACCAGTATCTGCAGGTCAGACAGGCTCTACACAGCTCAGAGCAGTCAGTTCTAATAAAAACCCAAAGAGAGAGAGGACAGTTTTCAGCAGACAGAAATGAACGTACCACACAACTACCTAAATACCCTGAATCTCTCAAAAGGTCCAAAAGCAACAGAAACAGCGCAACAATGAAAGAACAACCACAAGGAGGAAAAAGAAACTGGGTCTTTATGACCTCAAAATCTTTAAGAGGAATCTTTAAGAGGAATGATGCAATGAGAACACCTTCCCATATCATAGTCCAGCTACAACCTGCCAAACACCTCCAAACTTCCAAGGTAACTGCAGGTGGCCAAGCAGCAATGACAGTCATCAGGTACACCTCTGGGTACTCCTGCGTGGGCAAGGACAGTTCTCCCACTGAAATAACCTTCATGGGAGGATTATGCCTGGCTCCTGCCTGACCGCTTCTAACACTGAATTCTTTGAATAGACACACGGCTAAGAACCACAGCACAAATCCACGCTGCACAGGAGGAATCTGCTGTGGACTACGAGCAATGGCTGAGGAGTTCAGGTAGCTGCATCATCATCACAAGGCATGCTCTAGCACACCAATCCACTCTCTCTCCAGTGGTTAGGAAAGACTTCTCAGACACAGCTCTTCCAATCCACTCTGCCTTTTCATTCCCACGGTCTTTATTCACTCTAGTAAAGACAGTTGGTGTGCCTCAGCTGGCTAATTAATCACAAGACCTAAAAATACTAATCTAAGAATTGTATTTCTCTCACGGATAAATGCAAATACAGTAATGATTTAGCCACATGAGATGGGACAGGAAATCTGTGGTTTTGGTTTTAAATAAATTTGGGTAAATTATTGACACAACAGGGATACCTCTTTATTGGCAGGACCCATGCTACTCATCCTTGCTTTAAGAACCCCCCTCTATTTGAATGCTAATGCAATCAAGAACAAAGGCAACGTGTTGCAGGATACCAACACAGTGATTACATTTATGTTTACCAGATAATGATGATGTTAACAAGTTGCCTGTAATTCTGACACGGACCTTTGCCTGCCTGATTCTGCTTTTAAATTGATCAAAAGGCAAAAGTCATTTCTGCCAATATTGAGAATAAAATATGCAGCCTTTCTGCATGTGTCAGATACTTCTCCCCTTTTATGGAGGAGACCGAGCTAATTCTCAGAATTTCGTGCCACTTCCCCAGCCCTCCGTTTTCTGTCACAGTGCCAGCAGAGCATCAGCCTTTCAAAGAATTCCTAAGATTAGTTTAACATTTGAAAGAAAGAGAATACTTACAAATCTACTGGAGATTGAAACTGCTGTTCAACTGAACAGCAATACAGTCATTAAAAAAAAAAGAAAAAAGACAGCATCATCTAATACGTACTTAGAGCACATGGTTGAAGAACATTTTACACTCAGTTATTTGGATCAGAGTTGTTCTACTCCTACTTAACGGGGACAAACCCAAGTATGTTGATCAATGACTGACAGTATGTCCATATAATCAAATCTTCTATAATATTTATCGCACTAAATCACTTGAAATTCAAATCCTAAATCCAATTTTTGAAGAAGACAAAAGAAATTTAATACTGAAAAAGTTTCCAATCAGGCATTTCACATCCTTTTTCAGACCCTAATCCTATATTCATCTCCTCATAACTGCAGCTCCAACCTTGCACTCCCAGGATCCTCTTGGACCTTAGGAAGTGCCTCATAAACCTTATGAGGTGTTTCTAGACTCAAAGGAAAAGTGACTGACAATCATCATTTCCAGCTTTTATATATAACCCTTCCATCCACAGGCCTCAAACTGCTTTATGGAGATGAGTAAAAATTATTATCCCCATTACACAGGGAGAGAAACTGAGACAGAGAGGGCTTAAAGGATTTATTCTACAGCATCAAGCAACTTAGAGAGCAAGGGAGAGAGCAAAGAGGCCAGGCAGAAATTCTTGTTGGGAAATTTCTGGGTAAGCGAAAGATCCTTAAGTTTCCTCAAAAGGGAAGTGACTGTCTCTGGCCACCCCAGCCATCGTGCCTGCCTCCACCAGAGACGGGGCATGGACCGGGTGGCTCTGTGCTGAGGCTTCTCTCCTACCACAACCGTCTTCCCTGTCCTGCACGATTCCAGTCACTCCGTCATTCTATTCAGCTGCTGCCCAGCCGGGATTATCTTCCCCTTCCCGAAGGGCTTGCAGAGCAGCAGTTCACCCTCCCGCCGAAGATAGGTGACTGCCGTGACGACCGCTGGAGGAGCTCGAGAAGGGCAAGCTGACACTGGGGATGTGGCTGCAAAATCGCCTCCCAAAATTTCCTTCTCTCCTTACTCCTTAGGTCACAAGCGGGGGCCAGCCCATGTCCAAGCAGCCATGGATGGCTACAGAAAACCGCTCTGATACAAAAGGTTATTAAACTGCCCTATTAGCTTTCTAAAGCAGATGGAGATGGGGGGAAGGGGGAGATTGATTGTAGAAGGGAGCACATGCTGCCTGTCCTCTTGAATGTTCTGGGTCATGTGGACCATTCAGGTTGAATGTGCATCAGCTTTAAAACAAGTATTTATCCTGGTTGTCGTGGTTACTGATAAGCAGCTTCAATTCTGCTGATAACAAAAAGAAGAAAGAATTAAAAAGGGGAGGGGAGCTGAAAACATAATTTGGTAATATGACGAAGCCAACAAGAGGAATTAAATAACATTAAACAAGCCAATTGTACTGTAAATGGCTCTGCCTCTGCATTTGCTTTTAAATTATCTAAGGCTCTAACATGGCAGCTGCTTCAGTTTTAACAAACAAACAGTAAAAATCCCTTTTAATAACGAAAGAAAATAATGATATACTTTGCTTTAGCTGAATTCAAACATAATTTAATTTTTCCTGAGGTGAGATTTGCATGGGGAACAATCAGATAATAAGTGTTATCATTCTCATAGACAAAACTGAACCAGCACTTTGCAATTCAAAGTGCTATTTAATGCACCGTTTTCAGCAATCTCTGAACACCATCCAACATACCACCAAACTACACTTCAGTACTTACACATAAAGCCTGATCCTGCAAATACTTGAGCATGGGGCTTATGCTACGAACACCAGTACTGCAGCTGAGGCTGAAGCCACACACTCCCTACAGCACCTTTGTGGGGGGGGTTCATATCCTCACATCCACTAACTTTCCCTACAACACCTTCTCATCCGCTGTATTATTATTACTATTTCTACGATCACGTGTCTTGGTTCCCCTTTCTGAAGCGTAGCACTGTACAGAGAAAATACTGGAGAATGAAAAACCCTACTCTGGTGGAGAAACAGGCAACTAGAGCCCCTGGCAAGAGAGGGGCACACGTTTTTTCAGCGGTGATAATTAACCATTGCAACAATGAGCTCAAAAATGTAACAGATTCTCCAACCCAGTACTCAGGACTGAACTGTTTCTTCCTCAAGATATTCTCTGGACTGATGAATTTTAAACTCATGGTCTGTTATTTGGCTCCTGTGCTGAAGAGGCCCATGACAAATCCATACTTGTGTGGTATGAAAAGAAGTGGAAAGCTGCTGAGAGTTAAACTGAGTTACTGGGTTTAATATCAGACTAACCAGGTCTTCTGGCATCTCCTCTCTCTTTCACCTCGGCGCACCATTCAAACACAAATGACAGACAAGGAAACGCAGCCTTACTTACAAGGGACTGATTCACCACCTCTTCCATGCGGCAGAATCAACCGCCTTCATTTTCCACTGCACGCAGAAGTATGAGTCAAAAGCCTTATTTTGGTGTCTCACACGGGGCTCTTTCACTATCATTCTGAAAATTCGGAGGAACTGCGCCCTCCTGGAAATAGCAGCAGCAGAAGCTGCCGGTCCCAGAGCTGTGACATGAGGGGTGGAGGGTGGAAATGGTCCAGTGATTTAAACAGTCAAGCCCTGCTTTTGATATTTATGCCCTCTTTGAAACCCTTAATGAAGTAACAACCCTGTTAATTCTTGCAGGGTATTTAATACACATAAAAACTGCATTATCTACTATTTACAATTTACTACACACAAGCAGTATCTGGCTCTGTATAAAAATAACAAGCTTACTGTAACCCTGCGCTCCCTAACCATACTGCTGATTTCTTTGACACATGGAGAAGTGAGAATAATTACATTTTACTGAGTGCGTCTCATTACACTGATTTAAGTAAGATTTCCAAAGCTGTAAAAATATGCTTTTCAATTTCATTTGTTTGTAGCATTTCACTATGAAGACAGTTCATAAAGCCTTCAAAAATCATCATCAAGATAGACAAAAATTGTACCCTGCTCATGTGGACATTTGACAGAGGGATAATAGGGTCTAGAAACACCACAGTCAGACATTGCTTTTCTATTTAATGTTTCCTTCTGTGCCAAACATAATATAACAGACAAGTGTTAGAGAGACATGCAGGGGGGAGTCTGAATAGAGAGCTTTAAAAGAGGTCCTTAATAGAGAAGCTGTATGCTTAGTCTTCAACAACATTCAATAGCAATTTATTTGCAGCCATTTTCTCATGTAACCTTTCACACGGGAGCAGATAAGATAGAGCACAAGACAATTTGTCAACTGCCAGATATGAACAAAAGAAACCATTTTTAATAAGCTTCAGTGGCCCCTTGTATTTGTTTTGCAACATGTTAATAACTTTTTTGGAAGCCAATCAAAGACAAGAAGAGAAAAAGAAGTCAAGCTGGGAAACAAAAACCACAGTTTAAGAATTTTACAGATAAACTCGTGTTATCATGTGCAGTGTAATAATGCTTAAATCCAGGAGTGGCACAGAATTGGAATTAGAAACACGATGCCATTTATTTTTAAAAAAAGAGCACTTACAAGAATGCTAGTGTCATACATGCTTTTCCAAGAATTTGCTGTCTTCTATCTCATCCCAGTGTAGCACATACCTGCTCCCCAAAAGAACCTTACTCAGGTTCCCCTCCTTCCCAGCGAGAAGTTGAAACCCGACATGAAGACTGTGAGGAAAGGCCAGATGGGAGTTGCCAAACTCCAGGCCACTGACCCAACTGCCCTGTACCACACTTCCCCAGCTACTTGGAAACCCTCACCTCCTGACCGAACTTCTCATGTTGCACCAAATAACCCCCAAACTGTTGCTCTGAAAAACAACCCAAATGTAGCTTTAAAAGCTGTTACAGGCATATGAGTAAGTTTGTGGTTGCTCATTTAATCCTATTCAGCATCACAACAAAGTAAACTGGAGCTTAAAAGGAGTAATAGAAGAAGGTCTAAAAGTAAAGGGAGCTGACTTATACCCCTGTCTAGGATACAAGGACCAAAAACTGAGTGATATGCAGGATAAGACAAACAAACCAACTTAACATTGCTTAAATTCAGCAATGCCAGGGCCTTCCTGTGTAACCAAGGTCGTATCATTAGATATTTCTGGGGCAAAGCCTCATTTCTGTGGAAAAAGAATTAGCTGCAGGCATGTGAGAGCTTGTGGGACAATTGCTCCTTCCCCTTCCTGCAGGCACAAGAGGAGGGGCAGAGAACCTCCTCAAAATGGTATCTACTGATACTCGTGCAAAAATGTTTCTGCAGGACTAAGGTTCAACAATGGGTCCAAATGCTCATAGAAGCCCTCAGGGGCCTTCTGGTACTGAAGAAAAATCAGAAAGCACCAAAATCCCAGCAACATATGCTGGAAAAGCTGATGTATTAAGCAATTTCATTAACATTATTAAAATAGAGAAGATTCCCTTGGAAAATTTCACACAGGCTTTCCCATCTCCCTGCAAATTACTCATGGCCTGAGAGACGCGTGAGGAGCAAACGGAGGGAAATAAAGCTTCTCTCCAGTTAATTTGGACCAAGTCCTAGTCTCACTGGTAGAAAGACCAGCTTGTGGGCTGGGTTCTTTGAACTAGATTATTATGGCATCTCGAAGAGAGGTACAAAAGTATACGGTGAGAGAAGATGCACCAGAGAACAAAAGGCGCTGCCGGTCAGATGACAACCCTCCTTGTTATGATGATGAAAAGACTCCCAGACTTCAGCAGACACACACCTGCAGAGTTTAGGATCCTATACCCAAAATTAGATTTTGCCTTCCAAGGACTTTGCAGAGGAGTCTGTTATCCAGTGAAGAGAAAGAATATAAGCATTTGCTCTTCAAGAAAGAGGAATGGCTTTTTGAATAAGAAAGGGCTCCCTGTGATGGGAACATACCAACCCAGCCCCACACTCCTCCTGAGAACTAATACAGGATTTCTCTTCCTCTTCTGCGGACCAGGAAACCATTCCTGGAAAAGAGGAGAAGCCGTGCGACCTGAATTATCTGGAAAGGCCTCAGGTGGAGGCAGGGTGAGAAAGGATTTCAGGACAAGTTATGCCTATGAGCTGAGGAGAACAAGCAAGTATCCTCCCACTCCTTTCTCTAGGCAAACGCCCTCTCCAAGTTTTCAGTGAGAACGTCAAGTCTCCAGTGAACCTGCCTAGGAAGGGCCCGGCAGAACCCTACCAAGCTTCCAGAGAACACCAGGCAGCTTGTGCTCTGCTCCCGATGGGCTTCGGTCCCACACCCAGCAGTGAGGAAGGCTCCCAAGTAGGAAACAATCCTAACACACTATCTACTAGTCTGGAACCTGCTCTAATAATAGATAGCACTGTCTATTTCAAAGCACTTAATGGACGCTAATTAGTCCTCAGGGTATTCCTATGAAGCAGGTAGACAGGTAAGTATTATTTCCCCTGTTTTACATATGAAATAACTTCATGGGAGATGTTCTGACTTGCTTAAGGCCACTGAATGAGTCACTGAGCTCAGCACTCAGCAGGTCCTGGCTCCCAGACCCGTGCTCAGACCTCTCAGCCATACCTCTTTCACAAGTGCAAATCTTCATGTCAGCCGTGGAGGGAGAAAGGAAAGAGGATCAAGGAGGGGTGATAACACTGGGAAAAATTTTTCTCTGGGAAAGGAGCTCCCAGAAGAACGACAAAACAGAGCTGTGTATCTACTGAATGCTAGATACCAAATCTAGGACAAGGAAAGAGATGAAAAACACACTGCTACAAAATTGTAGGAGTTTCTATTATACATTCTATTCAAGCAGTCAGAGCTATTTATTGGGCTTTGTAACCACCACTAATGTCAGTTTAATAGCTTTACATTCCTAATTTCTAGCACGGTCAAAGCACGCAGTCCTGGCTGCACACAATCGACATGCTTAGCACATATACATAAGTTACGTGCCCACACCCACAAAGTTACGCTGAGGTGCTGTTCCATGCTGGAAACCTTTGTGACTTCAGACATCCTGGGTAGGCAGGAACATTACCAATGGGTTTGGTGTCTCTTCGGGAAAGAGCAACAAATGCTTCAGCCACCATTTGCAAACAGCCAGAGCTCAAAAGATACCAGATATTACACGGCATCACATTCTTCCATCACCAGGCTGCTGCATCCCCCACTCCTTACTCCTCTTGACCAGCGCAGACCAAGCTGGGCAGATGATGCCCTAAACTTTTAACACTCAAAACGTAGCAAATGTTTTCCACATTCCTGAATGCACCTTTCAATGACTCCTTCCCTTTCAGCCCACAGCCCCATATCCCACGGATGCACAACTAAGTTAAACAGGGTCCTTGAAAGAGGGAAAGCAGTGTAGCAGCCCCCCAGAACATTCACCAATTGTTTGTGCTAAAAATAATAATTTTTGCTCCTATGAGATTCAAGGACCAATCTCCAGGCTAGGCAAAACATTACTTCTTTTTCAGAGGGGAAAAAAATTATTTATACAGTGCATTACCAATCTCAAATGGTGATGTTTAAATACAAGTTTGATGAACTATATGCAGCATAATACAGCTGCTTTGCATTTTGATTCCTTTATTTATAGACCACAGCAAATTAATAACTCATAAATGTTGTTCCAGGCAAAGTAATGGACACACAATAAAACTATTCATTTCCTCAAAGGTCACTCCAGGAGAAACATACATTGTTTCGAAGCCTACCAACAATTCTATTGTTCCAAAGAAAAGTGAAAATATATAATGAGCAGTTAGTGCCTATATCTGCAGTGGAGACCCTGGGCTAATTTAAAGTGCAATCTTAAGGCAATCAATCATACTCTAAAATTACTTCATTTTCCAAACTGTTTACACTTTTTAAGTTACAAATCCACTTTCTGCTATTTCAACTCACGATTTACAGCTACAGATTTAGCCTGCCTTGGCTTGCTGCCAAACTCTAGTCATGAGGGAGCTAATGATCTGAACAGATCAGTGTTTTATAATGGAGAAAAGCGCATGTAAATTTCCAGCATGTCTGCAAGTAATCAAGGCATGCTGACTATAAATGAGGCGGCCTCACATTTATTTTAGGAGAAATATCTTAAAGCCCCACTTTTTATCCAGGCCAACAACACAAAAAAAAAAAAAGAAAAAGAAAAAAAAAAAGAATCCTTTAAAAAAGGTACTCCAAGATTATCCCAAATGATTTTAAATGAAACTGCTAGGCAAACAATATGTTAAAGAATAGTACAATAGCTAATTTCCTTTAGTGTTTCTATCTCTAACCAGATCATATCCTTATCATGGCAAGCTGGAACATTAAACTCTCTAGTTCATGGAATCAAAACACAAGAGTGCTTCATATTACATTATAGAAAAATGAGCCATTCCCTACAAACAAGGTCAGATTTCTGGAATGCCAAAGGTCCACATTTAAACAGAGACGGGAGGAGGGGAGGTTTTGCCCACTCTGCTTGCTAAAAAACAGTGGGAAACTAGACTAGCAATTCAAATTTGTTCTAATAGTAAAAACAGTAGAGGGAAGCAAGAAGTCTCTTCAGAATTGATACTTAAATTAAGTATGATCTTTATTGTTTCATTACAGTTGCATAGCCAAATAATGACTTTGTGTTACTGTACAAATAATGCCGGATCCTCATTTTCTAGCGGAAATAATTACTCTATTCTATCATTTTCTGCTTATCATCAACCTACATCCCCCTTCCTGTGTAGGCAATGGGTTGTGGTATGTTTGGGGCTAGACTGAAAAAAGTTTCAGATTTTCTCCTGTTTTTAAAGGCCATACCAAGGAGGTATATTTTGACTGAAAAGTGGCTTTAAGAATGGAGCTATAAATATTCTTGTGTTGTACTTCATGAAATTCAATCCATCATGATGGATATTTCTGTTGTAACATTATTACATGCCTAAACTCAATTGTATAATTGGATAGGGCCAGAAACAATAAGCTGGCATTGCTTTGTTTCAGCATACTACAGCTTTAAAATACCTGTAATCATAAATCAACATAATTATTTGAAGTTCTGTCACGAAGCAGAACAGGAAAAGAAAAACTAAAATAAACTAGCTGCTAAAGAATTTCATTTTACTTTCTCGAGACTGAAATTTTTTTCCGGCTTTGAGCCTTACCACCGCTACAACTGGGAAAGTCTTTTCTCCTTTCCAGTTGCCTTGAAAGGCACCTCCTCCACAAAGATTTCGCTTCCTTACAGCTTTCCAACACAACTGGCAGAGCTCCACTGAGGAATCCCGCAATTCCATAGTACGAAGGATGTGCCTGCATTGCAGCCATTGGGACCAGGCTAACAGGGGCCAGGCTGAGAGAGACAAAGCGACCAAAGCTCCCCACAGCCAGCCAAATGCCTGGTGGGGCAGGGGCTCAGGGGCCAAATATTGCCCATCACTGCTAGGGCAGTCTGTCCTGCTGGAAGCTCTAGGGGGAGACTGAAGTCCCTCCTTGTGATGGAAGCAAATGGAACGGAGCATTTTTTGTCCCACTGTGTTAGGAATTTTGCTTCTTATCCACACAAAATAATTTACTAACTCCTCCCTAACGTCTCTGCACTTCTTACCTCACCAGTGTCAGGATCAAAACCAACCGACCCTTTCCTCTCTTCTATCCCTAGCATACATAAGAGACCTAGGAAGCAGCTCTGATGGACGGCCCTTGGATGTGAAGAGAGTTTGTTGCTTGTTGGTTTATTTTTAATTATTGCTAAGCAAATGCCATTGGGAGCTGCACCTCGGAGATCACTGCCCAGCTGAGGCAGAGGACCAAGCAGAGGTGAGCACGCATGCAGGAAAACACCAGGAGATGCTTTGGGATGGACTGCATTGTGTTACTGGGAGAGGCAAAAGCACTGATGGTGGCGGAAGAGTTTATTCCCTCACCTACAGTTACGCAACCATTTTCCAAATCTCATCTCCACCTACTTTCCAGCCATGCAGAGCTTTATGCTCACTGGAGGCACTGGGCTACAGCATGACTGAAGTGAATATTAAAACATGGATTCCTCCTACAGCTTCCCTGAAAAAAACCACTGCATTTACAGGGACGGAGGTCTCCCAACAACCCCCTTGTTCTGTTTCTCTTGCTGCTATTACAGCTTTTTAAAACTTTTTCTTCCTTCTTTCTCTTTTGATCTTTGTAGGTCTCAAACTATGTATTTCATTACTTCTGATACTTATGTGAAGAATGTTAAGCCTTTCAAAAATACACTCTTTTGGCCAAGTGCTTTATGGGTACTGGAGCTCAGCAGCATATGCAGTTGCATGTACACACACAAAGAGATACGTGCAGTTTCACCGGAGATGACTATGTAGTCATCAGCATACGTCTGTGTAATCACCTTCTGTTTGTGTATACATACAGAAAAAAATATACAATTACTGTAACACGATTAAAAACCTTACTTTCTCAAATTCTCGACTTTTACTCTTGCACACTGTGACATCAAATTGGAGAAGTAGCTGAAAATAGTAAGACCTGGATTTCCTTGGTCAAAGAATACAGGAAAAAAATAACCTTATCTTTCAGTGTATCTGAAAGAAGGAAAAAAGAGTGAACAAACAGATCTGGGGGGAAAAGGCAAGTCAACTTCAGCTCAGCAAAAATTTCTAAGATAAAAAAACAACATAAATAAAAAGAGGAGATATAAATAGGTGATGTGAACAATTCTTGAGAACAAAAAAGCATTTGATATCATCTGAGTTAGTGTCACAGGGTGGTTATTAACTGGCATAAACATGCATTTTCAGTCCCACTGAGTCACCCAGAAAAGCTGGCTCTCAAATAATGAGGCTGATGGAGCCTGACATCCAGTTCCACTTTTCTTTACTCCAACTTGGAACTGTTGCACAATTACGATACAGAACGTCAGGATCCGATAAACAGAACTGAAAAAGGGAAAGAAAACAATTTTTTCCCCTACAAGTCAGGTTCAATGCTTTTGCCTATTAAAGTAACCAAATATGTTTCTCTCTGAAATCAAAGCCAAAAGGCAACATGCCAGACACAGTTAACAGATAAATCAATGTTCCTGAAGGGCGGGCTTTTTTGTTTGGGGGGGGTTTCTGCCTGACAACAATCTTGTGGCGAGCAAACAGAACACCCACCACACATCTTGTCAATCTACTCACATGAAACAGGGAAGGAAATACAAATACTTTTGAAGATCTAGGCACTGTTTGGAAAAACTTCATGTTCTAACCTCCCTGTCAAAGGTCATGGTTCTCATAACCATGAAGTCTGCAGCTATTGTAAAGCCCACCTCATATAACATGTAATTGCAGCTAATTTATCACTAAGGTCATTGTATACTAGCTGGGAGTTTGTAAACAAGAATGAATCACAGGTTTCATTTTTGTGTCCCTTTCAAACTGGAAGACCTAACAGTTTCCTGCTCCAACATACAAAATAGTATTGCTTCTATAAACCTACTCAGGTCTCCTTGCCAGCAGTTTCCATTTAATTAAACTGACAGCAAAACAGGGCCTTTGCTAATGTGATCCAGACCAGTTTGCCTTCAATGTAAATTCTCAGGCATGAAATTACATCTGAAACAGACACAATAATCCTTCTATATCTCAGTCATGAGTTTAATCTATACTAAAATAACATTTTCTTTGTCCATAGTGAAGCCTGTTTTAGCATTCAGTGATCTTTTCTTCTTTTCACAGTTGAAGTTCAGGGAATTATTCAACTTCCATTCACCTTACAGTCAATTCTGAATTTTCTTCTCGTCTGTAATTTACACGTTCATTGTTGGTTTCTGGGTCATGGGTAGCAAAATGATCTCACATGTGAGAAACCAGACTCAGGACCTGCTTCGAACTTTCACTTTCTGGAAATGAAATAGACTGGTAGCACTATAAAAGTAGTTCACAGCTGCTTAAAGCAGTCTGAGTTGCCTTAAGCGAACAGCCTGCCCTTTCACACAGATCCTTGGTCAACTGGCTGTAAAGCAGAAAACTGATGAGATTTATAGGTACCTTCGATAAAATGAAGGTGGGGTTGTTTGTTTGTTTAATGACCTGTAACATTTCACTCTCATCTAATCATTCTCATCAGCACTCAACTGATGCACTAATGCCTACAATACCCAGGAAGAACAGAATATGCAAAAGAATAGTTACTGCACAGTAACCACAGTGTTCATGATGAGCAACTCAATAAATGCAGGGTGCATTTATAACAGATGCAAGTGAGATGGGAATTTCTGAGAGATGCCAAGCATTTTGTTCCTGGCCCATGGGCTGCCTCCTCCTGCACCGGCATGAGGACAAGCCTGGGGGTGCTAAGCCCCCCTTGCAATTCGAGCCTGCAATATCAGAGGGTTTGAAAACAGGAAGGAATGGTATTCAGAAAGTAAAATCCAGAAAAGTCACAATTAGTAGGGAAAGGGCGAAAAATCAATCTTTCTTACTAAAGCCAGAGTGTGCCACAGCAAGGTCTTCAGTGTGACTATCTCTAGCAGTGATAAACAGTGACTGAAATAATGCTCTCCCAAACTCCCAACCTCACAGTCAAGTCTAGCAACAGTACTGGACAAGTTGCTCTTTTTGCTGCTCTGTGGATTCCTGACACTGGAAGAGCACATCACCTGAGCTCTGCTGCACTGGGTTTCCAAGCTCAACGGGAATTACACAGCACTTAGCCAGCAACACAGAACGATAAACCACGACATTAATTCTGAAACACTATGGCAGGAAGGCCTGAGCTTCAGAGTGCCTAGCAGTGACTGTCACCTCAACATTTTGATCCTGGAAAGGAAAAATCAAGACTAATATGTGCAACTGCACTTCTGATACCAGCTATGTAAGTAAACCAATTGAAAAGAAAAGCTTGAAGCCATTCTGAAGACAGATTCTGGCTGAAGTTTTAGCACCGAATGAAACTGAGGACACATTCTGGTATAAATCTGGTCTCTGCGTTCAGGCTATCACACACAACAGGGTTCCCTGCCTTTAGAGTCAGCCATCATTGGCATGGACCTGGAGTCACTTCACCAGGTGAAAGGAATGCTCCTTCAAGGAGCCTTGTCTCCTATTTTGATTTGGGCAACCTGGCTAGTGAACTGACTGAGAAATGGACATGGTGAGAAATTCTTATGGATAGTTGGGGCAAAGATCTCAAGGAGGCACAGACAAAATTGTCTCACATGCAGTCCATACAGACATGCTCTGTGCGAAAAGGAGCACAATGGAAATGGGAATCCCATTTTTTATATGATTGCCATCCTATTCTGTCATGTCTTGATAACCTTCAGTGATGAAGACAAAGGGCCCTGCCAGCCCCACTGAGCTTAGGGCATTCCTTGCATCACCTGTGACAAGGGCTTGTTTCCTGAGAGCTTGTGCTGCAGCTGGAGGTGCTACAACCATAAGAAGCGTAAGTGACAAAACCACTGTAATAACTAGAGAAAACTGAACCACAGTGTATTTTCCAAGTTTCTACCCACCCAAACAAACATTTGCAAAACTTTTGTTACTTGCCCAACTAAAAATACCTGCCGCTCAAGAAATGTTACATGACTTAAAGTAGGAAATTTGCCACATGCCCAGCAAGGTATAAACAATACTTTCAGTATGTTTTTATAGCCTGGACAATACAATTTCCAAGCACTGTTGGCACAATCTTCCTCTTCATATAAGAACTTTAATTGCATTCTTCTCCTAAAAAGTAGAAAATTAAGTGCTTTCTTAAGTCATACACTAAGCAGTCTGACATTCTTGGGAAAAAAAGGAGAAAATTTAATTTTGCAGCAGAAGACAATGGTCAGACATTAGCATGATCAGAAATCGTTACAAGTCCTTCTGACAATTGCTTTTCTGCTTTGCTGTTCATTAAAGCCTCTGTTCTAGAACAGTTAACAAGTATTCTCAGAGTAAATGTACATAAACCTTTTCTTACTGTTAGACTGACTTGATCTACAAGGCAATGAGGGAAAAAGGCTGATAGAGGACAGCAGCCTCTCTTTATCTCTGGTTGTTCAGAATCAGCTCTCCATGCTTCCCTAAGCCACCAGAAATGGCAAAGAGGTACTGCTTTGTGCAAACACTGTACACTGGCCAGGGATGAGGGAACGACTTTTCATGTTAACTTACGTGGATTTGCCGATACATCTGATCAGTCATAGTCTCTCAAATAGGCAGAGAAACTACCAATAGTTTCTGCTGCAGAGCGTGAAAAATGCTCCTATTCCATTTGTGCAAATATGCTGGGCTCACGTTATCAAACACATGAATTCCTGTCCACACTCTCTCCGTCTCCCCTGTGCACCCTGCCATCAAAACAGCAAGGATAAAATTGGCCTCATTTCCTGTATATTTCATATACAGACCTAAACATTCTTAAGTATGTTGTCAGGAAATATATTTTAAGGCTGCCATGCTCACATCTGATCTCCTACTCTATGCTTTTAAGATATTAAATAGGCTTTATCCAATAAATCAAATGTTTTGTGCCTTAGAATCACATGGTATCTGAAATCACCAAAGGCTAAATCCTGCACCATCCACATTCACTATATGCAAGTCAGAGGGCCCAGGTCTGAAAAATAAAGTAAAACACGAGCACCAACCCTCCCTGCAGAGAAGGCTAACAAAAATCCTAGTGACAAGGTAGAGAAGCTGCCCTTATTGCTGTCTCCAGCCACCCTCACCCCTGCTCCTATACAGCTTTGTACCACCCCCTTCTGACTCCATCACAGGAGGATCAAAGCTGGAAGTCATGGTGGAGTACAGCCTTGGCACTGGCATTCTCAGTGTCCCAGGCTAGTCTGAAACCTATAGAAATGAATGCCCAAAACCCAAGTGGGATGATTATCCTAGAGGCTCTTTCCTTTTGAGGGCTCTAATAGCTGGGTAGGACAAACAAAACAACTTACTCTCAAAGTCTTTCACAAAGGCAGACACGGCCTGATTTCTCTGCCTCTCACACTGCTGCAGGGTGTTTCTGAACACCACAGCAGCAAGTCTAAGCCTGTGCTGCAGCATGGAAGACTTACCACAAGAAAGAGAAGTGCCCTCCCTACCTGAGGTGGATGGCTCCTCCACAGGAGAAGCAGCACAGGCAGCTGAGGGGGCTGAGCACCTCTCAAGGGACAAGCCCCCTGCCCTCATTCAAACTGACCAGTCCACTGAAATACCAGGAGCCTCCCACACACCAAAGTACAGCAGCTAATCTTTGATGTTTTACAATAGCACAAAGACAACATATAAAACACATTCAAGAAACATTGTGGGAAATGCGCCAGCATTCTAAGGAACGTTCCCTTTGGACATGAAGCCTTTTTTAGCCAAACCACTATGATTTTGTTTTAGTGACTCATACAAATGGATTCTGGATTAAGGTTTAAAAATGGGATATTTTCTCTACTGCTCCTAGGTTCACCTCAAGACATGCAAATGAAAAAATAGCAGTAAGAATATTAGGCTGGACTTACATTCGCCAATAGACACTAAATAGGGATCTACTAAATTTGTAAAGCTTAGCTGAAGTTACAAATATATAATTCTGAAAATGCAACTCCTCCTGAAGTCAGGCTGGGCAAGGATCATGAAACTATAAAAAGATACTTTGTCCCTAAAGATTGTAAGAAGCTAATCATTAGCCTCCTGTTTATAGTGCTTACCTTTTCATTATATTATTCTGACATTTTTCCTTCACAGGGATCTGGATCTACTCCTTATTTCTACCATATGGTAACAAAAAAAGACCCACTCTCACTAGGCAAAGTGTTTCTAAAGACAAAGACACTTGCCAGATTAAAAACATAGAGACAAATAAAGTGCACATAAATTTCTGTTTGACTACTGTTGGGCATCTGGAAAGGCACATATTTTCTTTGGAAAATTTTTCTTCCAGTTTTTCATACAAATGACAGTAAAATATGTACCCAGCAGCAAACTGAGAGAACTAAATTTAAAATGCACTTTCAGACCACTCGCATTTTTTTCTTTTTAACTTCTCTTTTCCAAGGCGAGAGGGGAGGAGGGAGCTTGTACCAGTGTTTTGAAGTACTGTAAGTTCTTTTGCCTTTTAACAGAAATATGTAAACAAGGTGTATGACTGTAGGGTAATGTTCTAGTCACAAAGCATTCAAGAGCCAGAGTGAAGCTATTTAAAGAATGGAGTATTCAATTCCTGAGGCCAGATGCTAGTATAAATATGAAACTATGTTCACACTGCAGATTAAATTATTTTTAGTTTCTGCGTTTGAACTGCCAAAATTATTTGGGTTGGTTTATTTATTTTTTTTTACTGTACCACAAAACTTGCAGGGCCAAATTTTTATGTATCTGAACAGAGGATTAAAAACACAAGCGTAAAAGGACTTTTTAATCTATTTTCTCTGTGCAACAAAACTGCAAGTGTATAGTGACACTGTTACAAGTAAGGGTCATTCAGGCAGTAAGAAAACTAAAAATAAAGATGGAGCCGAAGCATTCAAGATTCTTGAAATAGAATTTTATAGTAACTTATCATTTAATTTTCATCCCACAAAGCTTTTAATTTGGAAATAGTGTGAAAGCAAAGTGGAGTCTGTGGTTTTACAATAATGAAAGAGAAAAACATGCATTAAGATTGCATTATACCCTGTCTACTGGGTTTGCCACAAGAGCTCACACAGATATTGCAAAGAATACCAAGTTAAAGTCACTAGTAATTAACAGAAACAAATAATCAATAATCCCATGACCTTGCCATAGCAAAAACATGCACGAATTCAAGAGAGAAAGACAATGAAATAAACTGGCAGTGATCAAAGCAAAGCGAGGCTCAGTGACTAACTGGGTGAGGACCCATCACTGACACACATCAAAGCCTACAAATCACCTACAAGGCTGCCAAGGACCCCCCTCTTGCTGATGACCACTTCACTGTTGTTATTTTTTTGATCCTGTAATTATATTCTCTTTGTTTCATCAGCTGACAAGGATGGAAGGTCCAAGATACATCTCAAGGACGTGATTCATCTTCAGATGGGGGGGTGAGTCTACCAAGACCCAAAAAGTAAAACAGGAACCACGTGGAAGGACATAAACGAAGCCACAGACCCTTCCCACTTTGAACACCATAAATGTTCCCCTGGCAGGCCTGGAGGTACAGCCAGGAGAGGGATGAGCAGAAAGACTGCAGCTTGCTCAGTCGAGAGACCTCCTGCAATACTAAGGAATGTGGAATTACTGAGCAGACTTGCTCTGCACCACACTGAACATGCATATTTTGCCAAAGACTTACGAGAAGGATGAGGCCGGTAACACAGCACAGCTGGCTGGGGGAGAAGCTGGGAGGGGAAGGGGTCCTGCAGCACCGGGCTGTAACCCACCTAATACTGGGATGTGTGAACGACACTAAGTACCTGTGGAGACTGTCACCACCCCAACTCAGCAAGGCAGGGGACACCAGGCTTAATTACAAACAGGTGACGTGGGACACGCTGAAAGCTGAACATGCTCTCGAATATCACTTCAGGTTCAGCACCAGTTCCTAATTAACTGTTCTTATCAGGCACGGATCTGGTATCACAACAATGAAGCCTCCTTTTGGAGGACAGGCTGACGATCCCAGCCTTCCCTGGGTATTTACAACAGGCTTTTAAAATGCATTAGCCTGCACTTTAAAGAAACCTGGGACCAGAACATCTGGGCTTCGGTTGTTTTGTTTCTCAGTAATAAAAAGTGGAAAAAATGATGAAGCTGTGGATAAAATGTTCAGGAACACAGCAGCTACCTTGTCATCCTTTACCTATATTCCCTTCATTAGCCTCGCTCACAGGAGCAGAACAGGACGTGGGGGAACTTGGAGGGGGATGAGAGGGAATGTTTCCCACCTTTTTCTTAAATTAGATATTTGTTATAGGATCCTTGAATTGTGTGGGGATCTATTCCACTCATGACACACATGCATAACTCCCCTTGGCACAAATGCGAATGACGAACGTGTTGTGAGAGGAGAATTGCACCCTAAAACTGCAGGAGTGTGAACAAGGTTGTAAATATATCTCAAGGTTCTGGTAACATAAGAAACCAGCCTAGCGAATTTCTCATGGTTTATTATGATATCACCAAATCCCCTCTATGTATTTATAGCCTTGTAATTCACAATTATTCTGGGTCCATAAATGTTTTTGGCATCTGAATGTAGAACTGATACTATTATTTCACATATTATGGTACTGTCCATGAATGCTAAATTTATTCCAGCACAGACTTCTGGAGTTCATTCATCAGATATTTTATGCTACTGTTCTTTTAATGATTCATTTATCCCTAGTAATATTTGTATTCTGAAGTGTGGCGTCTCCAGCCGACAGCACAATGCTCTGCTGAATTATCTTTTTCTTTCACAGCATAACAAAGTAGAGCACAGTCAAATTGAAGATGGCCTTTAGTACACTGTCAGAACAATACTGCTTACCAAGCATATCCAGACACATTTCTCAAACCACATGTAATGCTCTGGCTGCCAACATGCTCATAAAGTCATTAACCGGCATCTGAAAATGAGGGTGTGATACATATATTTAAATGTTTAGGAAAATCAAATGTGGGCTCTCCTAGAAGCTTATTTTGAATTTCAGCTTCTACATATATCAATTATGCAGCAGTGCACAGATGTAAAAATTCACCTTGATTTTTCACAAGCTGCTAAAATATACTCCTGCTAAAATCATACACATTATCTATCACTAACAAAAGCTTCTTTATGCCTATTTGCCCTTCACAATGTAACAGAGCAAGACAGACCCAAGCTGAAGGTTTACAGCATTGAGGATTCATCTTTACAGGCAAATTATTATTAGCAGTAAAATTAAGGAGGAACTTATTTTACATGGTACAGATTTTACTAAATGAAGTAAATAAAGGTTATGCCACGAAGTTCTCCAATACAAAACCTACCCAGTAAGTTACAATTCATGCTGTTACAGTTTTTAAATATATGCTTTCTTTATCACCCACTCCCACAAACCGCACTCCAATTTATACACACACTAGGTTTAACCCTTCCCTCCCCAAGCATCCTCATCTATCAATGCTCTCATCACACAAGGATCACCAAGCTAGCAAAGACAAGCATGACCCAAATTAACCAAAAGGGATTAAGCAGTCAGAATATTGATACTGAGAGTCTTAAAACTCAGTTAACAAAGGCAAAGCTGCCAGAACCACAGTCTTCTCCTGTGTACCCACAGGGCCCCTCTTGGTGCTCACAAAGGTGATACACAGTGCTGGAGGAGATGCCTGGGCTGACCCTGCTGGGAAGGCACATTTGCTACTGCCCACTCAGCTGCTGTGGCCAAGCCCCTTCCCACAATCTTGTACAACACCTTCCTTTTCTTTCTGGTGTTCCCACCTCCCACTTTCCCTTGCTTCCCTAAGCAAAGGTCTACCCAAGCTGAGGGTCCTGCTGTTGCTGGTATCTCCATAAATGCTGACATGGCCATTCACTGACAGCTTTTGCTCCTGTGTGCCTCTGTCCTACCAAACAATTTTGCAGAAAGAAGAGAAAAGGAATAAAAAGCAACTCTCCACCTTCCATTTCAGATGCACAAAGGATGTTCTCTCTGACAACCTCCCATGACACAAGACAGGTCATCTATAAGAAGATGAATATTGTATCTCAGAGAAAAAGTACTGGCCTTTCTGCAACAACACATTTAGAACCGGACTAGGATACTTAGGCAAACAGATAATGAGAGGCCAGACACATCATACTGTGTGTACAAACAAAGGGCCAGTTGCCTTTCTGGGCATGGAAGTAACAAAGCCAACTCAAGAAGACTTGGAAGGGAGGTGGTGAATAAATTGGGTCTGGCTTTTCTCCTTCCCCCTACAAGGGAAATGACACCCAGATCTGGCCATGGTATCAACAGCACCCACAGAAGAGCCTGAGCATCTCAGCACGGCCGCACAGGTCACAAACCAGCATGATTCATGGGCTGGTATGAAGACAGCTCCGACTTGATTAACAGAGCGCTCGGAGTCAAAGATGGCTGCAGGACTCCAAGTCCTGGGCTCCAGCAGCACAGAATTACAGCACAGGAAAGCGGCCCAGCAGGAAAAAAAGGATGTCCTTGGGGCCCACCCAACTATACCACAACATTACATAGGTGCTCAGTTTACAGATCTCGGTACTCAGCCAATTTTTGGCTGCTGTGTGGAAAGGATACAATGCAGGAGAAAGGCATCAGTGATCTATGAGGGATCAACACATCTAACTAGCAACCATGGCACACAGAGGAGACCACTGATCACCTCCCTCCAGTGGTGCTGGGCAAGGGAAGCACAGCAGCACAAAACAATAGATGCCCCAAACTGGGTCCCCCTGGGACCCAGAAACAGTACGGGCAGGAATGGAAGATAGAGGGAAGGCTGGGGAGGGAAACAGCACCCTCTAAACCAATAATTTAAAAAAAAAAANGAGGAAAAAAACCCCATTAAACAAAAAATTTAAAAAAAAAAAAAAAAAAAAAGGAAAAAGGAAAAAAAATAACCAGACACCGAGATAAAGTCAGATTCAGAGCACAGCAGCACTGCACCAGAACACACACGTTTCCAGTTACTGGAACAAAAACCCATGGTCAGTAAGAATTAAATGCAAGATCCAACAATGACTAGAAGGGAAAAAATCCTGGAGAGCAGACACATGTGGGTTATTACACAGCCTGGCAAGGTCAATCTCGGTGCTAAAAACAGACAAAAATAAAAAAAGCCGTCAAACATTTTTAAAGGGACACTGTCCCACACTGGCTGCTTTGACACTGTCTGTGAATGGTCGTTATTTTTTATCTACTTATTTTGTAATTATGTAGGCTATCCTGTTCCAGCCAGAGGCCGCAACAAAACTCTTACTGATGGTGCAAACTGCTGCAACTTTGACTTTAAGAGAACATGGGACAGTTCTCTAGCTTCACAGGCAGTAAAATTTAACTCTTCCTCCTCTCGTTTTGCAACAGTGATTCCTTCTCTGATGTTTCTGAATAGACCAGAGCTGCCATTGCAAATGGCTGTGCTCTACACCAACGGCAAAGTGCCCTGTCATACCAACACATAATTGAAAATGCTTGACACAGTGACAACTGCTATCAGCACCATTCCGATAATCATGTTAGCTTGCTCCTGCTGCAGGAACGGGGTGGGTGGTGAACAGCCACTATGAGTTAGGGGCTACCAAGAGGGAAGCTACCTGGAATTTTGTTTACATTTCTTGGCATACCTTCCACATTTCAAAGAACAAAATACCTACATCCTCAATTTCCAGGGGTGATGCTCTCACCCCATTTTATAAAAGCTGGTCAAAGTAGGTCAAAGCGTGGTAAGAAATCCAAATCTTTTTGATAAGGCATGCTTGAAGTTTGGGGTGTGTGGTGTTAAAACTCCTTTCAAGAGTCATAAATAGATGAGGCTCAACACAATCCAGTGGTGAGTGAAAGGCTTTCATAGCCAGTGCCGCACATTAAAAAGTTTTTGTCACCCTCATACGCTTCCTTTAGAATGAAGTAGGCTCTCCCCAGGGAAAGGAAGAAATTAACAGCACTCAAATCATCCCAGCACTGCTCAGGCAAACAGGTGGCCTCAAGAAGCACAGACAACCTCGGAAGGACCCCACCAACCTCCTTCCAGGGAGGAGGAGGAAGGTGCAGAGGAGAGCAGCAGTGGCTCAAGAGAGAGGGGCAACTGAGGAGGGAGAGCCCCAAAATGCTACTGGAGATAGGGTCATCTCCAGGACAGAATTACTGGAAGTATACTGGACTTGACAACAGCATCACCTTTCAGCACTTAAAAGGCAGCCAGCAACTGAAGTCAACAAGCCAACAAGTATTTGTTAAACCAACTGGTTGACCGATAATAAAGTATTTATCTCTGTCTGTCTGCTCAGCACCTCAGGTTATCTCTGACCCCAAATATGTTAACACCAAAGGTAAGTAGTAATTAAACCAAAAGAAGGTGTTGAACCAAGTGAAGCCTTTCTGCTCCACAGCCTCTCTGAACAGTCATCCCAACAGAGCTTCCTGCTCCACAGCCTGCTGGTGCTCTTGTCCTGCTGCAGTAGTGCTGGCATGTGCTATAAGCTGCACAAACACAGAAGAAAAAGCCAGGCCACAGTCTCTTTTTTCCCAAGGGAGCCGTCCTTCTCCATTCAGGCTCCATGGAGCACAACAGACAAGTCATGTAATAGCCTCATCTATGGCAAAAGAACTGTATCAATTGGGTTGGTTAAAATGAGTTAGAGAGGTCACTCTGACCCACAAGACAAAAAACAACATACAGTGCACAAGGGCAGAGAGGGGAAAATGGGATAATAGGACACTTACAGGAGCTTTATCAAGATCAGAATGGCATTCAGCTAGGCCAATGGAGACAGGAAGGCACAAGAAGAGGCAAAGAGTAAAGACAAACAGAGAAGAATAGGAGGGGAAGAGAGGCATGACTTAGGCACAAAGTATCCAAAGTGGCTGTACTCTAAATAGCTAACAATTAGTTGGTCAGAAAATTATTGCATCAAGTTAAGCCAGGCGAGCCTGAACTGAGCAGCACGCGACAAACAATGAAAAAGGAGAGTCAGTGTCAGATCAGAAGTCACCACAAGTGTCTGAACATGCTACAGCTGCAGATTATCAGTTTCGATAACGTCATAGTTTGACTACATTATGACTTGATAATCTTCATCTGGAGAAGTCACGCCTGCTGCAAGGCCACTGACAAGTGAAATTGGAAGGGCCATGCAACAGCCCAGTGCCCACTGGGGCCAGTAACTGTGGGGTTGGCACCTTCTGACAAGACAGCTCATCCCTACTCTGCCTGTCCTTCCAAACTCACTGCAATCTGCTGTGGATCGGCCAACTTGTGTGGCAACACAAGACCCAGCACAGAGCTGCAATCTTCCAAGCGAAGATACACAAATCGTGAGAAAACGAGAGGGTGACCCAGTCCTGCAGCACCCAGTCCTGTCCAGCAAGCTCCGCTGCCGAGTTCAAAGAAGCTACTTCAAGAGAAGTAGGAAACAACTGCTGGAAAACCACCTACGGACTAGAAAAATGTGACTGCTAGAATATACACCTCAGCTAGGAGCAGTAGTTGATTTCCCTGGGTTTCACAGGGAACAAAGATCCAGATTCTGTACCCTCAAATGCATGACTGTGGGGAATGAAAGACAGGACAGGACTGACTGCTAAATTTTCTTTGGGTTTCCCCTCGCTGGACCTGAACCAACAAGAAGTGCGTGCAGCAAAACTCCTTCAGTTCACCAGAACTTGCTCTTCCCATTACTAACACTGCCAGCGCAGGAACCTCAACCGCCCATTTTGGCACGATACTCACAGAGGATGGATAAAAAGAGTGGCAATGCCAGCTTGGGGACCAAACCCAGACCTCTGTCATGACAGAGCCAGAGGGCTGCAGACTGCCTGGCTGTGGCAGCAGCTCCCACCTCCCTAGCCCAGCACAGGCACAGGAGCCATTTGTTCCTTGGCTAAACCCAGGCAGCACTGCAGCCCAGCCTAACCCAAACCAACAGAGCTGGTGAGCACTAAATTCAGTCATTTTTCCCTCAGTCTCTTCTCTCAATTTCAGCTCTGACTCCTCTATCTTTTATTTCTTTTTCTAAAGACACATTTAGAGATGAAACCATTCATAACTGCCTATCCACAGACAGTTTGTGGCAGCATAATTGACAATGAGTCTGCTGCAAAAATGAAAATGCTGTTTTAATAACCTTGGCCTAAAATACATTCTGTTGTATGCCTCAAAGGGTTTCAATAAAAAGTCAACCTGTAGAGACATATTTTCTTGGCTTAAACAACAATCCAAAGCATATAAATGTAGTCCAACTATAATGACATATTTATAGGCCAATAAAGCTTACACTGCAGCTTTCATACTTCACTTAAAGGAAGTCTGTAAGAAGCAATGTTATATAAAATAATTTGAATTTTTTTTTTGAACTATAGCCCAAGGAATACAAATATGCAACTTTGCCACATTTAACCGATAGTGTTTACGTTGCTTAGTTGCTAAACATTTTGTAAAATGAAATAATTCCTCATTTGGTGACTTCCCACTGGTTTACCAAATACGGGTATACAAGTCCATTTATTACAAAGAAAAATCCCCTAAATAATTCTAAAGACAAAAATAAATAACTAGCGGCCTCAGTAGTGAATGATTTTATCAGACCAATTCTTCTGGAAAAACAGGTTCTCATGTTCATTATGAATAATACATTCCTGAGCAACTCTATTTTTATATGCTGCATTGTTGTTATTCTTTATTTTTCCTCAACATTTGAAAGAAATATTCAGAAAGCTATAAATAGTCTTAAGACACAAACTGCTAGCATTCAATATTGACATATTTGTAGAAAGGGACAGAATGTATAACAAAATATCTCAACAGGCAGAAAGAAATAATTCTTAAAAATCATTTTTCAGGATGAAATCTTGAAGCTCACTCAAAAAAATGCTATTGCGAGATCTTTTATTTAATACAGTCCTAAGGAAAAGTTCTGCATAATTCACTAGTCATAAAAACAACAGCATTTTACAGAAAAAGCCTCTAACAGTTTCTGCAGAAAAGAAAGGCAAAGAGAAAATAAAGAAGAAAAAAAAAGAAGAAAAAAAAGTGAAAAGAGGGGGACGAGAACAAAAGAGAAGAAGGAGAGAACAAAAAAGGAGACAGAACTACCTTGTTCGAATTAGGGTCAACTCTCAACCATAGGTCCATAGTTTCTACAGGTCGTGGATTAACCAGGCGTTGCCTTAGTTTTGGCTAAGCAAGTGCCACTGAACACATGGCACAAGGTATACACTGCTCACACGAGGCCTCACTTTGCCTGGTTGTTGTTTGAAGCTGCCCTGCTCCCAGCACCAACGTGTTTAATTAAGTATGTTTGCACAGTGACACTTCTCTGGTTCTGTATCAGCCGTGTTTTCATTTCATCCGGGTTATTTCACTCCTCATCACTCCTGGATACTGTGTGAAAACTGATTTTGTTTCTTCTGTAAAACTTTTTTGAGCTCTTTGGTAGGGATATAATTTCCTATTCCCTTCTAGAGCTTGATTCAAAAACATCTAGTAGGAAAAGCTGCAGAATCTACTCACTTTTATGAGATTTTTCTGTAATGGAAACATGCCGTTTCATAGAAAAAAAGGGGTCCAGGAGATCACATTGTTTATCTAGGCCTTTTCAACACCTGGTTCTGCAACTTCCTCATCTACAGCCAGGGTTAAACATGAGCATCACCAGAGGGACCTTTGCGTGACAGTGCACTGTGCTCCTTTTACAGTATACAACCCTATTTTAACAGGAAAAACTACCCCATCCCATTGTGCTGGAGACCTGCTGCAGAAGTTACTGCTAATAAATCTTTTGATCACTGCAGCCGAGTGCTGCTCTGTTGGCGAGATGCTGAGTATTGGAAAAGGTCTGTGGGCACACGTCCTAACAGGCAGTAAAGCTGCCATTTGCCAGTAGAGAAGAGACAACACCAGCAGCTCAAATGCCTCGGACACCACACGTCCTGCTCCTGCCTTTGCCTCCAGCTAGGGACGTGACAACTCCCAGAGCAATGTCAACCCTGACCAGCCACTCAGAATGAGAGAAGTAAATCTTCTTCGTCTCGTGGATGCTAAACACCATAGTTGAGACAAACACCAGAGCTCACGGGCTGCCTACAGGACACCAACTAGGCCTGCTTCACAAGCTTCGAAGATCACCACTCGTCTGAGTTTTTGTCAGACCCGGGAAGCAAGAGGATTAAATTCCTGGCTCTTTCAAACAGTAAAAAAATCATCTCAGTACTAGATTTAGGAAATTTCTTTGATTCCCTTAATAAGCTGCATCAATTGTCTATATCAACGTATCCAGTCAGCAACAGGTCTTTGTGAACCTTTGGTTTCACTCCTGTCAACCAGCCATCATGAAGATAAAGGCAGTCAAAACCAAACATTAGCCAAAATTCCCTTTTCTACCAAAGAAAACCCCAACCCAACAATAAAGTCAGAGTCACCAGCTGAAAATGAGCAACATCAGAATGTGGGGTTATCAAAATTACACCATATAGTTTGCATTTCATGAGCGTTTTCAGTATAACCCCTACTTTGAAAGGCTTAACATGCAACTATAAGCTTTAGGCTTAAAGATAATTTTCTTTGGCTCCTAGGGTAGATAATAGCAATTTCGTAACTTACCACAAGGGTTTTTTTGTTTGTTGAAAACAAAAACAAGAAAACATTAGCACACAAAAGTTCTGTCTGAAAAACATTAAGATTCTTCTGACACAACAAACAAATGCAAATAAATGTAGTTCGTAAAGAAGATACCAAGGCAATAGCAGAGAAAATTACTGCATGTAATTATGAACTAGAAGAAACCACAGAGAAAAGCAAAGGAAGAGAGAAGGAATTACATGGATTATTTTTCCCCTGGACATGCAGTGAAAAATAAGATCGACTTCCAACTGTACTTTAATCTTCCAACCTACATATCTAATGGTAAAATGTGAGATTGACAAAATCACTTCACCATTTAATAAGATCAGAAAAATGAGATGCAGAGGATAAATTTTCCAAGACAGACCTTCAGCTTCATGTAACTTGGCTTCAATGCCAACCCAGTCACGACACTATAAAACTGAACTTGGCCCTGCACTCCTGTTCACGTAGATACAAAAGCATGTCCTCAAATGCATCAGGGTTAGCTTTTAATTTCTTACCTGTTCACACATTATGGCCTTAACTTGATGCTCTTCAAACATGGAACATTTATTAAAAACTTGGCAGAAGAGATAAATGTCTCTGGTATGCACTCCAAAGTGCCATCTCTGACAGCTGTTACACATCCAAGGTCCTAATACCATAAACAGGCACGTTTACCAACAGGAGACCCACTTCCCTTGGACCGGGGAACCCACCACAGGTTTTAGAGGTGTGAGTGCCTGTGCACCCAAAGCAGCCCCACAGCTGCAAGCCTGTCTGCAACCATCCAAAGTAGCAGAGCTACCACCTCCCTTTCTGAAAACAAACAGGGAAAGAAAGCACAGGTCCATGTGTGGAGACAACAGCGGGGCGCTCGCAGAGCTCTATAGCAACCTACAGCTGACAAGGAAACACTATGGAAGGGACACATGCCCACTGAATGAGACACAGAGCCAACCCTACAGAGTCAGGGCAAGCACCAGGAGCATCTCTGAGCTTGGAAGATGGCACATGAGAAGTGAAAGGCCTTTGCTCATCCCTGCCTGTCACAGGAGGCCTCAGGAAGACATGTCAGCCTCCCCTCCCCACAGCGTACAGCTCTGACCTGATCCCCCAGCCTGCAGAGCCCCAGGCAGAGTCTGTGACAATTACTTGTATGCGCATCTTCAGGGTTTGAGCAAAGTGCTCGGGGCCATGTAGACCAGTATCACAGTGTTACCCCACACCAGTCTGCAAGGAGCTTGAGATGAGCTCACTGCCACCACCCACCCCACACAGGCATCTCATCGCCACACCTCTGCCCCAGGCTCGGACATACCCTGGGAATCTGCAATGGCATTGCAGGATTAGGCTCATCTGTCTTCAAAAGACACTCACCCACAGGCCCCTTCCCACAAGAGAAAGTAAGGGATACTCACCAAGGTCAGCCTTTTCCTTCAGGATATCTTTGAAGTTCAAGCCACTGTTCAGTGTGGATTGTCTGTATCTTGTCAAGGCCTCTTTCTGCCCATTCTTCCCCAAATCCATAGGCTGGACCGGCTCAGCCCGGAAACCACACTTCCACTTGGAGAAATCGGACTGTGCCCATTTTGCCAAGTCCTCAAGCTTCACAGTAACTTTTTCTGAAACAGCAATAACTTCATCCTGAAAGCAGCGATCAGATGAGAATACAACATGTCACTCTGGGCTCCCTGATGACTGAGAAAACAGTAATATCATCCTGCACTGACTCCTGGAAAAGCCTATCTTGCTGCAGGCTGAGTAATTTTTCTGTATCACAGAATAGCTAGCGCTTAATTTATTCCTCTTGCCACCTAAGTGGAAATATTAGTTGTTTACTTGAAGCAAATATACACGATCTAAAGACAATTTCTAGGACCAGGGCAATGATCCTAAAAGGCATTTGAAATGCAGGTTGCCAAATCACATTCTGTACAACCCAAAGCCTTGAGGGAAAGTTTGTTTTTTAGGTGCAATTAGCTGCAAATGTAAAAATTCATGGCTGGATGACTAATGGTTATAGCTAGTCCTGAAATAAATGGACTAAGTAAATCTCAGATTCTTGGAACTCTGACTCACCAGAAAATTCCTATGTTTATGGTACGTTTTCCCTTGGCTTATACACAAATATTGAATTTAACTTTTGTCCTTAAAATTAAATAAAACTGTGATGTAATCCCAAAAGAAATACGACATAAATGTTATGTGCTTCCCACCAAAAGAAACTTGCACATTCTCATGTTTCTTAAAACCTTTTTCAAGATCAGAACTGTAATTTTTTTCCCCTTCTAAAACATACATTCTAAGAAAAGCACTTAAACTTAGTTTAGCCTCTAGAACATATACTCAAATTAAACAGTCCTAATTGCTGGATTTTAACCTTCCAGGAAACAATCAACTCCTCTCAGTCATGATGAATAAGCAGAATGTTTTACAGCCGACTCAAGTGAGCATAGGATCAAGAAAACCTCAAAAAATAAACAAACAAACATACATATCCAGCAAGATACACTCCAGATTTTTTGGTTAAAACAGCAGAAATAATTTTATGTTGTAACAAGAGCTGGCTGTACACCACACCTTGCTCACCACACATTTCAAACACTAAATACGGTTACAGGTTCTTGAAATAAATAAACCAGAATCCAATTTTTCTCTCAAATAAACACAAGTATTTGCAAAGGGGAGAGAAATTCTTTGAGTTATTAAACAAAGGGAAAAGCACGATTGATTCTCTCTGTGTGTTTTTTTTTTTGTCCACTGAACACATTCCTCAGGAAATAAAATACTGCTCAATGGAAAAAAAAAAAAAAAAGCTTTATTGTGACAAGTTGCACTCAATACAAAACCTGAAGTAATTCTAGTAAAAAACCAGATCTGATACTCCACTCTTCCTTATATAATACAAAACTGTTTTATAAGCAGGCACCTTCATTACATTTAGTGCAATAACAAATATTTGGCCAGAAGTGAACAGCATGCTTATATGCTAAGCAAGCCTGTAATAAAATCTTTTCCTTTATCGCTGCACAGCATAAGAGCCTCCACCAAACAACAAACAATAACAGTGATGCTTTAAATCTCTGTTTATGACAAACGTCAATACTTTGTAAACAAGCACTGGGTACTACAAAGTACAATTTCAATGGATGGTTTCACCCAATTTCATTACGCCATCCACTTGAAATAAAAAAGCTGTAGTTGCTATGCATTTTATAGCTATTACATGGTGATTATTAAATGTCAGGATGGAAAAAAATAATACATATATATAAATATCAGCCTGCCTGCAGACAGTCTCAGCAATTTCTGGATGAAGTTCTCTTTTAGGATGTTGAATACCATCACCAGCTACTACACAATTTCTAATGTTCCTTACCAGACAAATATATTAAGCAGCAGTTAAAAAAAACAAAACAACAAAAACCTTACTTGGAGATCAGACATGCTTCTGGTTAAAATATTATTTTCCAAATAGCTCTCATGATCAAATGATTATGATTTCAATTACTAGTTTCTTCATATCCTTTCCAAGAACTGGTATGACTAATTTTGGCTGGCATACAAAGTAAGCTGAGCAGACAATTTATTAACCAAAAGAAAAGTACAATCACTATTACATCATCAATGAATAAACTTGTTTTTGAGAATACAACCTTCACGCACACACAGGCATGATGTGTACACAGGAGGAAAAAAAAAAGGAATTAAACCAAAAAAAAAAAGCCCTACTGTACCAAGGGTGAAGCGATACTGGTGTGCTCTGCCCAGGCTGCCATGGAGGGGGAACTGCAGAGCCAGGAGCAGGGGGAGCTTTTGGGGAGCTGGGGAAAGCACACCTCAGCCATGAGTTTTCTGTGGCAGCAGTACATCTAGCCGGGGGAACATGGGGTGTTCAGCATCCCCACACTGATGCGATGGGCCAGGGAAAGACACTGCGAAAAGACCGCTCTGTGCCCCCCTCAGCCCTCTGCAAAAACGGCACCAAGACTCCAAATACAGCCACAGAGTGCAAAGGGGTGCCCAGGATGGCACCAGGGAGCAGCCCGGCACAAATATGAAATACAGGAGGAGTCCAGGCTGTCCCTGTGCTGTGACAAGGGCTCTGGGCTGAACCCCCCCCCACCACAGCTGATGGCCCCTTGCCAGGGCCACCCAGTCACCTCCACACCAGCTCTGTCCCCAAGGACAGCTGGTCACCCCTGCAGCAGCCACGTCCTTAAGGGCGCCAGGCTGGCCCCCAAATTCCTGTCCTCCCCTCCTGATCTCCTGCCAGGGATCACCACAGCAGCACCAGGGAAAGGCGGCCTAGCTCACTTTGAGGCGGGAAATGGAGAAATTACCTGAACCCTGTCAGGGCCTGCCTTGGGTTGCTCTGCCCGTCACAGAGCAGGACTGGACAGAGCTGCTCCCTCCCTCACCACTCATTTTTGACCCACTTCACACAGATTTGCCCACATCCTTCCCAACTTCTCAAACACTCCTCAAGTACTGCAGATCAGACTGCGGTCCTCCTCTGAGTGCCGCTGCCAATGCAGATCTCACCAGTGTGGGACTGTATCTCCAGGGACATTTTCACCCAGGTGCCTCATCACGCAGACACTGTCACCCAGCAAGGCATGGCAGGTGTCTCCAGTCCCCACTTTCTGAGGAGCCTGAGCCACCGGCAGCTCCAGAGGGGCTGTCTTCCCCACATCTTGGCAGTTTGCTGACACAAGAGGTCATCTGCCCCTGTGCCATGCCACCCAACTATCTCACCAGCTCCGGAATTTCAATGTGTTCGCCAAGCTTTCACACATCCCTAAGCAACGTTTCCAAGCGCTCAGCCCTAACCTACTGTGGGGTTTGGGGTTTTTTTTTGAGCAGCAGGTGACAAAAGGGTCCTTCTCCTTTTTGGTTAATGCCTGTGTCACAACAAAAGTTGCTCCGGGACCTGCAGGGCTCTGCCAGCCAGAGGAGCCCCTGCACCCGTTTGGTATCAACCACTATCTAATGCTGCAGCCCTTCTAGAGAAACCCCTTCAACGAGATGACAAAAGAATACAGATGTTGAAAAAATAAAAACCAGGTACACGGTGACACATGACTAACAAACCTTTAGAAGATTAAAGAAATCCGCTGTATAACCTTCATGTCATTCATAATTATATCTCTCTGTAAACATGAAAAACCACCCACGTCGCAAATAGTGCATATATATCTCTATCTATACAAAAATCAACTCATCATGTATTAGCTATGCTCCGAAGTGATATGTTTATGAGGTCTCCATTGCACGGTTAAGTCTTTAATTACCTTTTTTTCCTGCTACAGCAACAGGAGAAAACAACCAGCACAGATTTCAGCTCTGCTCAGGAATGAGATTTATCTCAGGTGGACGCTGACCAACCAATGGTCAGTGGTCCAGTGGGCCAATGATCCCAGCCACAATGTTGTCCAAATCTCAAAATAAGCACTGACTATAGAAAGAGGCAATTTTTTCCCTGCTTCTATAAAAACGGTTATCTAGTCAGCCTATAATTTTAGCATGTCTTACAAGACTTCTAAGCAAAGTACAATTCTTTCACCTATCAAGTAGAAAATGGGGAGATGGTTAAGAAAGATGGTGACACAAACCCTTCTCATCCCTCTCTTGTTTTTTTAAGAGCATACTGGATTTGCATTTCCAGAGAAGTCATCCAGGGAGAAGGGGACAGCATCTTCTTGAGAGCCGTTATGCTTAAATATTATGTCACTGTTGTCTAAGCAACCATCACAGCCTCATGAAAGCACAGAATGCTATATTGCCTGACTCAGCAGATGGCTGAAATACTTACATTCAGGGAAAGAGGTCAGGTAGTTATAATAGTTTAAAGCAGATAATTATTTTTTAGAAGAAATATTAACTCTTACAAGGCAGGGAGTCACAGGGCAGCACAGGGAGGTCGTACATCTTGATTGCGCACCCGCATACGGTACGTCACAACTCCTTACTCATTGCCAATAACTAGGAAAGATTTATATTTTAGAAACACTGAGGCAGCCTTAAAAGAATTACAGCAACTGAGATTTCTCAAAACTTTGACGTGCTGAGACTGTTTTCACTCCAGTGCTTCCAGAGGTCATTTAAGGAATTCTGGAGGGCACGAGCGAGTCAAACACCTGCTTGGCTGTCTCCTAACATCAAATATGTGGCCTGGAGAGAAACAGGAGACGTACTGTAAAAACTCTTGCTGATAATTACAGGAGACACTGCATGTCATTTATCTGATCGGTATGATTTGCATTAGAAAACATCTTCAAGCCTTTTCCGTGAAATCTTTAGCACAGTAGATAGCTGGGGATGCGTATCTTACAACCCAGTACATTGCTGATGAAAACACATTCATCTGCGGGAGCAAAAAATACAGCGTGAGTCTTACGGACTGCGTTCAGCGGGGATAACAGAACTGCATATTTCATCTGGGCATAAAGGCCTCTCTTATTCTGGGCTGGTTTTACGTCCCACGTATATTTTAGGGTTTTTGCAATTCAGGTGAGAAGGACCTTCCCGTACCACGTGTAACAAGTCAGTTCTCAACTCAGGAATCCTACTCCCTGCTCTAGACCCCTTTGAGGAGCAGGAGGTCATGTTGCAGACATGGAGAAGGGAAGGAGGGGGCTTGTTGCCAATAAGCACCTTTCCTGTAGCAATGCATCTACCTGGATGTCTGAGGGAAGTACCATCAGCTTTATTTGACAGTACATCAGAACAAAAGGTCCTGATCACAGTCTTTAGTCCAGAGCTCTTCTCTGCCATACAGATGCTACCAGGGCTCTGGGACAGCAGCATAAACCAGGTCATCTCAATTCAGCCCTAACCCACTCACTGGAAGTCACTCAGGAACCTGAACCCAGGTCTCCAGAAGCATTTCCTACAAGCAGCACTTCCACCAGGGACCATATCTAGCTCTAAAGAGGCAGAGAGCATTTGTACAGGACTGATTTGCTCTCAGACACTTCCTATAAAGAGGTCCTGTTTTCCTGCTGCCAGCAGTGGGCTGGGAATATACACAGCAGTTTTTAAGACTGCAGGATCACAAACTGGCTGAAAAACAGTGGCTGTATCATGGAAAAGGCCTGGCTCTGGGATGTGTTCTGTTCAGCCTCCCTACAAGGTACACGAAGGACTTTCCTGCCATTCACTCCCCCGCTCTTCCAGCAGAACCCCTGGAAATATGATGCAGACCTCAGGACCGGGGCATAGCTCTGCCAGGTGGGAACTCTCCTCCTGTTCCGCAGGTGGGATCACGAGAGGCTCCAGAGCTTGGCACAGCTTTCTTTCCCCCTAACCATGCCCGGAGTGCCTCACTTGGTGCCATCTCCTTGTGCATCCCCTAGCCCAGGGCAGACAGAGGTGTCCCAAAGGATTTGTGGAGCACAACTGACCACTGGGGTCTGGACGTGCTCCCTGGAGGTGCCTACACACAGGGACCTAGAGAGATCATTGCTCTCCACCCATGAACGTGTGGAAAGAGCCTTGAGAAGGCAAACATGCACAGATCAGGAATTTACCTGGCACACCAGAGAATTTTAAAGAGGCCAAGGCAGAACCTTTCATCTGTTAATCCTTTCCTAATTACTTTAAAGGGCTATAATGATCTTGTTAAATTCAGGTGACAGGTATTTCCCCAGCCTAAGCACAGCTGCACAGAGCTGTCTGAAACTCACACTGATGTGGTCATCCCTTCTGCCAGGGTCCAAAACCAAGAGAAAAGACCAAGTTAAAGGACACAGCTGAAGCATGTGAAGTCCTATGGTTTTTGCTTTCCCTTGTACTAGCAAGCAGCATTTTCCACGTGATTCAGTAATTCCAAAGTGAGATACACAAAATGACCTGGGGCAGAACAGCACCATGTCTCTGTAGGATGCTTTTTGGGGTACTGGTGCATCTGGGCCAGAAGTAGGGTGGAGATGGGGTGCACAGAGGGGCGTCTGTGAGCAGTTAGACATGACATTTCTACTGTGAGCCTCCTCCTTTGTGACTGGGGTGCTTTTTTTCTCCCTCCTCCCACTCACAACCAGAGGTTCAAATTGAATTTATATCTGTCATTGCAGATAGAAGTTCTGACCAAAGAGAAAATAGGCTTCAGTCAAAATGTTTTCCCATCAGATAGCTCACAGATCTCAAAGAGCTGTTTTAGTTTAGGCAAGTTGACAAGCAATTCATTCCTAATTTTGCCTACTACAGTTACAGTACGAAAAGCTTTCCTCATAGATTACATAATTATATTTTTCTTAACAAGGAGTACATGGCATTAGCAGGTTTAAATTATGCAAGCTTATTCTTTTGTCTTTTGTTATATTGTGTTCTATTGTGCTAGTAAAACAATATGTGCTTTAATTAGCAAATATCTGTAAATAATTTACTTGCTTTTCATACAACAGAACAATGGAGCCAATTTTCACATACATCCACTGAGCATGTCTAGTGGGTTTCTTGCCAGAACCTTCCATTGTTCAGTATCTGTATCAATCTGCCCATCATTAGCAGCTAATGTTCAACAACCCAGTAAGACATTAAAGTTTTGGCCCCCGGGAGTAGCCCCAAGCCCCCCAAACCCGAGGCTACGCTTTGCAAAGAAAGATTAAAATATCCAGAAAATGAAAACAAACTCTTTTATTATCTATAACCCTGGCACCTTCGCATAGAAACATGGACGCCTGCCAAGCATTAAGGTCATTGGATTAATGCCATAAAATGCCGATGTTCATCTGACCTTCTGACTGCATTTTAGCTACAAATAAAAAGCTCAACTTGATACGACACTATGAATCACGCGAGCGTCTAGGCTGTGCAGGGTTAACGCTGGGTGTGAACCCACACTGCACACGCACGAACACACACGCACACAAAGAAAAAAGCTCTTAAATCAAGAGTGGATGACTGTTCAGAGACTTAAGGCATTGTTATTTTGAATGCGAATGAAAGGGCCAGAACAAGCATTGCAAGAATATTTCAATTATGTATTTCCCAGAACTACATCTCTGAGCAACTAATGCAAATATTGCTCCCATAGCAGTAGAACTTCTTCCCGAATAAAAGCATACGAGAGCTTGAATCAGAACATACTTTCTATATCATTCGCATATTGTTTGAATATTATTAAAAATGCAAAATCTATGTATGCGTTACTCTCCTGAGCAATACAGTAATTATGATTAAGGGACAAGCAGCACAAAAAGAGCCAATTTATCTTACTTGCGCTTAGGAATACTATTGCGTAACTAAGCAACTAAAGACAAAATATAGTCTAATTAATTCACTCCTATGCTTATTTAAAAGACACAATTAGAACATTTTTATTTTCCAGCCTGCACAGTATCTCAACATGCTTGAGGGTGTACCATGTGAGGCCTATTATTCTCCAAAGACAAGAGTTTAATGTTTAGTGCCACTGATCAGGCTGGGAACAGCAACTCTGGAAAGCAGTGGGTGTATTTTACAGTCTGAATGCACAGGGAAGGGGAGGGAAAGAGGAAAGGAAATAAAATAAAAAGTTGTTGGTTTTTGGGTTTTTTTTGTTTTTTTTTTTTTAAAAAAAGGAATCTGCCTTAAAAGACCAGATATTGCAGATTGCTGGCTAATGGCTAGCAACATGTGGCTTCTCTGAGTAACATCATTGCCCTCTCCTTCCTTTGCCAGCATATGCTACTGGTGGCGAGAGAGATAAAAATACACAGAGTGGATATGCAATTACCAAACCCACGATATTTTATGACAAATGCCATTTCTCTAACACTGCTATTACAGTGTGCCTGATTTCCAAAGCTGAATTAATTTGAGCAAGTGTACATTGGAGATTGATGCTATTAGCATGATTTTTAAAGCACCCTTTAATAATCATAATCCGCATGTTTGAAACGTGTTGCCATTACCAGTGTTGACAGATATGAGCATAAGGCACACACCGCGGAGACTAAAAGGGGGCTGTTCTCATTTCAAATAAGAGTGTACAGATTCCTACGTCTGTAAAAAAAAAAAAAAAAAAATCTATTGTTGTGCAAAGGGAGTAGCACATTTTTCTAGGGGGGTGGCAATAAAGCACTGTTGGTGTAAGACACCGCGCCCAGGCCAGCCTGTGCTACCTTTCTGCACTGGGGTAGGATCCTCACATGTGGAGAGCCCCTGTAAAATGAACCAGGCTTTTGAGGGATGCTGTCAGCATCTGACCCAAAATGAAGAGAGAACAAACACGCTGCCTTCCTTAACTTTCTGGAAGAATCTCTTCTGCAATTATAAATGACACACATTTATGGAGTGACTTCTTTTTTTTCCTTTCCCCCAATTAGTCTGAAGATGCAAAATACTTCTAGGGAAATAATTACAGGAAACTAGCTCTCTCCTTTCCTCTCTATGAGCAACGCTTACTCATGTAAATTACTTGCATGAGTAAGGATTATTTGCAAAGCGAAAAGCATTGCTTCAGATCCCCAGTTTGGGAGAAGAGATGAAATCAACATGAGCTCGTAGTAAACTCTGCTGCTGATGAATGAACCAAAGGCAGATCCCCACTGACAGTCCGGCCTCAGTGGAAGCAGCACTCACCACGATGCAGGGCAGTGCAGGGAATGTCACACCATGCAGAATGAATTAGTTGCTTGTTTAGGGCTTTTTAGGAATTGTATGCATCACATCAAATACCATTCCTGGATTTAATGAGTACCAACTTTGAAATATATTTTTAAGCCTAGTCTAATTAATGCCAACACCTTTAAAAACATGAAAACACAAGGCACTAACAAGCATTTTGCTCTACAACTGCTTCTGCAAAGGTCAGTCATTCCACAACCCCACACCACCTCTTGGAGCAGAGAGCAGTAAATGAGCTGGAGGAGGGTTTGGCCAAGACCCTGTGGGCTGGAGGGTGAGCCCGCCTTGTGCCCCCTGAATGCCACAGGAGCAGGGTGCTTCACAAAGGGGACTGGGCAGGCGTTTTCTGATGGCACACAGCTTCTCACACTCGGGTGCCAGCAAAGCTGGGGGGCTGCTTTCCACATGAAACTGTTTCAAACACAGTGGGGTGCCCTTAAAGCCACTCCCTCTGGATCTCAGCAGGCCCCCAAGCATCCTGTTCTGACCCCTGTGTGAGGCACCTGCCGTCAAGGAGAGCTTCCCAACCCATGCGGAAGGTGACACAGGGGTCTGCGCCAGACCACAGTGAATGAGAAAAGCAAGGCAAGGTGGCGACTTCCTCCAGCAAAGGACTCTGTTTTGGCAGTGGCCTTGCAGGGATGGAGGAGAATTGCTTTTTCCCTGATGGAGGGAAGAGAGAGAAGGTTGCTCTTGCTCTCTGGCCAATGCTGGACCTGCTGCAGTGTCTGGGCCTGATGGCGAGGCGGGAAGCAGCGTGCCCAGACCGCTGTGCTTTAAAAGCAGCAACAAAGTTTTCAGTGAAGTAGCACAAAACTCTTCTAGCTCACCTAACAGTGGCCCCACAAAGCACTGTTACTCTTACAAAAACGTCTTCACTGCTCCTGTGCAGCAAGACCCCTGGTCTGATGCCAGAGCTGGTCCCAGCCTCTCCATGCATGTCTCCTTTGGGATGCAATGAGCATCAGGGCCAGGAGCAACCATACCTGCTGCATGTGAGCAGCCCCATCCCACATTCACCATCCACTGAGACACCCTGGGAAACAACCTCTGGCCAGCACCTGGCACTGAAAGGGAGTTTCTCCGCTGTGGTGATGCCTTAGGTGGAGGGAAGGGTACTGCAGCGGAAGCACACCTGGGCTTGAACCTTCCCTGGGTCTGGGCAGCGCACGAAAACATCCAGTTTTAGCAGCAGTTGGAGTTATATTTAAATCTGGAGGATGAATTCAGCGAGCTATAAAAAGACTTATATTTACACTTATCGCTGATTAGCTCAAACATTTGGCAATCAGATAAAATACGCCATCAGAAATTTCTGAGTAACAGAAGCATTACATCCCTTCTTGTTTCTCCTCCCTCCTCACAGCCACTAGCTGAATATTGTCACAGTGTCAGTGCTGCTATGACGGAAAACAGGCAGCCAGCTGCTTCTATTAATCACGCCGCTAGCGCAGGTAGCTGCTGGAGACTGTGCCTAAATCTCTGGTGGGCTCGATCGCAAGCCTGCGATTCAGCCACTTGCTCCCCTCAACAACAGTTTCAGTGACAGTGAGTGCCCCTGTCACCCTTTGCCCCGGACACCACAGATTTGCAATACATGCTTAAGCACTGGCTCACTCCATTCGCGCTCCCCGAATGCAAGACAAGGTGTTTCATCCCGTCAACAGTCCCACACCGCAAATAAGGTCCACCCTGATGGCTATAAGGTGCATCTGACTCGAGAGCCACATCTCCTCCCACCGAAGGAGCCCAGTCCAGAGTTAGGAAGCCCTGTGACTGCAGAGGCAGCCCTGCTGCCCCTCTGGGAATAGATATGGATGTCATTTACCAAAGGGACCGGGATCTCGGGGTGCTTAGGGTAAACAGCCGTCCCTGCGCCCCAGTGAGAGTGGTTACCACCACCCAGCCAGCACCCGGCCTTTTGTCTGTCTGCTGCCTGCATGTCCCCAAGCACCATTCAGATTGTTCCAAACTATTAAAAATCGATCATAAAAAATCATTCCTATGTCTATAAACAAGTTAATGGAGTAAGTGAAAACAAAGTACATTTCTTAATGGGAGTGTTATGTTGCCCTCTCTAGGCCCTGGCTCTCAGTGCCGGTTTCTGTAGGCTCCCTGCCAGAGAAGTATCACTCAGAGCTGTTGCTGTTGCTGCTGCTGCTGCTGCTACTCTGCTAATGAATGACTAACTTAGGCCAGAGGGGAAATGACATCACCGGGGTGTAAAACACAACTGCATTAGGAAACTTTTTACCTGCTTTACATTTGTCATAATTATTCTACACAATACGGCCGGCATTTGCATAATTTCAAGGCGTGCCATTATCTTAATTGAAAATTGTTTTCATATGGTTGAATAATGCAGAATGACATCAGTTAAAGCCCAAATGAAATGCACAAATATAATCACACGGCTAATTACTAGTGGTGTTTGCATGTAAAAATAAATAAAATTGTGCGTATTATTAGAAAGGTACATGCAGCTGAGAACTCTCGTACCGGAGCAGCGTTTTACTCGTAATGGTAGGATTAATTTTCTCTGATGTTCCTACCACAGTAACATGAGCTGATCATTAAGGCGTATTAAAATGATTTGTGTCCCTTTCCCAACCCCCCTCCCTTCCAAATATCTTTCATTTTACACACACACGAGACACGCAGAGGCACAGTTTTAAATAGCCACCACGGGCAATTTCAGAGCATCCATTGCTCACTGTCATCTCCCTGATTCTTAGGAAAAGGCTCCCTTATCTCAGCGGCACGCACAGAAAATTAAAGTGAAGAGGTGAAAGCGAGCGAAGGTGGCTCTGAAACGCGTTTCGGCTGCGTACGCGTGTGTGCGGGTACACGGCTACGTCGGCACCTACAGCCACGCGTGCCTCCGAAAACAACCCCCCCCTTGGATCCACCCCCCGGCATCTCC
>VZTI01006054.1:658-17331 GCA_013397865.1 Struthidea cinerea
TGAGGGGACATTGGGGCGGGGGAGGATGAGGGGAAGGTGGGAAAGGGTGAGGCAAGCTCCTATGGCCTCCCTCCCTTCCCTCACCTCCCCTTCCTCCGCTGCCTCCCCTCACCTGCTGCACCCTCAGGCGCGGCGGAGATGGATTCCCAGGACATCGAAGAGCTGCAGCAGGAGGTGATGGAGGAGCTGGGGATCTCCATGGAGGAGCTCCAGGAGATCATCGACAAAGAAGTGGAGAATTCCGAGTGGGTGCGGCAGCGGAAGCAGCAGCTGGAGGAGCTGGAGCAGTGCATGAGGCACAAGGAGGAGGAGGTGGCCCACGTTGACCAGCTCATCGACGACGCCATGAGGTGCGGGGGCCCGGAGCGAGCCGGAATTCCCAGGAGAGGGATGTAGGGAAGGGATATTCCCATTCCCTTCAGGGCAGACCCGCATGAGGCACGCTGACAATTATCCCCCTCGCCCCCAAGGCTCGAACCCCTTCCCCTCAGCGCAGCTCCTGGCTATCCCCGCGGAATTCCGGAGGCACAGCTGCTTTCCCTCCCGCAGGGCCATCGACAAGTGCGAGACGCTGGCCAAGGAGCTGTATTCCATGATCGGCCTCCGGTACCGGGAGAGCAGCTCCGAGGACGAGGCGCCGGCGGCCGCCGAAGTCATCGAGATCCCGGACGAGGAGGACGACGACGTGATGAGCGTGGACTCGGGCTGGAAGCGCAGTTCAGTGTCCCCTGGCTGTGCCCGGGGAGGGATGGGGATGACGGGGTGCTGTTAGCTCCTGGGGAACGCCTGCCACGTCCCGGGATTCCTGGAAAACTGGGATTTCACCCTTTTCCCCCCACCTGCCTCGCTGTTGTCCCCGTCAAATGGTGCCGCTTTAGGAAAGATGGTTGAGGAAAAGCTTTGTTGGCGGGGATTTCCTGGCAGGGATTTGGGGCGGAATGGGTTTAGGATGGATTTTTTTCCCATCCTAAACCACTTCTGAACCGCTGTTTTCTCTTCACCCCCAGGCAGCAGCAGTCCCAGAATCTCCAGGGATCAGAGTCTGGTGAGTGGGGCGGCCCTGGCTGGAGACGATTCCTCACGTGGGGTTTCCCTGGGACACGACGTTGTGTTTGGTGCTGAAAACCCTAAATTTCTCCGTGTTCCCCTTCTCTTTCCTCCAGCTGCGGGAAGCCATGGTTGCCATGAGGAAATCTGCCCGGGACGTTGCGAAATTCATGGATGCTGTCAACAAGAAGACGAGTTTGCAGGAAGCACAGAAAGGTGTGGGATTTTCCAGGGGCCTTTTGCTTCCCAAAATAGGAAAACGATGATCCTCTTTCCCTGCTGGAGAGCTGAATTTGTGTTTATTGATTCCCAAACTTGTACTTATTGATTCCCAAATTGCTGCTTTAACTTACGGTGCATTGATTCCACATTCTTGCTTTTCATCAAGCTGTTTTCATCCAGAAAAAAGGGAGGCACTTGGGCTGCCTGAGGGGAAGGAAAGCAGGAATTCTTCTTCCAGAACTGTGCTTCCAGCCATGTGCAAAGGGGAGCTTTGGGGGATTTGGGACTGACTTTGTGCCGTTGTTCCTTGGTAGATGCACAACCCCCTCAGGAACCTCCCGCCACTGCCCAGCCCGTCGTTGTCCCCGCAGCCCCTGAGAATGATCTCAACACTGACGGGGACCTCAAAGTGGGCATGAGGATTTTGGGGAAAAAAAGAACCAAAACGTGGCACAAGGGGACGTTGATTGCCATCCAGACGGTCGGTATGTGCCCGGCACGGGGCTTTCCCGGGATTTTGGGTGGGAAACCTGGATTAAAAGGTGTCAGAGCACCTGATGTCACCTGGAAGGTATTGTGGGAACAACACACCTCCGCCGCTTCACTCTCCAAATTAATTCCTGCAGGGCTTTTAAATGAATTCTGAATTAATTCTGAATAAACCGTCTCGGAGTGACCCAGAGCGTTGGAATTCCGCTGTGAAATCCCGCGGCTTTTGTTTATTTTCCCCTTTTATTTATCTCCCCGTTTGCCTTAAAATGTCTTTCCAGGTGCTGGCAAGAAATACAAAGTGAAATTTGATAACAAAGGGAAGAGTTTGCTCTCGGGCAACCACATTGCCTACGATTACCACCCCTCTGCCGAGAGGCACCACGTGGGCAGGAGGGTGGTGGCCAGGTACAAGGATGGCAATCAGATGTGGCTCTACGCTGGGATCGTGGCTGAGACTCCCAACGTCAAGAATAAAGAGAGGTATTCCTTATCTCCCATGGTCACGTGCCCCCATTTCTGGTTTTTTTTTATTTTTTAGGCCAAAAAAAAAAAAGGGTTTATTTGAATACCCTTCAGGTGCTGAACTGTGCCCTCCCCAGGAACCCCATTCTGGTTTTCTTCGACTCTCTTACCTCTGAAACTCAGGGGTGGAGCTTCTGCTCTTGCTCACGGCCCTGAGTCAGGAATTAGATCTGCTAATTTATTCAAATGATCACCCAAATGTGGAGTCTGGGCTCTTTGAGGCGTGAAACAGCGGGAGGATATAGGAGCCCTGGGAGGGTAGAGTGGCAGCGGTGTTGCCAAAGCACTCGAAGAGGAGAAAGAGCAGCTCTGGAGTGGCTTTTTTGGGAATAAGGAAGGGGCAGGGCTGCCCTGATCCATTCAGATAAAGGCTCGTGGTCTTCCTGAAGAGATTGGTAAAGGGTTTAATCTGCCTGGATCTGCTGTAAATTCTGCTGGATTTTATCCGATCCCTGTTTAATGACTGAAAATGAGCTGAATTTGATACTCAAATTGCCAATTTTCTCCTGCTTGTGATGCTGATCCCTCATCCTGCAGCTTTTCTACAGCTCCACGGCCCGGAGTCGTTACTCAGAGGCTCTGAGTGGGTGCCTTATCCATCTCCCCTCCAGAAAACCAAGAGCAATTCAGTATTTTCCCTTCCTTGATCTCCCTTTCCTGAGGCACAGAGGGGATTCGGAGCAGAGGGAAAGGGCCTGGGTGGGAATTGTACCGCCGGGAAGCGTTTGAGCGGCCGTGGGGAGCACAGGGAGAGTTTGGGGCTCTTCATCGTGCCCTCATCCAGGATTGGGATGTCTCCAGGAGAGGTTCTCCACTTCCATTCCCTGAAGCTGTGTTCTCTTCAACTCCCGTTCTTAATTCCCGTCGGTTTTCCAGGTTCCTGATCTTCTTCGACGATGGCTACGCGTCGTACGTGAAGGAGTGGGAGCTGTACCCGGTCTGCCGGCCACGTGAGTGATCCCTCTCCCTCCTGGCCTGCTGAGGTTTTGGGTTTTTGGAAGAGCCTGGGCTCCAAAAAAACGGGCGTGTCCCTTTTGGTGCTGAGCCTGAAGATACCTGAAATCCTGGTTTGTTGCCGGGGTGGGTTCAGGATGCCCCACCACCAACATTCCGGCCCTCGGGATACAACCCCTTGATTGACCTTACCTAAAAATCCACCTGGGATATCCTAAAAAAAAACCCAAAAGAATTAAATATTCTTTCTATTTTTGTCCTCTTCCCTTTCTCCCGTTCCAAACAGTGAAAAAAGCCTGGGAAGACATTGAGGATGTTTCCTGTCGGGATTTCATTGAGGAATACATCACTGCCTACCCCAACCGGCCCATGGTGCTGCTGAAGAATGGGCAGCTGATCAAAACCGAGTGGGAAGGGACCTGGTGGAAATCCAGAGTGGAAGAAGTGGACGGAAGTCTGGTCAAAATCCTTTTCCTGGTAGGAATTTCCCTTCTCTCGTTAGGATTAAATTTGAGGCCGGGGATCTGATCAGCTCCTTGTTAATCGTGGAAACATTGAGGTCGGAAGAACCTCTGAGATCTTGGAGCTTAAGGCTCTGAACCGTGTGCCCAAGTGCCACATCCACAGGGGTTTTGGACAATTCCAGGGATGGTGACTCCACCACTGCCCTGGTCAGCCTGCCAGGGCACAAACACCCTTCCCATGCAGAAATATTCCCTAATACCCAGTTAAGAGATCCCAACATCAATAATTGCGTGGTTCTGCCGTTTGCCAATACTCACTGTTTTCTCCTTGTGCTCTCTCTGTGTTTCACCCCTCAGGAAGCTCTACCCATGGGAACTGTGAGTGTTTCCTTCTCGTTCCCTCAGGAGGATAAACGTTGTGAGTGGATTTACCGAGGTTCCACACGCCTCGAGCCCATGTTCAGCATGAAAACTTCCACGGCTTCTACCCAGGAAAAGAAGCAAAGTGGGCAAACCAGGACTCGTCCCAATGTTGGTTGGTGGCGTCTTTTGGTTTCATTTAGATGCTGGGATTTAAGTGGAGGGTGGTTTGGGTTTGGTGGGTTTTTTAGCAGAATTCCCAGAGATTTCAGATTTCCAGATTTCGAGTTTCTTTGGTTTTTTTTTTCTTTCTCACAGGAGATTTCACATTTCCGGTGGGTCTTTTCTCCTGGCACAGGACATTTAGATTTCCAGGGGTTTTTTTTTCCCTCTGGCGTAGGAGATTTAGATTCCCAGTGGGATTTTTCTCCTGGAATAATGCCACACAAAAACCAAACTGCACTTGGGTGAAGCCATCAGAATTTTGGGGGATTTGCCGTGCTCCGAGCTCGGCGATGACCCACCGTTAATCCCAAATCCCTCCGTTAATCCCAGATCCCTCCGTTTCGCTTCCTTCCAGGCACAAATCAGCGTTTTGAAGCCCGTACATCCAACTTTGGATAACATCAGGGATTTTTCCTGTTGACTCTTCCATTTTTCACCTTCCCCACCAGGTGCTGTGAGGAGCAAGGGCCCTGTGGTCCAGTACACCCAAGATTTAGCGGGAGCTGGTCCCCAGTACAAGACTCCGGAGCAGCCACCAGCTGCCCGTCCCTCTTCTCCTCAGCCTGCGGAGATGGAGTAAGTACCCGAGTCACCTCCAGCACCTTCCACCTCTTTGCTTCTCTCCAGCGCTCAGCTCTCTCAGGCACCACCTTTTCTGTGCAGAGGAATCCTCAGGTGCAGGTTTCCTCCCATGGCTTTAGTCGTGATTTTGGGGGAAAACTTTTACCTAAAGCTGCTGGATGAATGATTTTGGGGGCGGGAGCTGAGAGCCAACAACACTCCCCGAGCCAAATATTCCTCCTCAGGGCTAAAGCTTCGCACTTGCCTTTCCAAAGTAGACCTTTGCTCCTTCTCTTCCCGAAATCTGAATTGCTCCCTCGTGTCACGATCCAGGCACTGGCCCCCGGCTGCCTTGTGTCCCTCCACTTGGACTGACCTGCTCGCTGACCTCGCTGGGAATTCGGGATCAGTGGTCGGTCCCGGTGGGCACGGAGCAATCCACGGCCAAGCCGCTGCCAGGGGCCCAAGGGGGACATTCCCGGAGCCGCAGGCTGAAGGAGGCCTGGAGGAAGGAGGAGCTCGGCTCGGTGATGAAGGGAGCATGTTGGAGGACACCAGGCAACCTGGCAATGTGCTCGGGGACTTTTTAGCAGAGGGAGAGGCTCTCCCGGTTCATTTTTGCCAGCGCTGTGGATTTCCCATCCGCGTTTACGGCCGCCTGGCCCCGTGCCAGCACGTCTTCTGCTGTGACTGTGCCCTGCTGGTGGGGCACGAGGGAGGCAGGACGTGTCCCAGCTGTGAGCAGCCTGTGCAGGAGGTCAGCCTTTACTCCCCACAGGCTCTCCAGGTGTAGCAGCAGCTCAAACCCCACCTGCCTCAGCCAGGGGAGGGATCTCCTTTGGGGGGCTCCTCTGCAAGCAGCAGTGCAATATAACCCAATTTACCCCTGGAAACGCTCCCTCCGTGCTGGTCTGACCGGGATTTGGGAGTGGAAACCACAACAGCGTCACCTTTTCCATAACGCCAAAGAGATCCTGGATGCTGGAGGAGGTCCTGGAAGGCACAGCTGGGCCCTCACCCCTGCAGGTCCCCACCACGTGCAGGGAAGAGCCGGACTGGGACACCCCGGGACCACAGGCAGTGTGGCACGACACGAAGACAACCAAGCTGGACCTGCAGCCCCATCATCACCGAATCCTTTCCCATTCAGGCCTCGCAGTGGCCACGAGGAATTTTTTTTTCCCTCTCCCCCGCAGAGGGCTTGGCTTTAGGACGTGGTTTTTGTGCAGCTGCTTTCCCTGCCCGCCCTAAAATCCGAACTGCTCCTGGACAGGGACAGGAGGCAGCGCAGGCCTGGCAGTGTCCGTGTCCCCTGCTGGTCCCAGGGATTCTGCGGGGTTCAAAACGCTTGGATTTCAGATTATTAAAACTGAGAACGGTCTCCTCACTCTGGTGTTTTGTTTCCTCTGAGGAAAGCCTGGGTCTCTTTCCCCCCCTTTCAAGTTCTTCTCGGTGTTGTCACCGTTTCTGACTGGTTTAAGCCCGTTTTTTCCTCTTGCTCGTAATTTTGAGATGTGTTTGAGCACTTTGCTTTCAGGCAGCTGTTGGCAGAAACCCTCATCCCTTCCTGCTCTCCTCGTGTCCTCCCTTTCTCCCCAATAACTTCACTGTTTTTCCTCTTCAGCGGCTGGTTTGGGGTGGTTTTCTCTTTTATTGGTGTAAACGGGTTGAAAACCTCCTGGAACGGTTTGGAAACCTGCAGTTGATTGAAAACCCTTGAAATGGGTCGAGAACCTGTTTTTTTGGAGCCCTTCCTAGCTCTTTCATCAGGGATGTTATTACATTCCCTTGCACAATCTTATCTCATTCCTTAGTCCTTGCAAGAGAATCCTCTGGGTTTGTTCCTCCCACTCAGGCCTGGTTGAGCCTCTGGAAACTCTGGTTTTCTGCTCATCCAGGGATTTCTTCATGGCCTGGTTTGTCCAGCTTCGCAGGATGAAGGCCTTGGGCACCCTTGTTACCCTTGCCTCATTTCAAAATCAGAAGTCACTTGGAGCCGAGTTCTGAAATTCGGAGTGGTGGTGGGATCGCTGTAGCAGAAATGGCCAGAAACGGGCTGATTTTCACACTTATTAGGAAAAAAGCCACCGCAGGGGTTCTCCTGGCTTTCTGAATTCCGTGGGGCAGCGTTACTTTGATTCCCGCCAGTCGCTTTTCCCGTGTTCCAAATCAGCTCCTTCTTCCCTCCCGCAGATGCTCCGACAACCAGCTGGCCCAGGGCAGAAAGCAGGTGGCCAAGAAAAGCACTTCCTTCCGTCCTGGCTCCGTGGGCTCCGGCCACTCGTCCCCGTCCTCCCCCGTCCTCAGCGACACCCCGGCGGCCGGGAGGGCCCTGCCGGCCCCGCAGCACCGGTGAGCAGAGCTCTGGTTGGGACACATCCACGGATCCTCCCGAGTTTGGGGTGTTGGGACACGTCTGGCTGTGCTGGTGGGGATCGAGCAGCTCAGATCGTGGACGGGTGGAATCGCTGAGGTTGGAAAAGCCTCTTGAGTTTGTGGAGTCCCCTCAGCAGTGCCAGGGCCACCACCGAGCCGTGTCCCCAAGTGCCACATCCACGTGGTTTGAGCACTTAGAGCGATGGATGGCCACTGGCACACCAACCAAACAGGTGGAAAATGGTTTCTCAGGGGTCGTGTTGGACAGACATATGGTATCTAAACCTGATGCATTAGCTAAAGTCACCCAAACATTAGCTTTAGGTTGGTTAACTGGTAAATCTGCGTAGCTAAAAGCAAGCAAAGCAAAAAAGCATAAGCATAATTTTTGATTAAGTTCCATATTCCTCTTATACTATCAACTAACAAAGAATTCTACAATACTACTGATTGATGGCGACTTCACCACCTCCCCCTTCCACTGCCTGACCACCCAGCTCCTGCTGGTCACGCTGTGGCCGCTCTAAGCCAGCTGCTGTCGCCCACCTCTGGGTGGACGGCGTCCATCCTCTGTCCACCCGCACTTCTCTTAACCCCCACCCCATCTCTCCCCGCAGTCTCCCCAGCAGCAGCAGCCCCTCCCAGCCCTTCCACGGGATGATGGACCGCGTTCCCAACGAGCCCTCCTACCGGGCCCCGTTGGAGAAGCTCTTCTACCTGCCCCACGTGTGCAGCTACACGTGCCTGTCGCGGGTGCGGCCCATCCGCAGCGACCAGTACCGCAGCCGGAACCCGCTGCTCATCCCGCTGCTCTACGACTTCCGCCGCATGACGGCGCGGCGCCGCGTCAACCGCAAGATGGGCTTCCACGTGCTCTACAAAACCCCCTGCGGGCTCTGCCTGCGCTCCATGCAGGAGATCGAGCGCTACCTCTTCGAGACGGACTGCGACTTCCTCTTCCTGGAGATGTTCTGCTTGGATCCCTACGTGCTGGTGGATCGCAAGTTCCAGCCTTACAAGCCCTACTACTACATCGCCGACATCACCAAGGGCAAGGAGGACGTGCCCCTGTCGTGCGTCAACGAGATCGACAACACGCCGCCCCCGCAGGTGGCCTACAGCAAGGAGAGGATCCCCGGCAAGGGGGTGTACATCAACACCAGCTGGGAGTTCCTCGTGGGCTGTGACTGCAAGGACGGCTGCAGGGACAAGTAGGTGACTGCTCCCGGGTGAGGGGACGGCACTGGGGGCTATGGGAGGTGCCCAGGGAACAGCTCGAGGTGGGTTTGCTTTTGGGATTTAAACCCGTGCAGGTCAGTCCGGTTGCAGGTTTCATGGAGTCGTGGAATGGTTTGGGTTGGAAGGGATATTAAAAATCACCCAGTTCCGACTCCTGACATGGGCAGGGACACCTTCTACTATCCCAGGTTGCTCTAAGCCCCCTCCAGCCTGGCCTTGGACACTCGCAGGGATGAGAAATCCACAACTTCTCTTGATTTGATTCCAAGTCAAACCCTTCGTGCCCATCTCTGCCTAAAGATTTGATGTCCTGTCTCCAGACTGACGCGAGAAGCGTAACTCGTGGGTTTCCCTGTGTCTCCCTGCAGATCCAGGTGTGCCTGTCACCAGCTGACCATCCAGGCCAGCGGCTGCACCCCGGGAGGGCAAATCAACCCCAACTCGGGCTACCAGCACAAGCGACTGGAGGAATGTCTCCCGACAGGGTGAGCAGAGCCCTCACGAGCGCCAGCCCCACATCCATCAGAGAGGGAATTGATCCCGGGTAACCCAAGGCAGATGTCACCACCTGCCTCTGGTCTTGGTTCTTCTGCCAGTCATGGAATGGTTGGGGTTGGAAGGGGCCTTAAGGATCATCTGAAGCTGGGCAGAGGTACCTTCCATGAGACAGAGCTGCTCCAAGCCTGGTCCTCGGGGATCTCTGTGCAAAACCCCGGCACCTCCAACAGCCACGGAACTTTGGGATGTTTCTTTATCCTGGGAGTTGTCACCCTTCTCCTCTCTTGCAGCGTTTACGAGTGCAACAAGAGGTGCAAGTGCAACGTGAACATGTGCACCAACCGCCTGGTGCAGCACGGCCTCCAGGTGCGCCTGCAGCTCTTCAAGACCCAGAACAAAGGTTGGGGCATTCGCTGCCTCGACGACATCGCCAAGGGCTCCTTCGTCTGCATCTACGCAGGTGGGAGCTCACCTCGCACGTGGAAACCTCTTCTGTGCCAAGAGGGGTGGCCGGAGGTGGGAATGGAGCTGAGGGAGGGGTTGGAGGACGAGGAGAAGAGTCTGGGAATCTCCTGAGGGAGCTGGAGGCGCTCATCCTGGAGAAAAGGAGGCTCGGCAGGGGGACCTTCTGGCTCTCCACAACTCCCTGGGGAGGTTTGAGTTGGACGTTCAGGAAAATTTCTTGCTGGGAAGGGTGGTCAGGTGCTGGGCACAGGCTGCTTAGGGAGGGGGTGGAGTCACTGTCCCTGGAAGTTCAAAACCATGTGGATGTGGCACCTGGGGACGTGACTCAGTGGTGGCCTTGGCGGTGCTGGGGGGGAACGGTTGCACTCAGAAGCTCCTCCAGCCTCAGTGACTCCATGATTCCCCAGCCCAGCAGAAGAGGGGTGCGAAGCTCTTGCCGTGCCCCTCGTGGGGCACAGCTGAGCTGATGAACTTGCCCAACGCTGCCACGCGAGCCTCGTGGTGGCCCTGCCGGTGTCACAGGACGCGCTGGGCCCCCCCTGGGCTGTCCCTGAGGTGACCCAACCCACCCCAGCCCTGCTTCCTGTGCCCGGCAAACCGGCCGGGCCCGGCACGGCCCACGGGGTGCAGAAGTTGCGCCAGGGTTGCGTTGGTTCTGCAGTGGAGCTGCCCACGGGCACGGCCAGAGCTGCTCCTCTGTCAGCTCCAGCCCTTCCAAGCCTCTGCTTGAGCTGCTCTGTAGAGATTTCCTGCCTGAAAACCTTGATTTTTAACTCAACCGTGAGCCTCAGGGTTTTGTTACATCAAGAAACGGGGTTACATTGTCCTTTCCCAGCCCGGCTTTGCAATAAAGTTGGTGTCATCCCTGTTTTCTCCTCAGTGAGCTTTGGAGAGGATAAAATGGAATGTCATCCCGGAAAACTCACACTTGCTTTTCTGCCCCCCTCACCCTCCAGGAAAAATCCTCACGGATGACTTCGCTGACAAAGAGGGGCTGGAGATGGGCGACGAATACTTCGCCAACCTGGACCACATCGAGAGCGTGGAGAACTTCAAGGAGGGCTACGAGAGCGACGCCAAGTGCTCCTCGGACAACAGCGGCGTGGACCTCAAGGACGACGACGACGACGACAACACGGGCACGGAGGAGCTGGAGGAATCCAACGAGGACAGCTCCGACGACAACTTCTGCAAGGACGAGAGCTTCAGCACGAGCTCGGTGCTGCGCAGCTACGCCACGCGCCGGCAGACGCGCGGCCAGCGCGACCACGGCCTCTCGGAGACGGCCTCCAAGGACTCGGGGCTCACGCGGCCCCTGGGCCACGACGAGCCCGCCGCGGCCCCACCCTGCAAGCTGCCCGTGTCCGAGGAGACCTCCAAGAACAAAGTGGCCTCGTGGCTGAGCTCCAACAGCATGGCCGAGAGCTTCCAGGACGGCGACGGCGCCTCGTCCTTCAGGGTGGGCGAAGGGGGAGAGGGCAAGGCTGTGAAAATGGAGATCGCCGCGGAGAGGGAGAAGGGCTGCGCTGCCACGCCGGGAGAGCTGAATGGAGAGGCAAAGGCGGCCAAGAAGGAGGTGAGGGAGAGATGTGGGAGTGGGAGAATGAAAGGCAGAGAGGTGCTCCTGCTGTTGGCTTTTCTCCCTGTGCACCACATCCAGGGAGATTGTGGGGCTCAGCTTCCCGGAATCTCTGGTGGGACAGGGAGGTGCTTTTTCCCCTCCCAGGGAGGGAGTCTGTGGCACAAGAAGCTCCAGAAGTCGCTCCATGTGTCCAGGGACCTGAGGGACACGGCTGGGGACAGCAGGGACGTGGAGGTGGTCTCTGTCCACACCCTGCTCTGAGGAGGAGGACACTTGGAGTCCCCCCAGGGTGGGGCATCTCCGTGCTGGGTGTCACTGGGTGTCACACTGAGCTTGGGGACGGGCAGCATCTCCCTGCTGGGCTGGCATTTTGGGCAGCAATTCCATGGAAAGGCTTGGAGAAGGGAGAGATTCCAACCTTCTGTACTTCCCCCCCTTTGCAGGAACCTGAAGAATCGACCAAATTTTCCGGGTAAGATTCCTTAAATCGTCCTTTGCTGTCCCTGTCTGGCCCGTGGGCAATTCCCCTGGAAATCCAAGCGTGACCCACTCTTGTCCTGACTCCCCAGGCTGAGCAGCCTGGGAAGGAGGTACGGCTACAACCCCTGTCCCCCCAAGCTGGAGGGGATCCGGAGGCCGGTGAGTGGCACGGTGCTGCTGCAGAGCCGCCGGCGATCCCTGGCCCCACCACCCCCCTCCGAGGTAAGCGGGACCCCCAGGCTGGGAGGGGCCTCCCCCAAACCACCTCCGTAGCCACCTCAAACCTCATTTTGGGTTGTTTTCTGCCTTTTGGTTCCCAGTGGAGCGCAGGGTTTGTAGTTGTAGTTGTGATTTCTTGGAGGGCGGTGATTTCCTTTGGGTTTTGGGGGGGGGTCTTTCGTGGATTTGAACGGGGGAAAAAATTCGGGTCGCATTTGGCACCTTGGCGTGCACGCCTGGGACCCGCTGTTTGGCAGAGCCATCCAGGGGGAAGCCATCCTGGGGAACAATCCTTGTTTTTTGGGTCTTCTCCCTTCCTTCCGAGCACCTCATGCTGCAGGATCTCAAGCAGAACTCAGCAGCCCCCCCAAAATCCCACAGGTGTTCCAAAGGTGAACCTGTGGGATGCGCTGTCCAGAGGCGGGGGGGGGGGGAATCCCCTTCCCAAGGGTTTCCTGGAGCAGAGAGGGGTGTGCTGGAGGGAAGCACCACGTTCCTGGGGAAAAGGGAGGCTGGGATGCCCACAGCAGGAGCTGTTCCTGTCCCCAGGACGTGCTGACGCTGTCGAGCAGCACCGACAGCGACGGGGAGAACGGGCAGGCCCCGGGCAGGGCCAACGACAGCGACGACATCCAGACCATTTCCTCGGGATCCGAGGAGGAGGAAGGGGAGGACAAGAAAAATCCCTCATCTGGGTCAGGTGAGGGGGGAAGACGAGGGCTGAGGGTGAGGAGTTTTGGCTGGAAAGCACCAGGGAAGTGCTCACGAGGCCACAGCAGCTGCCAGCTTGGAACCTTCCCCGTGTGTTTGGCGAGACAAAACCGCAAAATCTGCTCCTCAAAACCAGATATTTTGGGGTATTTTAAGAAAAAACAACAACGAGGCTTACATTGGGTGTCCAGGCTGGGCTGGGTGGATTCCAGGAGCCATCCTGGTGTGGTGTTTTGGATCTTAGGGGTTCGTTACGTCTGAGTGGAGCCGCAGCGGGGACGAGCGGGGTCGGGGAGGGCAGCACCTCCCCGCCTTCCTCTGCTGGAGGTTCCCATCTCGCGGCAGGTCCCGTCAAGAGACAGGTGGCTGTGAAATCCACCCGAGGCTTCGCCCTCAAGTCCACCCACGGCATCGCCATCAAATCCACGCCGCTGGCGGCGGCCGACAAGGGCGAGAGCGCGGGGCCCGTGCGCCGCAGCACGCGGCAGTTCTACGACGGCGAGGAGAACTGCTACATCATCGACGCCAAGCTCGAGGGCAACCTGGGCCGCTACCTCAACGTGAGTCGGGCAGAGGGACTCCTCAGAGGTGGGGTTCATCCTCCCCGAGAGCAGCTAAAAACGGGAGAATGGGGAAAAGAGCAGGGTTAGGAGGGGGATGCACCCTTGCCGAGCGAAACATCGGCTGCTCCGGCCTGGTGGGAGCGGGGATGGCCCCGTCAGTCCTTCCAGAGCCCTTCCAGAGCCTGTTACCTTTGAGTGTGGATCTTATGACTCACCCCAGAGGGGCGTGCAGCCTGTTCCAGCAGGATTCCGCTGGATGTGGCGGGCAGAGCAGGAATGCTGCTTGTTTATAAAGGCTGTGCTCAGTGCTGGCAGCTCAGCTCGCGGCCCGGCAGCAGCTCAGCCTCTTCCCTGTTGCCTCTACAGCACAGCTGCACCCCAAACCTCTTCGTGCAGAACGTCTTCGTGGACACCCACGACCTTCGCTTCCCCTGGGTCGCTTTCTTCGCCAGCAAGTGAGTCCTGGAGTGCTGGGAGGGGCTGAGGATTCCTGGGTTTTGGTGGGGGAGCTGGCTGGGTGTTCCCTGCTCCGGGAAATCCCATTCCCAGTTTCCCATCATTCCTGAGCAGAGAAAAAACCTTGGTGTCAGGTGAAATCCTCTCTCTCGTGCTGGAGATCCTGCTGTGATTTCCATGAGTTTTAGACCTTCCCAAAGGGCAGAGTGAAGCACGGAGCAGCTTGTTGAGTCCCAAATCTTTTGAGTCCCAAATCTTTTGAGTCCCAAACCTTTTGAGTCTTTTGAATCTGCTCCTCCACGAATCCTCACGGGAATGATTCCTCAGGGAACTTTATCCCTTTCTCTCTGGCTGCCTCAGCCTCATCCCAGAGTGCTCACGTGGCTTCTTCCTTCCATCACCCACTTCCTCCTCTTTTCTGGAGCAGTCTCCTCAGCCATCCCGTGGGGTTTTTTTACTCCCCAGGCGGATCCGAGCCGGCACGGAGCTGACCTGGGATTACAACTACGAGGTCGGCAGCGTGGAGGGCAAGGAGCTGCTGTGCTGCTGCGGGGCCATCGACTGCCGGGGCCGGCTGCTCTGAGCCATCCCTGCTCCCAGCAGATCCCACTTCTCCCAAGGCTTGGTGCTCACTTTCCCTCAGTGAGGGTAAAGTTTCTTCTCGAGAGGTTCTCAGTTCTCCCATTCACCTGGAAAATCCCAGATGGACGTGGAGCAGGAACGGGCTCTGGGCTGTGTTGAGGGGGTGATTCCCAACCCCTGGGTTTCTCCCACCTTCCAGAGGCTCCCTCAAGGAAGGAGCTTTTCCTGCTCTCTTCCAGCTTTCCACCAAACACGTGAGGCACAAACCTCCTTTTTTCCAGCAGCCAGCACTTCCCCAGTATTCCCAGGAAGTGCTTCCCAGTTGGGACTGAGGCCTTGAAAGTGGGAGGGAGGATGGTGGAAAGAATCCCTGGAAGACTGGACCAATCTGGATTTACAGAATTTAAGTGGAAAAAAGACAAAAAATAACTATCTGTCTTTACCTGTGAGCTGTTGTAAAGAATCTTTTAGTTGCTAAAAATAAGCAATAAAAGTTGTGTTTTTCTACTAAAAACAACCGACCCTGAGCCTTGAGACGCAGCAAAGAGCCCTGAAAAAACACGATTAAACCACTGCCACCATCCTTGTTTCTGTGGGGTTTGCAGGAAAAATTCCAGAGGCGGATGGGCCCAGGCAGAGGGAGAAGGAGCTCCCACATTTTCACCTTTCCTTTACCTTTGCTCCAAACAAACACTCCTTAAAGCCCTCCACTCGGGAAAATGACAGAGGAACGGGTTGGAATTTCCTTGAAGCGGAGCCGATGCCTCTCCCCCATCTCCAACCCTCCCAGAACGTCACCGAAAGCGCCGAGTTTGGCCTCAATTCCTGCACTGAAGTGGCAGCAGCTGGGACAGCCCCGAATTGGCTTTGGGCACCTGGGATGGGGGAGGGAGGAGCAGCCACGGAAAATCCACATGGAAAATCCACACGGAAAATCACCAGGGTTTGGCTGCCACGCTCAATCCCAGAGGTGGAGGGGGAGGAAGGAGGGAAGGCAGCAGGGCAAGATCCAAAGGGTTCAAAAAACCACCTTGAGAAGGGCTGAAAAGGTGAAGTTTCACAAACTGGCATCAAATCTCCCATGACCGACGTGGAAAATCCCAATCCGAGGGGTGGAGGAGCCGATTCCATCCCACCCCTCGTGACCGACGCCAGCCCAGCTCAGCAGCTCTGCACAAGGGAGGCTTGTTGGAGGTTTTTTTTCCTGCTAAAAAAACCTTTTTTCTTTGTAAAATAAAACCTTTCTGGGGCCTCCTGGAGCTCTGGTTCCATCCTGAGCGTCCACCTGAATAGAGGCTTTGTCATCCCAGCGGGGCCGCAGCTCCTCAGGGAACCCAAACCCAAATCCAGCCCGGGGTTGAAGACTTGGAGAACTTTTAGGAGAAAAAAAAAACAACATGTAAAAACCATCAGAATCCTCAACTCTGCCCATTTTTAGCACTGCCTAAAGGATCTGTACCAAAACAACCCCCAAATGGCCCCAGGGCCATTGTGCCACTCACAGAATATACCCAAATCCTGTATTTTTTTTTTTTTAACCCAAGTTTATTAGTTTTTTTTTTTTTTAACTTTTAATATATTTAACCTTTTATTTCTTTCTTCTTTTTTTTTTTTTAAAAAACAAGAACAACAAAACACGTTTTGGTCTGACATTGGTTAATGGTCCTTTTTTCCTGCCCCCCTCCCCACCCTCCGTGCTGGGAGGTCTCGCAGCATCCCGGGGGGGATGCGGGAGACAGAGCCAAGCCCGGCTCCTTCTGTCTTCCAAATAAATAGAAAAAAAAGGAAAAAAAAAAAAAAAAAGGAAAAATCAGTTGGAAATTTGTCCTGTTACAGCTGGGAGAGGCCACGGAGAGGGAGAGACTCAAAATCCATTTACCGAAGAGAATTGAGAGGATTAAACCCTGTGAGACACAAGGAGTGACTCAACCCCGCAGCTTCCTTCCCCCAAGTACTTCCATAGTGTCATCCCATCATTTAGGCACTGAAACACCCAGGAATTCCCTGCTCCTCCCTCCCGGTTCGGTGGAGCAGGGATCGAGCCGGCTTTTCCAGCCGGACACAGGTCAGGGAAAGAGGATTTTCCCTTCCCCCCGGTGAAGGAATGGTTGGGAAAGTAGGAATAACGCAGAGCCCGGCAAGGGGCTGGGGCCGAGCTCTTTGGCCAGAGCCAATCCGAGGGGCTGCGGGGCGGGAAGGAGCCGCCCCGGTGGGATGGGAACCATCCCGGTGGGATCCCCGCAGTGATCCCCCATCCCGGGGAACCGCAGTGGATTAAGGCAGCAGGTGAGAGGTGGAAGGGCACCAGCGGTGAGCGTGAGGCAGAGCTGCGGCCCCGCCCCGGAGGGGTCTGGGCCCGGCGGGCGCTCCGGGTCCCGGTGTGGAGCGGCCGGAGGGGCCGGGCCGGTGGCGGGAGGCGGCAGCTCTCGGGTCCGGGGCGCTCAGTCGGTTTTGCGGTGGTTGTTGTTGAGGACGGGGTGGCCGTTGGAGAGGGGCCCGTTCTTGGCCGCCTCCTCCTCCTCCTCCGAGTTGTCCGTCTCCTCGCGGTCACTCCGCTCGTCCTCCACCACCTGGGAGCAGAGGGGAAACGGGGGGGTTCAGGCAGCAGCCCCCCCGTTTTCCTGCCGTGCCTCAGTTTCTCCCCACCGAGGGCTC
>VZTI01006099.1:0-15873 GCA_013397865.1 Struthidea cinerea
TGTTTTCAAACTAGAACACTCCCTCTGGGATTTTGCCTTCACAATGTGGTGTTAATCCAAAAACTTTCCTCCCTTTCAAGAGACAATTCTCCTTTTTCCCTGGATCAAAGCTGAAGATGAATATTCTGGTGTATATTCAGGAAACTTACCTAAGCCTTTTCTGAAGTTCACCTTCTCAGAGACAAAGATGCAACATCCCGTTCCCTGAGCTTCTTTCCAGAGGTGTATTTTCCTCTAATGGATTCTAGATCTATAAAGAAATTATGAAATTATTATTATACTGCAGAATATGGCGAGTCTTAAGTTTCCTGTAGGAGGTTAACTATTAAATATATCTTATCCAGTGGAAGGTAGAATCCTCAACTTAACTCTCACAGGAAAACTTACAAATAAATAAAGACTCCCTTAATATTAAGTTACAGGAATTGTAGATAGTTTTCCCATTAATAGGATGCAACTGCTAGATGTGTATATATATTCATATAAATATATAGATATATATATGGCTGCACAAAAACAAGCTCAAAATTGAAAATTAGGTATGAAATTGATAATTCAGATTTATAGCAAACTGACATATGAGAAGTTGGGAACTTTTCTATCATCAAAGGAAAGTGGCAAACAAGTGGTTCTCATTTAAGCTAACAATAAAGAATATATGAATTAGCCAGCCTTCTCTTTGCATTAGAGGCTACCCAAAGAAGTTTATTTTGTAGGAGACCCTTTGGGAATTTGGACAGTTATAAAACACACTTGTCCAATTAAATCAGGAATGCTTTTTGAGTTAAATGGCACTGTTGCACAGCTGGACACTCAGGTTACACATGGTACACATTGCTGTGTGCTACAAGTTTAGTTTAATTTTGTTTTCATATTATTTAAGTTCATGATAAAAATTTCTTGTATCTCACTCCAAGCTGCAAGATAAATCTCTGCCTTCAACGAGCAAGCTTGAAAAAGCTTAATCTGTGCACTTTTTAAAATTAAAAAATTACTTGATAAATGATGAGATCTTCAGATCGATGCTTTCATCTCTAAGTGTGCTGAAATGCAATAAAACTACAAATATTTTTGTCTGCTGTTCCAAAACAAAACAAATCAGCCAATCTTCAAATCCTTATATATCGAGTGTGTGGTATAAGAACTTAAGCTACAGGAGTCAACAAGCATCAAGCTGGTATTTTCAGTACCAGGAACAATCTTGATTAGTTGGGCACCATTGCAATTATCAGCGTGGAAATCAGTCCTGGAAGAAACTAAAATCCTCAATCTTTGCCCATTAGCAGCAGGTATGGCCTTTACCAAGGAGTTCATTTTTCTCTTCGTAACACTCCCACTGCCACTTGAAGTGCAAAACATCTCTCAGTAAGAGCTTAGTTCAGCACTGCTTCTTCTCATTTTCTTAGTGCTTAGAGAGAAACAATAACTAAACTCAGATCCTTTATAGAACATAATTTTTGGGCACTGCATCCAAATTAAATAATTTCAGTAATATTTGATTGCCCACAATTAGATGTGCTGGCTACTGGAACAAACATCCAAAAGCTTCATGGACTGGCAGAAACTCATCACCCACAGAGCCCTGGTTCCAATCCAAGCCTTCTCCAAGCCATGTAGTGCCATGCTGCTCACATGGCCCCTTCCTGTCCTAATTAACCAGGAGTCTCAGCTGAGCTGTCTGCTGGATTTTAATTACAGCATTATTAATTCATGGGGAAAGAAAAATTGACAGATGTTTCAGGTTGGTTGTAGCAAATTAAAAGGCAGGTGCTTGGCAGAAAAACTCAGGAATGATTAAACAAGTGAGTGGTGGAGGTTTAGCTGCTTTTCAGTGAGCAGTGTTCATAGTACCAGTTACTCTTCTGCAATGCAGGGGGACTTCTCAGCATAAAAATAACAATTGCAACAGGTCTAGCTCTGGTTTTTAAAAAAGCTTATAAATGTGTGTTCTTAATTTGGTTTTTAGCTTTTGCTGGGGTAATTTTGCTCCTCTTTCCTCCAAAAATAAAAACCACTATTTTGTAGGTTGTTAATTTAAGAAAAATTGTGTGATGCCAAGGTAAACAATGGAACTAGTTGGTTGCTCAGCAATTATTGTTACACTGAGCATCTCTCCTGAAGAAAAACACTAATTTTCATCTCTTATAAGGGATAACAAATGTTGTCGTAACTTTACTAATAACTTCAGTTACCTGACAAAGCAGTTTCGAAACAAGTTTGAATGAAATAAATGCATTACAGCAAACACAGGCAGGGCCTGAAAAGATATGAAAGTCAGGATATTAAGGAAAACAAGAAGAAACCTAGTGCCAGGATTCTGAGCTCTCCATCAATTATTCTGTTCCATGGGAGTCTTTATCTGCAGTCTCAGTGAGTCTCATCCATTGTGGTGACATGGAGAGTGTCAGGTGAACTGAGGAAAGAGGCTTTCAGTAGACAGTGAGGTCATTTGGATGCAGGTTCTGTCTCTGTTGTGGTGGTTTTCTGCTCGGGAAGAAAACGTTATAAGGTTTGTATGCTTTGTGTTTTATTTTTCGTTTTGTTTTTTTAAACTGAACATACATATGCAATTTATGGCTCGATCCTCTTCAGAAATCCATTGTGTGTTTTTGTCATGTGTTAGTTCCATATAAAAATGAGAAAGTGTTGGGATTTCCCTAATGTTTCTGTTTTTTCTTTAACAAAACAACAATTTACACTACGCTTCTCATCCAAGTGTATCCAAAAATTATTCAAAGACAAAAAATCATTAGGTTTCATTTTGAGCATGCAGAACCAGGTACACTAAAAATTTCAGAACTAGAAATTTGGATTGTCGCTGTACGTGGCACAAACGGCGAGGAACAACACAAGTTCAGGAGCAATAATAACCCATTTATTTAATTATAAATCAGTTTCTATAACTTGGGTTGCCAGCATGGCATAAGGTCATTGGTCACCGACCATCCGCCTCCCGTACCGGTTGGCTAAAACCTTTCAGAATATTTTTCCCAGACAGTATCATAACAATACTACACAACAACTGCAGGTGCAAGATAGAGAAAGTTTCCTTACAAAATCGTAGCACTGCTTTTCATAGTTTCTGTGAGAAACAGAGCTTTCACAGAATGCTGCAGAAAGCTGGAAAATTTCTCTGCTAACACTTTTCAGGGTTCACAATTCCCCCTTTTTGTTTAAGACCAAAAAGGTGGCGTTTGCAATCCTCTGCGGGGCCCCTTGCAGAAAGGAGAACAAACACACCATAAGGGGTCTGCTTGGTAAGGGGCCAGTTACCAAACAGACTTTAAATCAGACACTGATTTAAGGTGGACAGAGAGATTCTCCAGCAGTGCCATGGGAGAGCCGTCCAGCGAACCCAATTCTACATCAACTATTAATTCTACATCTGCTATTAATTAAACAGCCTTAAGGGCTCTACATCAGTTACTAACTCTGAACAGCCTTAAGGGCTTAAACATTCTGACTCCATAACAAAAGAAACTTAAAGCTCAGTCTCTGCTTGCAGAAGGACCATCCGACTGATGGTTGATACTCTGGTCATCATCAGAAGGATCATTCAATTGATGATTTGCATTCTGGTCATCATTTGGAGGTTGCCTGTTCTTCTTCTGGTGACGCCCGCCGTGTACTGCAACTCGCATCCTAACTGAAGGTACAGTGCTCGCTCGCCCCCAGGGACGGGGCAGCGATGGAACTTGGCAACATGGGACTTCAACAGTCAAAAGAAAGCGGTGTGCTTCCTGCTTGGAAAGTGATTTTAGATATCGTCGGGACTGATACAGTCTCTGAGCGGACCTCTGTGAGTTACTGCAATGGGCAGAAGAGCACGGGTTCCCAACAGACCCTCACACTGCGTTCAGTCTGGATGCGTGGCACGAGTTAGGAGATAGGCTGATCTACGAATTTGCATACAGAGACAAGGCCATAGTCGGTCTGGTCCGCACTTGGAGAATTTTATTTGACATATTACATCAGTTCAGAGCAGAAGGAGTCTCCGGGGGGCCTGCGCGATCGGAGAATTTGGCAGGCGGCACAGGCCGCCCGTCTCCGGTGTGGCCGGGGCTGGTTGGAGTGGTGGAAACCGTCCAGAGCCCTTCTCCCTCGCTGCGGGATTGTGTGCCTTCTACCTATCCTTCCCCACGGGATTTTGTTATGCCGGAATACCCTCCCCCAGTGGAGTCACTGGCGGGGATGACCGAACAGCGGCCGGAGCTGGGGCGGCCTCCTTCTGCTGCTCCAATGGCCCCTCCGCGCCGTTGTCTGCGGGAGCGGGGCCGGTCGCCCCTCCAGCCCCTCCAGCGCTGCGCTCGGGCGCGGACAGCGACATCGGACAGTTTTGATTTTGACAAGTCAGTACCACAATTTGCTCATCAGAGGTGTTTTGTTGGAAAAATTTCCCATCACCTATAGGTTTTATCACACATTAATTGCCTCACAGCTAGGAAGTGAAAAACCCAACCCAAAACCACTTTCTACTCGTGGAGACAGTTATGGGGACCTGCCAAAAGACCCCACTTGAAAGACAGTGATTCTCCTACTATTGGAGAGCAGGATGTAGAGAAAATTTTGCAATTTGTTTAATGGAAAGAAATGGCCATATATCTGCCAGTTAATAGAATAAACAAATAAATGCAGATTTTAATGCTGTAACTCAGTGAAAGCTGAAGAACATCTTTCCCTGTTTCTAAGGGAGGCAAACATTCATCTGGGTTCTTAATCTGGACACAGGAACAAAGGCTGCTTGTGGTTGGACTGAACCTTCTTCTGAGTACAAACGATTCAGATTTCTTTAACTTCCACCACACCTGGGTATGGTCAGTGCACGTTGCTCTGACCTGTGGGGCTGCTACACAGCCCCAGCTGTTAATCTGGGGCTCGCAGATTAACACACGTGGTCTAAATGGAGATTTGTGGCACTGTTACCCCTGTGCCATCCTGAGCCTCGAGTTTGTGGAGCAGAGGAACACACACATTTCTCAGAGTTCCTTTGCACTGCAGGTTTATAGAAACTGTTTGACAGTTACCTGTCATGGAGCCTGAGCTCACTGAAATTAACTTCAGTAAGGAGAGAAATTGCAGAAGGTACATCCTCTGTATCAGGGTGGAATTAGTGGTGATTGCTGCTCTGAAACTTAAGGTCAAGATCTCCGAACCGCTGTTCAGAACAGCTGTAAACCTCAGAATACACTCCCTGCTTTGGCTGCACCTCCACACTGATGTTTTTGGCAAACAGTGCAGTACGTTTTACCCAGGGAGCTGGAGCACTGGTGTTTGCAAGTGCAGCTACAAGTAATTTAATGTTGTGTGAAACAATTATGGTTATGTCTAAAAGGCATAGTTCACACGCTGCAGGAATCCCACTGGTATTTCCAACAGCAGAGGATGGTTTGGGAGGCACTGTGCATGCTCTCTCTAAGAGACAGCACAAGACCTGTAGACAAACTGGAAATTTCTGCTTGTCTGTACTTCATCTTTCACCACAGCTATCTCTGGGTAATGATGCAGTAATGTCAGCAGTGGAGGCTGTTTTTACTGAAATATTTAATACAGAAGAGTACCAAAATTATTTGATTATTTGCTTTTTCCACCACGATCAATATGTCAGAGGTCTTCCATACTAGACCATCACGCCAAGTCTGCTGCTGCTTGCTAATGTGGACACTCCTGAAAACAGGCAGTTCTTCCATCTTTTCTACTAATTTAAGGCACTCATTTTTCCTTGCAATGACACTCATTTATATGCATTCCCTACTTCTGATCGTATAAGCAGAAAGACTCCTAAACAGTACACATAGCTCTGCTCAAAAAGAAATGCAGAGTTGAACTGTACTTCTGGCCTCTCCTCTTAAGAGGATCACAATCCTTGGCTTTGCACTGATGATTTCTAAGCACCACTGCTGAATTTTGGTAGGGATTTACGCATCCAGTGGATAAGGAAAGATGGCTGGGGCTCTCCCTGCATGTTTGGTTCCATACAAAGCCCAAAGCCAGGAGCTATCCATGGTTTGGTGCAGGTTGTTCTCATCACTAAGGACAACCCCGGGCTTGCACTGACACACTTGACAAATCACTGTCTTCTGGCAGCCCTGCTTTAAGGAGCTTTTGAGATCCAGCAATAAGTAACTCAACTATGAATTGCACACTTCTCTCAAGTTGAGATTTTGTGTCAGAAAATGCTCCTGAGTAGTCAAAGTGGATATTAATAGCTGTCATGGGTCAAATGGGAAGAAGGGGAGAAGATGAGAATGAAGAAAATGCTATGAAGTGTAACAGGAAGCAAGTAACTTTTTAGCTCATGGTGAGATGTCATTTGATAAGGCAGCATCCTGCAGGAGAGAAGCATGAAGCTTGTTTCCTGCATGCATGCTCACATACTCACCTTCCTCAGATACTTGTCCTCTGGTATTCTGCAGAATTTGCCCCAAAACATTTCTCTCATTTCACAGAAGGCCCACCATACATTCCTTATTTGATTTAATATTTCCTCACCTTATTTCTCAGTTACTTTTGACCTCTAGAGTCTTCACTTGGCCCACTTCTCCACCCTTTCTTGTGGCAGAATCATCCCCTAAAATGCTTTCCATTCACTTATTCCTGGAACTATGTCCACAATAAAGATTTCTTCCGTAATGAACTGAAACACAAAGCTACCAAGAAGGCACTGACACCATTGCTTTTTTGACCAGTTGCTTACAGAGCACCTACACCCAGTCTTTACATCACTGCTGTGGAAGTGCCTGTTCTGCAGTCTTGTCTGCAGGGCAGACCTTTCCAGACTGGCATATCTGCACACAATTGCCCCCCAGACAGTTGTACCTGTATGGATCAGAAATCAGACCATTACCCCTGAAGACCTCAAACCTTCCCTGTACTCACTTGTAACACACTCTGGTGCTCAAGCTCTCAGCAATTATAAATGACAGCACCTATCAATTTTAGCAGCTTAGATGTTCCCCATTGCTACAGTAACTGAATGCTTTACAGTCCCTAATCCATTTACCTTTCAATCCCACACTGAGGTTCTGAAGCAACAATAGGAAGATTAAATGTTGGCATTGTTAATTTCTCCAAAGTCCCTCTTCTGATGCCTATTTCCAGGGAACTGATGCTTGAAACATGCTCTCAGCTGTGGCTTGACCAGAGACTGGAAAATTTGGCTTGCATGCCTGCCCACAAAATGTTTTGTCATGACTGAACTGAATAGCTTAGCCCCTAATTTCCACCTGCCTTCAGGAGCAGTAAGAAACTGGTGCTCTGCTGTTGCTGTAAACAGCAACAGAGGATTCTTACTGGAAATATGGAGATTTATGCCTTCTTTCACAGAATTGGCTTCCTAAAGCACGCAGAAGGTGAGGTGCTGAGGGTGCCTCCTTCGTATGCAGCCCCTGTGTTTTTAATTCTGCACTCCATCCACTGAGCCTTTCTTAAGCATTGTGTAGGAAGTCTGAGCATCACTGGGATTTGAACTTTGTTTGCTACCCTTACCTTACCCTAAGGTTTGTAAACCCTTGTTTTTATCTAGATAGAAGGAATTTGGCCAAAGTTACACAAGAGACCTGTTGTAAATTAGGGAATTGAGCCTAAGCCTCTTATATCTTAAGGGAGCAGCCTGACTGCTGCTTTCAGAAGAGCTTTGGTACATTTGAGAGGGATTGATCAATAGTTAACTCATGTAAGCACGAGGTAACTATTAAGAGTCAGCAAATGTCAATCACAAGCTTAAGAAGCAGGATGCGCCTCAGCCTTGTCAGGGTAAGATAAACAGAATGCACCCTGGCAAGACAAGAGGAACAGAACCTGATGGAACCAGCGCAGAAACCGCTGAATCAGCCCATGCTCCAGAGAGAAAGGTGAAAAGTGCATGGTGAGGAAGACCAGCGGCCTTCATCAGAAAGACCCCCGAGGAAGACATGGAGCCTTCCTCAGTGCAACCACTCGGGTACACAGCACCTGCGTGGCACATATGCTAATGATATTAATGACTTCTGAGAAGAATTTGTATAACCACTCCTATGCCAAGGAATGCGATGAATATTCATGAGTGTAACCATATACGTGTGGAGGGCGTGTTAGGAGGAGCGATCCCCCACGCACCCGGCGCCCTGAATAAGGCAAATGCCCGCTTCTCTGAAGTGTCTCTAGACTCAGTTTGGAGCGATTCACATGACAGCAGCTAAGTGTCTGGCTCAATCACTATTCTGTGGATTACCAGAGGGCAGATTAACTGGGGTCTATTGAATTTTTAAAACATAAAATAAGTATCTCCCATAAGTTCTTAACAGGTTTCTCCTAGCAAGGTTTTGAGGAATTTCCACCTTCCTAATTCTGCACATGTATAAATGCACAGAAATTGATAGTACATGAACCTACCTAGTAGTAGAGCAGAGCCTCATAACATTATTTAAGGCTAATGAAAGGCAATGTCATTCCTGACATCCCAGATAAATCATGTTTTCCATTGCTATACACAAATGGACTGGAATATAGTTAGCATTTAGTCTGCTAGGCAAGAATAACCTCAGCCCCTTTCAAATTGGAATTCTCTAACCACCCATGAACGATAAGATGTTGTGCATTCACCATCAATTTTCTGACTTTGTGGGGAACAGGGACTGAGAGCAGGGCAGACAGAGCCTCTCATGCAGTGCCTTGTTACTTATAATTTCTTTACTGTCAGTCTGTGCCTAGCCCTCAGCTGAACCAAATCCCTTTCAGCTGCAGCTGATAATGCAACACCCACAGCTCAAGGTCACTACCTGGAAATTGGTGCTTGCTTTTAACTGGGCTCACTTGAATGGTATTAAGCTTCAAGTGCTGCTTAGTCTTAGCTTTGATTTGGTTAACAATGCACCATCATCTTGTGAACGGGGCACTTAAGCCGCAGTTAGACCCTCGTGGTTCCCGTTGCTCAAATCAATTGCAGAAAATGTGCCATATTTTCAGCAGACTTTCGAATACAGATGTGTTTACCTGCACACCAGCAAGGTGATTGCTGGTTTCTCAGTGTTTCTCATCAGTTCTAGCCTTCTAAATAACTCCTGTGGCAATGGAATACAAATATAATAAAGGAAATTAACTCTACTGCAACAACCTGAAACAGCAGTGCAATGGTGAGAGGTGCCATGGCACAGATGCAGCACACTGGTGGTCCTGAGACTGCTCCATGGAAGACAAAAAAAAAGGAATCTTTCCACTGCTCTTCTCTTAATCCTTTTATTTCTGAGGCCTAAAGGAAAGCCCACTAGAGCACAGCTAATTAAACCTCTTATCTTTAACCACTGCATGGCTGGTGGAGGTCTCACACACATCACGAAGGGAAGCTGCTACAAGTAACATCCCAATAACCTGCTTGTGTTCATTAACACCTGTGTGAGGGCATTCGCTCCAAAGCCTCTCTGTTCAACAGAGACCAAGACCTTTACGTCTGCATACTAAAGCTGTATTTAAAACCCCAGCTCGACTGCAAAGTGAAAGAGCCAAACCCTTTGAGGAAACAGCAATGACCTTTGCTGGTGCATAGTTTGCTTTGCCCAAGGATGTTTAACTTCTTGATTTAGTCAGTCAGTTTGGACAACTCAGTTTGCCAAGTCCTTTGTAATTTCCCTTCTCCTTATGAACACAGTTAATACTTAGCTATCAGTTGAGTCAATCTTTATTCCCCTGTAATTTTTTTTCAGGTCGTTCTATATTTCTAATGACGGGTTGTAAATATACATTCCACTGAATGGTTTTATATTTTTAACCAGAGAAATCTTTGTGCTTAGTCCTTTTCCTTTTTAAAAAGAAACTTATCGGGGTTTAATTTTGATTAGGACCATCATCCAACAAACCCCTATAAATAGTCAGTCATTCAGTACATTCTCTACATTCACAAATAAAAATGTTTTGCTTAATGTGTGCTTTATCTAATGTAAAATGAATTTTTTTTAGTCAATACACATTTCTGTAGCTGGGGGAAGCACTGCTGCACCTCTTAAGAGTTACACTTCAGATATTCACAAGTTCTTCTCTGGGGATTGAGAAGTCTTTGGACTATCCTCAGAAATCACAGCTTTTCCTCAGGATGAGGCATCACATGAAATTGCGGGATATCCATGAGCTTGGTAACATGGAAAACTCTTCAACCTTTCAGCATTACCAATGATTTTCCAAATATTTCTCTACATTCCTGACATCAAAATAAGAACAGCAGCCCCTGACTACGAAACAATATTTAAGGCTGATTGGCAAAACATTAGCAAATACAATCCTGTTGTGCAGCACCTTCTCTTCCTCTCTTAATGCACCAGGACTAGCTCCAAATATAGACACATCCAACTTCTAATCAGAAATGGTATTTAATGCCCCAAAATTACCTACCAGGACTCTGTTAAATCAGAGATAGTGCAGTGCAGGTTATAAAACCAGGGTGCAGGAGCCAGGACTCTTGGGATCTTCCTTTAAAGCTGGCTTGCTGTGGTCTTGGGGAAATAGAAAAAAAATAATCACTCACTTCTATGATGCAATTTACTCATCTGAAAAAATGAGATAACTTCACTGCTCTACTTCACAGACTTCTGTGAGTCCTCAATACTACTTGTGAAACTATACAGTGATCTCTTGGCAAGAAGTGTTCTGATGGAGCCCAAATGTCAAAAATTGCTTTCAAATCAGGGAGTGAAAAGTGTGCACCAGACAGACATGGATGGTGCTGTAGTTATTTCCACTATGATGCCTCTCTTACTGTTTCATCTCCTTTATGACCTATTTCAGGGCCTATTTTGATGAGTTAGCATTGCCCAATACTTTTTACCTCCCTCCAAACTTTCATATTTCCTCCTTAACCCTGCTCACTTTTCAATTTTTTTTCCCCCCACAACCTGCTCATGAATTGCCTTGGCACTGAGTAAAGTGTATGCACTTTTAGAGTATGGCTTATGGTTCAGTAGCCATCAGCAAATGCTGTCAGAGCTGATACCCTTCAGCTGGGAGGGAACAGCAGCTTCACTCACGCCATCCCTCACCTGCTGCAGGGCTGGAGGGGAGCCAGGATGGAGCATTCCCAGGCCAGGCCACTGCCAGGAAATTTTATTCATGAGGCTTCCCACTGGCCATGAAATTCGAGTACCCAAATAGCTGTGATATCACACACTGAGGAAAATAATCAGCTTTTGAAGCAGCTCAGTGTGGAACTGGAGGAGTTGTGGTTGTTCAGGTACGCCCCCAGGGCTGCCAGAAAGGATAGGGCAGACTTTAGGTGAGGACAGGAAAATGAAGGATCATTACTGCTGTAAAATCTAAAAACATGGACAACCACATCTCTCTCTCTCTCTTTCTACAGCATGCTAGAGAACTAACTAGATTAATTTCAGAAATTTAATACCATACTTGAGAGTTGAACTAGAGCCTCCAAAATACATAAAAAAGGTCCTGTTATATCTCTGGGTGCTTTCCTTAAATCTCTTTTTTTCCATAAGGCATTAAGAACTTACCATCAGCATGTGGTTTAATCCTATTAAAATTCACTGAGTTTAGGCATACAATTTAGTCATTTAGATTCTTAAATGGAAAAAAACCAACTTAAATTCTTAAATGAAAAAACCTAACCCCAAAACTTGCTTGTTCTCCTGCTTTATCCATATCCCTATGCAAGCTCTACATGGTAAAAGAACAACTGTCCCTTAGAAACATCAGAAGGAACTAAAATTCTTTTAGATTGATCTAATACTGTATTTGTTTAGAACTTCCTGATGATTCCAGCTGCTGCTGCTGCCTAGCAGGTCTGTTCCATGAAGGCACAAACCTGCTATGCAAAAGCAAGTGCGTGGTTACAGTGCCATGTCCTTTCCCAGATTCCTGCTGGAAGTCAAATCCAGAGGAAGATTTACTTACTGTGCACAGCAGGGTACTATTCAGGGGTAGAAATTCTTGATATTTCTTGCATTTTTCAAGTAAATGGCAGATTTAACCATTTTGATTAATAAACATTTGGGAAAGAAGTCATCTCCACATGCTTCAGCTGTGTGAGTAATGAAAGGACATGTGAAGACACTCTTCCTCAGAATCCTGGCAAGAACTTCAGGCTGCCTTTTCCTTTTCCCCGTGTCCCACAAGGTCATTCCACTCCGCAGTCCTCACACAGCTCCTTCCACAGGCAGTAGCTCCTCTTCCAGCACCACCACGTGCTGCAGCTGTGAATGTTGTCCCTTTTATTCCGATTTTTGGTTATGTCTATTTGTCTTTTTTTGAATAGTAAGTAAGTATCTGGCCTGTGGTGTAGTATTTTCTGCCTGCTTTCAGTCCTTTTTAATGCCTTTAAGGTGCTGTGGAAACGATGATTTTAGCCAGTAGATTTTAGGGAATTAAAAAAACAATCAAAAGTTATCAAATGCTCAACAATTCTCTTTAAATGCTGCTTGAAATCAGAGCATTTACTTTTATTTCAAAACAAATTTTCATCTAGAAAATCTTGTATTTATGAATAGGAAAATGCTAGAATTGAAATTATAATGCTTCATTTTTCCTACTCTAGGTGAACCTGCTTTAGCGGGGGGTTGGATTAGAGGCTCTTCAGAGGTCTCTTCCAACCCCAACCATTCTGTGACTGTGTGAAATCAATCCTATTCCATGACAGACATGAAAAGGCTTCAATTCAGAACCAAAACCAGCTGTTGGAAAACGAGTCTCAAATGAGTCCACGTGGAGTTCTGTCCATATCTGGGGCCGGCTGGACTGTGGAATTGCAGAGCTCCATGCTGCACTCCCAGCCTGTGCTGGGCACTTCTGCCAAACCAGGCTCAGATGCAGCTTTTGGGACTTGACTTGGCATCTTCACACAGAGCACTGCAGTCTCTCTGTGGGTGTGGAACACAGCGGGTCAGAGAGCTTTGATGTACCCCCCAAACAGCTGCATCTTTCTCTTGAATCCAGAGAGCTAATTTGGTGAAGAAACAACTGAAATAGCCAAAAAGCAGAAAACATCTGTGGCACTGGACCTGGTTTCCAGGCTTGTTATAGCGATTAGTGTTGCTCAAAGCAAGATGTGCAGTACATTACCCCCTTACTTGCTAAGGGCAATGGGATTTGCTCACCTGGTGGGGAATTTATGTCCAGACTAGGTTATTTCAGACTTCAGTCACTGTGTGTTTCCTTTGGAATGTTTGCTTTGTGTTGGTTGCCTGTTTTTCTTATTATTTGCTACACACTTACAGCGTGTGGGGGCAGGAGGACGGAGGGAAAATCCCACAAAGAAAAGGAGCTGGAGACTGCATTCACTCCACCACGTTTTCCCTGTGGCACTGCAAGTGATATTCTATTTCTGACTTCCACCTCCTGATACAGACTGAAGAAACAAACTGAGAGATGTTAGTTGTGGAACTTAGTGCAGTATTCAAGAATCCTAAAGTGAGGAAAATGGTTTTAGGATCCCCAAAAAAGAGAATGGGAGCTGAAGATGCAAGAGGAAACAGGGACTGACTTAAGAGACCAGACTGGCAAAAGTCCACTTACAGTGACACATTTAAAATGCATTAAAATAAGTAGGAGGTCTTCCAGCTCTAGCCTAGAGACGGACCACAGGGGTAGACACTTGTTTTCCCCTTGGCATAAGAAAATTAATATTGCTTCTGCCTTACCCCTGCTTTTAGTTCTGCTGAAGTACTGACAGGGCAAATTCAGCTTTACTAGAGCAAGAAGAAGAATTTAGCAACAGAGTTAATACAGAAAGGTGATGAAAGATCAAACTCTTTCACGTTTTAAATTTATTTGAAATGGATCTGAAACACACATGGAATTTTTATCTAGCCTATGACATCCCACAAACACAAGTAAAACCTTCCTGAAAAATTTCTGGATGATTGCACAGAAGAAAGGATATATCCAAACAGCTGGGCAGTGGGAGAAGAATAAGGCCAGACACACCTCCTGGTTTTGTAACAAAGACCAGAAACATCACATTTAATTTCAGACCTCCTTGTTTCAATCAACTGCTTTTCCTCTGTGCACATGCTTCCTCTGAGGGCTTTCCCTCTAAGAGTCTGCATCAGCAGCTTGGGTTTAAGTCTGCATCAAGCTGTTTTTTATAGTAGTAAACACACTTGGAAGCTACAAAGACTGTGTTTCTTGCTGCCCTGCTTATCAGTCACAGCCAACAATTTATAGCTGCACTTGAAAAAAAAATAAACTAGTACATGTTCTAAATAGTGCAGGAGTGAAGTGATTCTATTCCACAGTTGCGGCACAAAACCTGGTTGTGTGTCAGGTAAGATGAAAAACTACTACATCTCAATTAAAAAAAAAAATAATGACTTATTGGGTTTCAGCCTTCAGTCTCAGAAAAGCTGCTGTGTTAAATTATCCACATGAAACAGGATGTGCTGAATTACTTTCATATTAGAACAGAAGCTCCATTATTGGTGGGGCTATAGACCCTCGGGCTGACCTTTTTACTTACTTCAAAATCTAATTCAGATTGCCCTGTGAAAGGGACCATCTGATTTTTATTTATGCCTCAACATATGTTACAGATGAGGTAAAGAATTCCTGTCAGGGCTGTGCACGTGCTGGCAGCCCTGTCCCTCGGGAGGCTTCCCTGAGAGCCAGCCGGGGACGGAACCCTTCCCCGATCGGGCTGCGAGCGCAACCCGCACTCGCCAGCGGAGTCCTGGATGCCCGGGAAAAAACGCCCGGGAAATCGGGCTATGCGAGGAGCTTTGGCACACAAAAGCAGCGAACTGCCACCAACCGGGGGGCGTTTTCTTTGCGTTTCTTGGAGGGAGCGGGGGGCTCACCGGGAGGGTTAGCTTGCCCCCCTTCCCCCTCGCCTTTTTTTCTCTGCGGTGCCGCTCCTTCCCCGGCTCTCTTCCCTGTCCCCNCCTTCCCCCTCGCCTTTTTTTCTCTGCGGTGCCGCTCCTTCCCTCCGTGCGGCAGCCGGTCACCGCGGCACGCCGGTGCTCCCCCGCCGCTTCCCGGCCGGAGCGGAGCTGCCCGCGGCCGGACCGAGCCGCCGCCGCCCCGCGCCCTGAGCCTGGGGCCCTGCAGCTGCTCCAGAACGTGCCCGCGGCCACGGCAGCCTGTCCTCCGCCCTCGGAAGGGACACGCAGCTGCTGCCGCTCGGAAATCGCTCCCGGCCGGCCACGGCAGCCACGCGGACTCACGGCAGCTTGCGGCACGCAGCTCCGTCTGCCGAGCTGACCCTGGCAGAGCGGGTTCTGACGCTGTCCCTGTCCTCCGTTCCTCTCTCTGTCTCTCTTTTTCCCTCTCTGCTCTCTTTTCTATCCCCCTTTGGTAGGAACACTTACCCTTCTTTATCAGTAAACAGTTCTCAGATGTAATATTCCCGCATTTGTGCTTCATTTTCGTCTGAGAAATCTATTCAAAAAGAATCCTCCCCAACTCCCCCTTTACAGCGGGACGGGACACCCTGAAGTTTAATTTTCCACATGGAGGCAGTGCATAAAATAAGTATTCCAAATTTGGGCTAATGTGTTTTAAAGATCCTGGTATTTCCTCTCCATGATCCCAAGAGAAACACACATCAAAATATAATACTGAAAAAAATCCACTGCTAAACATTGGCACCAAAGTTAGCAATCTTCTGGGGGCAATATTTAGGTAATTTACTTGGGGTTTTCATTCTACTTTAAACCCATTTCACATGGATCCCCAGACCAGGAGTCTGCTGTAATGTCACCTTCAACTACAACTAGCCAAAAGTAAAAAAAAAATTGGAACATCAGTTTCTTTTACTAATTTCTTTTCTATAAGTAGTATGTTTTGTGTTGCTGGAGAGAAGATTTGGTCTGCCAGATCGTAGTCACTGCTTGCCCATTCTTCAGAGCTTGCCACTCTAGCAAAATGGCTATTAAAAGGGAGGGGGGGGGGGGGGTGATGGAC
>VZTI01006099.1:15916-75694 GCA_013397865.1 Struthidea cinerea
AGGGGTTATTAAAGGGGAGGGGGGGGGGTTCATGGAAATTAGTACATATTAGATTCTTTTCATATGTTTTGCTGCCTTCTCTATTAGGATTAAGCTCCTCGAATATCCACCATTCTCACATCCATCAGACTGGTTGCTTTTTATGGCCTAATTTTCTTTTTTTCCTACCACTGATCAGATTTCAGGTCAGCCCTTGCCAAGCACAGCTGCCATTCCCACATAATACTAATGCCACTTCTGGAGAGAGCTTAACCCCTGCCATTTGGCCTCTGTCCTCACTTGATTTGCTTGACTTTCTTCCTTCCATTCACCCATTTTCTATCCACATGCATATTTTAGCTTTAGAGGAAAACCCAGTCTGAGTGTGGACAGGGATAATGTCTATATAATCGCTAAAGGGGACAAGGAACAGAGGTTTTGGAAGGCTGAGGTTGGAGCCTGTGGAATATTAATGATGTTGAACTTGGTACCTGCACTGTGATGTGTTCAACAGATGGGCAGCTGCAGGAGGAGATGCAGAACACCTCTGAGATGTACTCAGGTTCTCATGACCACGCCAGCATTCACATTTCTACAAACTTTTCTTCCCACAGATCATCAGCGCAGTTGATTAAATTTTCACCAGCATTTCTTCTATAGATAAACCAGACTGGAAGGCAGGGTTAATTACATTGCCTTAAACCACAGGATTTCTCTTTTCAATAACATTTCAGTGGTCTTGGGCTATTAAATATTCCTTACAGCTGCTCTCACACTGGTTCTTTGAGAAGTGACGCTGGAGATGCTTTGCTGGAGCCCTGGCAGCCACATGGATGTTTGCAGGCAGGCAGGAGTTGGCCCTTCCAACCTCTGCTTCAGCTTGATGACAGTGGTGGAATGTGAATCACTATTAGCCAGACAATGTGCATATATCCTTCATTAACTCTTTTTCTAATTGTGATAAATCCTCTTTAAATTAGCTTTAAAATGCCAGTGCCGTAAACATTCCCTGTTCCTGTTTTGTCTCACGGGAGGATGATGTTTTTCCAGCACCAGGAATTACTATTTAATTACTTGGCTATTTAACCAAGATTAAAGTGAAGGCTTGTAGGGATCATGTGCACACAAATATTATTATAAACAGATCCCTTTCCAGAAATACCCTGAAATTTGCAGAGGAGAACTGTGTCAACAGCCACAGCAGAATCATGGAGGGGAATCTTCTGTCGTGCTTCATGTAGGGAAAATGTCATGGCTTGAATATTCTTTGTAATTTAAAAAAAAGGATTCTAAGTCCAAGCGGAAGCAGTACCAAGCCATTAATGAAATTACTCTTTGGGGGAGGGCTCAGTGTACATTCTTAAATATGTTGAAAATTAGCCACAACTCCTTAAGAAGTCTGCTTGAAACAAAAGCCAAATTGAAATTCTGAAGTTAATTTAATAATATGGAATACATCTTAAGACTGCTGGTCCACAAGTTCCCTCAACTCATTTGGTTTAAGGTTTTTTTTTAGTATCTAAAGTTGGCATTTTACCTTGTGCACGTTTCTTTATCTCTTTATTGCATTCAGTTTAATATTTCATTCCTGTTTCAAATGTAATACATTTATATATCCCTGCAGTAATGACGCATGGGCAAGGACTTTGCACACAAGACGGAGAAAGGCAAAGCCGTTTATTGCGCAGTCAGAATTCCCTAAATCCCAGCACCCAACAGGATATCACATCCTATAAACAGGAAAGATGTTCCCCACAGTGTCCCCCAATCACCTGGGGCATTGCACAGATTTTACCTATGATGGTAATAGGCAAACAATGCCCTATAAGGCCACAAACTCCAATGAACACTTCTCACAGGCCCAGCCTGTCCATAAACACACAATCCTCTCTCAGTCCATCCCCGGTGACCTGGATGCACTCCCAGGGTCACCTCTGGGCCAGGACAGAGCCCCTCTCTCTGATCCTCAGGGCCCATCTCTCTACCACCACCCAGTGCACTCCAACATATCCCAATCTCCCTGGGTGATGGCAGATAAAATAAAAGCTGCACACAACACAAATTCTGCTTCAGAGCAGCCAGCACCAGTCTCCTATTGCTGCAAACAGCAGCAGCCTTGTCACCAGCTGATTCCTTTGCTAAGGAAGGCCGGAGGTTTTTTGGGCACCCTTCGGAAGAGCTGTTCTGCAGCATCCCTCTAAACTGCTTGAGCAGAATTTACAGCAGGAGAACAGAGACAGATCCAGCCACGTTATTCTGAGCCAAATTCAAGAACTGTTATTTGGAATTTGTGGTGCTTCCTGACCTTTTAAAAGTGTTCCCCAAGCAGCTGCAGGAGGATTTAACAGGCAGATCCAAGAAAAGTCCAGTCAGCACAGCACCTCTTCTGCCTCTCGGGAGCTTCTGCCTCTCCTGCTGCATCCATGAGCATGCCCTGTGACAACCACAAAAAACCTCTCCCAAAAATCTTTAAAAAAGGGCACTTTAGAGAAAAGCAAAGACATTCTTCATGTCCTGTCCTTTTTCTGTATGGCTCATGATGTCCCAGCTACAGCAGACTGGCCATTCTGCAGTGCCTCATTAAAATGGGTCTCTGTGCTTCATTAACATCTGTCAGACACAGCTTATTCCTTTTTCTTTCATCCTGCCTCTGGAGAGCACCGTGTGAGATGTGGAGTACTCTGCTTTATTTTCATGGGGTGCTTGTGCTTTTAGATTTTTTTATCACCTGCTCCATATTCAGTGAGGAAAAGATACTCAGAGATGCCTGGTGGGTTTCAATAGGGAAGATGGAAAGGTCTGTGGGAATCATTTACTCTCAGTACATTGCTTCACAGCCTCAGAGCAGCAGCCAAAAAAGCTCTGCCTTCCGCACCAAAGAGGGGACATTGCCTTGCATCACAGAGGGATTTGTGTCAGGAGGACAAATCCACTCGGGTCAAATTCTCAGGCCCAGGAGCTCAGGATATTTTGTAAGTCACAGCAATGTCTTGCAGCAGTAAAACTAAATATTTTTATGGCTCCTGGGAAAACAGGAGTATATTGACATGACATCATAAGGGTAAATAGCACAGCAGTGCAAAGCCAATTTCAGGTAGAGAACTGGACACTGTCTACACTGATATTCTTCACTTAAACAGCAGCATTTTGTTTGTTTCAAACACTATTGACAATGAACTTTGTCCCGTCTGTAAAAGAAATGCGAGTGAGGAAAGAGAGAAGATTTTGCCTAACATTGGATGCTCACTCATATGCCAAGGGCCAAACACCCTTCCAAAATAAATCAAGCAGCAGCTGTATTTATTAAGAGCCTAATTTGCCAGACACTGAAGTTTATATTTTACTTGTATAATGTTGAGTATTGCTTTTATGTAGCATCTCCATTTGACAAAGGTGATGAATGTCAGACTGTCTGCAAACAAGAAATTGCTGTCACAGGCCACAAGAACATGTGAATTCCCTTAGCTACGTTGGAAATGACAGCCCTGTGTTTAAGAAATACCCTGTCTTGACTGAGGAGTAAAAAGAGAAGAGATTTAGAACTGGAAAGCAAGGCTGGAAGGAAATGGATACAATTAATTGAGCACTGAGCAGGATAAAATAAATGTCTGGAAAGATGAACTTCCCACACATGGCTGTGTAAGATCCACTGTTGGCTGGGAAAGGCAGCTCTGCTTGGAGTTGAAGGAAGTGTGTGCTCTCTCTAAGGAAAGTCACTGCAAGCTCTGGTGGCTTTTGCCAAAAAGAAAACAAAATAGAAAAAAAATATAAAAAGCACCAAACCATTATTGATTTCTATCTTTCCTTGACGAAGGGCTGTGACAGATCAAAGTAGTCTTTCTTTTTTCCCATTACCCTCTCAAATCCCAAGAAGGCCAGACTCCTGCACAACTGGTGTAGGTGGTGGGCTCTGTACCAGAAGCTGCTTCCCTGTATAAACCAGGGTGTAATGATCTTGCAGTATTTCAGACTATGACCTTTCAAGTAGACAGACCCAATGATTTTCAGTCAATGCTTCCTCTGCTTGATTTAGAAGCCCATTCAGAATGTAAAAAGGCCAGTTCATTGTGACAACTCATTACTCCACTGTGCTGCTACATCCTGATAGATAACAAATGTGACCTTTGCTACAGAAATAGGTTGTTGTGGGCAGTAAAAGTTCACTTTGAGTGACACCATGAATGCTAACTCTCCTGTAGACAAAGATGGCATGGGGGCAGAATTTGCAATCGATGCCCAACTTCACAAGCCCACTGAAAACCTGTGTGAGAAAACCTCTGATGTCTTCCTATTCCAACAGCCAGGACTGAGCATGGGAGTCTTAGGCCTTAGTTTAGGGTCCTGTAAGCCCAGAAAAAACCTACAAGTTACTTTATTTTTGCTTAATGAGGTGAGGATCAGTTGAAATTAAAATAAAAACAAACACAGTGAGCTTATTCTTAGATCTAGAAATGCATTGGCCAAGTTCTTGGTGTCAACATTGAAACTGTGTCCTCGGAATTCTGGCTGCAGCTGATGATGGTGAGCATTTAAAAGTGGAACTGCAACTCCATGGTAAGTTCAGCCCTGAAAACAATGTGCTAATAGATTTCTAAGGAATGCACTAATTAGGGCCGTGTTCAGTGGTTCCCTATTCAGAAAATTAATTCCAGGCATAAAAATTGATTCTTCCTATTCTTCATCACATCAATTTTATTATAATTTTATCTGACTTGGTATAATGAAATATTATTTTCTCTCAGGACTATTTTTTTAACCAGGTGTCGTGGTTTGGCACTGGCCCGACACCAGGCACCCATGAGTGTCGCTTGCTCACCCTCCCCTGTCACAGCTGGGCAGAGAAAAGAAGGGGGAAAAAATATTAACTAAGGCTTCATTAGTTGAGATAAGGACTGTCGCAGCGGGGGCTGATGGTAAGGTGCTGTGACCTTCCCAAAAGCGTCTCCCTTTATATGGGGGTGGAACAAAGCTCCTTAGGAAGCTGCTTGGCGAGGCCACCACACACGCACACCACACCGGATAGCTCCAAGCGCACCGACGACAGAAGAAGCAGGAAGGGTCTTTGTATGGGGTTCCATGGGAGGAGTTTGTTCCAGCCACACGAAGGGGTCCTGGGACGAAGAACCAGGAATGGGGGAAGGGTCCAGGGTTATATATGGGGTGGGGAGAGCATCAGGGACCAATGATCTGAGGGCACAGGGGTGGCACAGAAGCGGGGTTAGGGTATGGGAGCCAACAGGGAAACAGTGAGGGAGTGGCAAAAGGAAAAGGGCCAGAGGGAGAACAGGGAAAGGAGAACTTTCTGGATCGGGGACATATAGGGTAGAAAAGGGGCAGGGAGGCCAACGGGCCAATCAGGGAAACAGAACTAGGGTACATTAACATAATTAAACAAAGCATCTTGGGAGAGGCTTCTTTGGTCTCCACAACTGAGGTAACAGGCTCAAAGCTTTTCCTCCCGGGGACCTTTGAGGTCTCTTGATTGGTAGCCCGCCAGCCTCCACAAGGACTGGGAGAAACACTTCGAGGGCAAAACAGGCTTAATGTAATGTTACAAAGTGAATTTATTGCTAACAGAATCAGAGGAGGATAATGAGAAATAAAATAACTCCTTAAAAGCACCTTTTCCCCCCAGCTGCTCCTCCTTCCCACCGACAGTGCTGGGAGACAGGGCACGGGGTTTGCTCAGTCCATCACCGAGATTTCCTTCCGCTGCTCCGGGAGAGGAATCTTCCCCTGTGAGGCCGTGGGGCCCTCCCACAGGAGACAGTTCTCTGAACCTCCCCGGTGTGGGTCCCCTCTCAGGAGCAGCAGCCCCACCGCCCCTGCTGCAGCCTGAGCCCCTGCCCCGGGCACACGGCCCTCCCTCCTTCTACCAAAAACCAGGCTGAGCAAAACCAATATACCGGGCAATTAAACAAAAGTTTGGATAATCCATTTAACAGAGTTTCATAAATGAAACAATACTATCCAATACCTGTCAGAGTCCAGTACATATAAGCTCACAGAATTGCTTTTCTCTTCCTCGTTTCCCTATGAAATCCAGGTACTTCTGTTCCCTGCCTTCCAAGAGAAAAAAAAGCAAATTCACTGATGAAGCCATGGGTGAAGTATGACCATAAATTCACCTGCAAGAACTGATGTGCCAGAGAAGACTGTCCAGCTGAAGAGCACACTGGCCACCACTATCCAAAAAAACGAGTATACAAACTTATCATCAAATTAAACATTCTCCCTAAGAGGAAGGTCTTCAGCTTTCTGGAAATCATTACTGGTGTTTGCTCTTTAAGGCTTGTGTGGTTACTTGAAAATATTTTTGTCTGCAATTCCACTTCATATTGAGCTGATATTTTCATTGACACACCTCAATGGTCTCTGTCTTTTTAGCCCAGCTCTAGAGCTGGTCAAATCATGTTCTCACTCCACCATTTAGGCAACTTTTTATTTTTGACTGAAAAATCCATAGCTTTGTGAAAAGCTGAAACACTGAAATTTGATTTCTAGGAATGCGTGCCTTGAAGTTTGGCTCTTGTTTGGATCCTCCAAGGGTTAATGAGAATGATGCTCCTGTGGCAGCATTGGCTTGGTGGGAAGCAAGTCCCGTCAAAAGGCTGAAGTACTGAAACCCAAAAATTACTTAAAAACTACATCCTTAATAACCTCAAGACTGAATTATCCTTCCTGACATAGTGTTGGGTTGCTTGTCATTACAGTAATCCTGCTCCCTTGCTATCGTACTGCTAAAAAACCCTATAAACTTGGCTTCCTCCCAGAACAGCTTATTCCAGGGAAGTTCCTCCTGTTAGACTTCTTGTTGTGAACAATCCCTTTTAATCTGCTGACTTGCATCTGCTCTAAGGCCCGTATTTTTGGGGGGAGAAAAAAAAAAGATGAGAAGATGGGATCTTTAGCACTTATATTTCCCTTGCTGACAGCCAGATGTTACTGTGTAAATTGACCCACAGAGCTCTGGGCAGGATTTTCAGAGGCGTAAGAGTGATTTAGGAACTCAAATCCCCTCAATGCTCAATGGGTCTCTGTTCCTATCAGACCCCTGCAAACCCAGCCTCACTCACTGCCCTGAACACTTGCCCAGACTCCTCTGGGGAGCAAGATGTACATTAATTTTGTAGGTTAATGCTGCAGAATACCAGCAACTGTGATCTTGGAGCCTGATTACAAGAGGAGTCTCTATTCCAAAATACTCTTTCATAAGTTAACACCACATTGAATAAGAAGGTGCATAATCCTTCACTGCTTTTGCTTTGTTGAAGCCACAGGAATGGACACTTGAGAACATTCCTGTGTTCAGGATGATCCTGAATGATCCGAGGGGTAAAATATCANGATCTTTAGCACTTATATTTCCCTTGCTGACAGCCAGATGTTACTGTGTAAATTGACCCACAGAGCTCTGGGCAGGATTTTCAGAGGCGTAAGAGTGATTTAGGAACTCAAATCCCCTCAATGCTCAATGGGTCTCTGTTCCTATCAGACCCCTGCAAACCCAGCCTCACTCACTGCCCTGAACACTTGCCCAGACTCCTCTGGGGAGCAAGATGTACATTAATTTTGTAGGTTAATGCTGCAGAATACCAGCAACTGTGATCTTGGAGCCTGATTACAAGAGGAGTCTCTATTCCAAAATACTCTTTCATAAGTTAACACCACATTGAATAAGAAGGTGCATAATCCTTCACTGCTTTTGCTTTGTTGAAGCCACAGGAATGGACACTTGAGAACATTCCTGTGTTCAGGATGATCCTGAATGATCCGAGGGGTAAAATATCATATTTGAAATACCACCTCTCTAGCAGGAACCACACTGAATCTAACTTGGGCTGTGTCTCACTATAAAAAATTTCAAACCTCCTTTATTTACTTCAAAGAGGTCATCAAATCCCAGAACTTCCATGTTGCAAAAGATTTCTAAACACCTACTAATCTATTAAAAGATAGAAACAAAAACACAAGAAAAACACTCAAATGTCCTGGAAATGAAAGAAATTTGGTATGACAATTGCTGTTTGGTATATCATTTAACACTTTTGTTCTCTTGCATTTTTTATATTGTTTCACGCCAGGCTCGTAGCAGTGATTCATTACAAGAAATCAGAACATTCCATGTTCAGTCTGAAAGCATTTGTCTCGCTGACGGGGTAGGATCCTTTAGGTCACTGAGCCTCTTCCCTGAAACTGCAGGAAACTGCATCAAACACATAAGCTGAAAATATCCCCAGCAGCTTAACGCCATTCAGCTCTGTAGCAGCAGATTTATCAGACCCTGACTATCCCCAATAAAATAAAAGCTGTCAGAGGTAAAGAAGAGCCTCAAAAGCTAATCTATGCTGCAAATCTGTGTTATAAAACACAGCCCAGAAGTATTGACAATACACCAGGTCCTGGCACTGGCACAGACTTTGTGGGATTCCATAAAAACAAATACTCAAATCAGAAATGTCTGGTTAGTAGAAAACCCTGAACTTACGGGCAAGACAGTCACGTCCATATGCGTTGTCTTCTCTGCAAGGTCATTTAAAAAATGGAAATCCCTTGCAGCCTTTTTCATTCAAGCTCCAGTGACCTCAGTGCTCCTGAGAAAACTCTGTTGCTGTGTAACACACTATGAACTTGAAATGTTGGTTCATGTCTCCATGAGTGACACCTTATCATGTCCATGTAATCTCCAGTGAAGGAAAACCCACACCTTTCAAGAGTCCAGAACGGTTACATGACTGATTTTGAGATGGTGGGGATGAGGATGAGTTAAACTACTTTAAACTAAGCATCATCTCAACATCAAGAATTTGTTAAGAGTCCTTCAAGGAAGAGCAGATGGCCTGGCAGAGAAACACTGCTTACCTGAAAGTGCCCTCTTAAGCTCTAAGAGCATCAGCTGCACTTCACTGGTCCAGAAGATGTCCTTGTACAAAACTCATATCCAATTCTATTTGAACAAGTCTCTTTACTGAGCTGTGTTCTTCTTTTTATTGGTCTAGTGAAAAAAAACCCAACAGAATTTGTGAAATGAGCAAAGGGAAGCACAGACCTGGATCTGTTGTCTCACCAACAATATAACTGAATTACGTACCCAGCTCCAAAGACTCTTTTGAAGCAGGTATGTAAGTATAAAGAGAATTATATCCTATAGCCAGCTTTCAGAGAAATCTGTTCAAGAGCTAGTGTAATCAAAATAAATTATTATTCATTTGAGCTATTTGGAGTTCTCTGAAGCTTTGCACAGCTTTTTGCAGAGGCAGAGAGAAAACTTGGATTTTATTTGGATGACCATGATCTGATACAGGTGAGTGTTGGTAAAGCCACCTCTTGAAACAGGACAGGGCAAAAGACCCACTCTAAACTCAGTGAACCCCTTCCAGAGCTCATTCAGAATAGCACCCAGTAATTCACCTGTGATGTGCCATGTATCTGTTCATTGCAGTCTCCAAGTATTTGTAATACTGTAAAGAATTGTGAAGCATTTGCTGTGATTTGAGAGACTTATTATTTAACTACTCAGAACTCAGACTCTGGTGAGTAACTAGAATTTCTGGTTGACCAGTAAAAAGACCCAAGGTGTTACCTGGTTTGTCTGTAGACTCATTCATTGAGGGACAGGTGAGAAGACAACCAGGAAATCCTGGTTTACAGGCAGGTGCTCCACACCACCAGACACTGTTTTTTCCCTTCAGAGGCTGCCAACCAAATGCATGTGCAGAAATAGTTATAAACATATCTGCCGTGCATTCTCTTGGGTTGTCTCTCTCTTTTTCTCTCTAAAACTCTAAAAGGAAAAATGCATTTGGAAGTATGATGTGATTATGAAACAGGAATTTCTGATTAGAAGTGTAATTACATTCCCTTTTGATGCCAGCCAATGGTGTTCACACAGGCCAGATCATAACACGTGCACTCGGCAACCTTAAACCTCACCAATTTCTCAACTGCCATTTGAAGGTAATAAAGGAAATCCGTGTTTTAATTTTTAATATTTTCAATGCCTGTTCTTACAGCCATTATATGTTTTGGGAATGAACAGCAGAATCCATCATCCTGTCTTCATTTGAATCTCCAGAGGCATTTTACCTGAACCTTGCTGCTTTTTTTTTCCCTCCTACACAGACTTGCTCTATTTTCACTTTTTATAACCACACTTTATATTAACAATAAGAACATTAACTCATAAAAACATTAACTCGTTGGGCTAAAATTATACCATGAGAGTGCATCCAACTCCTTATTTAGCAAATATTCCATTTAGCAAATTGTGTTATGATTTTAAGAGTGAGTCATCTCAGCTCTGAACCACTGCAAGGGAAGTAGAAGGCTTGTGAAGAAGAAAATGTAAAGACAGATACATGTATTAAATCTGTTTTAAATTATGTTAGAACTGAGTGTCAAAGAACAGAGCTTCATCTCCCACATAAAGGACCTGGATGCTGAAATGCCAAGGGGCAACTCTCATTGCAGGGCATTTGCTTGGACAGCAACTGGTGGAGTGGGTGTCTGCACTAGAAATGCCTCCAGAAATGCCAAACTGAAACCAAGGAGATATGAATGAGAATTTTTTTTTTTAAATGAAGAAATGAAACAGCAGAAACTGATGGAAGTTTTGATGTTTCCTCTCAAAGCCATGTTAGCATTAGCACTAAACAGATGCCCCATGTTTGGTGTTTGGCACCTCTTCACGGTTAGCAAATTTAATTATGGCTTCAAATGCAGTAATGGAGCAACCTTGCTTGGCTATAGTTGGATCTGCAATTGGCACCAGCCTTCCTTCCCTCATGTGCACAACAAGGTGCTGCACATGTTCCTGCTGTATTATACTGGCTCAAATTGGGGTCAGATTAAAATACTATGGAAGGGAGGGGAGGAAAAATAAGAAATTAGGAGTAGGGACAAACTCAGTGTTTTCCTGCAATTCTAGTTTCTCTGGCCAAATTGGTTGGGATTCAACTGGATATGAGTTCAAATCAAATAGCTACTTTAATTAGGAGAACTCCCAGTCTATCGGAAATAACACCATGTTCTGGACAGAAGATCAGGACAGGCAGAAAAACTGGCATTGTCTGAAGAGAAGACAGTCCTGAGATAGACACAAAGAAAGGAAAATAACCCTTTAAATATACCACAAATACTGGGGAAGAGTTTTCTCCTTTTCCTCTCCTTTCCCTGAGCCAATGAGATTTCAGAAGATTTGGTACAGTGTAGACACTGAAAAGCTGTGGCAGAGAAACTTTCCAGCTTTCTGCAGCATTCGGTGAGAATATTGCTTTCCCATGCGAACGAGCTGAGAAACAGCTTGTTATTTCATAAACTATTTCACCGCTGCGAGTTGTTTGCAGGATTGTTATGGAGTGCATTGAGACAAACACTTGGAATGAGTGTTACATGTTCAGCCAATCACTTTGGTGGGTGGCTGTTCAATAGTCCAAGCATCTCATTCTTCTATTGCGAACCAAGTTATAAAAGACTGATTTAATTATTAATTAATAATATATAAGAAATTACTCTCCTGAACGTGGACTCTCGTGTCATCATTTCTTGCCGATCTCGGTCCGTCACAGCGACTGAGTACAGAGTGGGAAAAAACCCTTCTGTCAGCTCACACTGCACGTCTGCAACAACACGTCCATAACAGCAATAACAACACGTAAAATATCCACCTTAGGCAGGTCAGACTCTTTGTGTTACCAGGCCATTTTCTGTTGCTAGTAACTTTGCCAGATTTAAACCATTTGAGCTGAAATTCCCTTTTTGACTCTGTCCCAGGCTGAGTCTGCCTGCAGTGTTCCCCTGCATGTGCATTTATGCCTAACTGGGATGGCTGGTTCTGATCCAAAGTAAGAAAAAACAGCTTATAAAATACTGTTTCAAAAACTTCGTATCTCCAGAAAGGAAAAATGATATTAAAATAATCCTTGTGACATTTTTCCTGCCAGAAGAAGAGGAAAGCTAACTATGTGCAAGGTGGATGCTACTGAAAAAGTTATCTTATGGTAATGCAAAATGCCATGCTTCCCCACAGCCAAGGTCAGCAATAGACACAGGTAATGCTCTAGCCCAAATTAATTTTAATTTAGTAATATTCTGACACACAATCATTTTCTTTCTCCCATTGAAACTAATGGGACTTTTTAATTAAATTTATGGAGTCTCAAAGCCTCTTGTTTGTATTTCTTTAGAATTGTACCCCCCTGTGACATCTCTTAAGGCACCAGGAATTACAACCCACTTATGCTATTTACTATTTGAAAGCCCAGTTTTTATCCCTAACATTAACAAGGAGCTAATTATTCTTATTTTCCTTTCTCTCAGTACTTTTTTGTTTCATAATTTGAAATTATAATTATTACTGATTTGGAATAAAACATGAAATTACCCCTGATAGCACTGAGAGCAGAATACACAGAGGAGCCAGGCCATACTCTGTGAGAGGGACCAGTTGACTCTGCAATTAAATAACGTTGCCATGGTAATGGGGAGGTCCAGGGAATAGCTGGGTAGCACTAATTAAGGACGGCTCGGCTGGGAGACAGTCACGGGTGACTGCTGAGCTGGAATCCATCCGCCCCACCAGAAAACAACAAAGCAGTTTATAAATATTAATAACTATTTGCAGCACCTAGTCATGAGGAAGAAGGGGATGTTACAGGGAAAAATAATGACGGAAGAGGACTGTGCATGGCAATGTCTGTGCAGGGCTACACAGCAAGGGATGGCAGACCCACTGCACTCTGTAACTCCCGTCTGTGTTAAAGCCATTGCCCCTCCAGATTTCATCATTCCTAAGGAGAGCAGGAGCCTTTGTGTCACCTGGGACTGATCTGAGGCTGCTCTTACTCAGACTCATCACCTGGGACTGGTCTGAGGCTGCTTTTGCTCAGACTCATTCCTTCAAGCCAAGCAGAGCAAGAGACAAGACCCGCTGCTCATTCTGTTAACAGCCATTAGTGTTCTGCAACAGCAAAAAGCAAATTACTCTTCTCCATCTGGCTCGCTGAGCTTGTGAGCTTGGCTGAAGGAGGACCTGGAGGATGGGACCTGCCCTTCCAGAGGTAATTTGGACTCAGTGACTAAAGCAGTAACACGGAGTGATTTGTCTTTGTGTGGTAGCAGTGTCCCATTTGTATGAACAGGTCTTACAGAATGAAAAATGATGATTTATTCTCATTTTAGTAGGAAAATTCCCTCTTCTCATCAGTCTTTTTTAACACTGTAACAGACCTTCAGGAGATAAAGCTGGGCTAACAGCACCTGGTGGAAGTCCTTCAGAGGAAAGAAATAAGTTCCAGTGGCTTTTTGATTAAATTCTTACAGACAGAAATGAAAAATAATACAGTTTCCTGATACCTTGGTATCAGTAATGGCTATACTGGTTATTGGAGGGATATTCACATCAGAAACATTTCTGCAGGTCTACTCTATGCAACTCATTTTACCTCTCCACCACGCCTCCAAAATGTGAGAGAGCCAGCCTAGATTATTCAAGGATCTTAGATTTTAAAAATGAGTCCTTACAGAGTTTCAGCTACTGAGCCAGCTCATAAATCCAGTATTTTAGGTGGCAGCCCTTGGCAGGGAACAACCACCCCATTAAATCATGCTGGGCAAGAAACTGTCATCTCAGTGAATCATGAGAATTACTAATTCTATTATAATGTGTGCATGTGTGAGGAAGGTAATTCAGGAGGAGTTTTAGTTCCATCTTTATGGCGTCCTTCAGAAGATTATGATCCTGTCTGCTTTTCCCTGTTGTCCATCCAATTTCCATAGTGACTGTTAAAAGTTTCGACAGCAGCAGTTAATAAAGACAAGCAAAGTGTAAACCTTTGGAAAACTCATTCCTGTTTTGCTGCTCCCCTGGTTGCTGGCGTTGACATCCCACCTCCCTCCCTGAGCATGCATTTACAAATGGGATGCAACACAGAGGTCCCATGGCTGTGGTACCTTCATGGTCTTGTACAACACAGACACATTTGGAGGTGGTTCAGGGAAACCAGATGATCACCCAAAAAGGGAACTGGCCCAGCTACTTGTGCCTGAGTTATTGCACACCCAGGAGATGAGCTCTTGTTTACGTGTGAGCTCTCTGTATTATTTACAGAGGAAAGTAAGCCAGGACTGCATTTTACATTATTAAGGCCTCTTTGAATTTTAAAATGTTTTAAAAAAATTTTTTAACTTTTTTTTCCTAATGCATGTGATCACAAAAATGACAGTTAATTAGAGAACAAGCACTGTTAACTATCAACTGAAATTCTCGCAGTCCAGTGGCTAAAAAACTTTAAACATCAGTCTGCCCTAAAAACAAATTCAAGAGCAGAGCAAACAGTTCTGTCTGAACACTACACACAGAGCCAAGTTTTTGGTATGTTCTGGTTGCAAATATTTAATTTTGCACTCAATTGTTATTTGGTGAGAGATGTGGCAGTAACTTCTATTTGACCTTAGTCATTCTGAGAGACAAATGCACGTGAAAGATTTGAGAAATTTTGCCATCTCACCATTACACATAAAATATATGACTTCTCTCAGATCAAATACATTTGCACTTTTAAGAGACACTAAATGGATGCAGACAGATTTGATGTATTAATCCACCTGAAATAATACACGTTACATAATTCAGTATTAGCACATTTAATGGGAAACTGCACAAGTCCAAAGTGTTGGTAATTTCAGGCCCATAATTTAAAAGTACCTGGTTTAATTCAATAGAGATAAAAAGCAAATTTGTTCTTTCCTTGACTAATGAAATAGTACTTCAAGGTGCAATAAAGAAAAAATTTGGCTCCACTCAGTGCAGTCTGTATTTGGAAATGGCATACTCTGTTCTCGATTCATAAAATCTTGCATGTGTTTAAGTACTAAAGAAGAAGTGGATGCTGGGTTTTGTCACCAGTGTTTGTGAGACACCTTTATCCATTTTTGCACTAGCAGATGTAAATTGCTGGAGGCAGCTATTAAGCACAACTAAACATGTGTTGCCTTTTAAACACTGTCGCTGCTATAACAGACCAATGGCATGGTTATAAATACGGCCAATGGAGCTTTCTGAGAGTTTTTTAAATCCATTTTCAAAGTATTGATCATTATGTCCTGTGTTTCTTCCTATATGGTCCCTTGGCACATACATATAGCCCTGTTTAAATAGTGGGGCAGGGAGTTGTTTTCTGGTACATTTTGCTGTGTATTTCTGATAACTCCCCCTCACCCTTGCTTGTGAGACACTTAACCACCCTTTTACTTCCCCTCATAACAAACCAGAGGATGATCAGGATAACCTGGGATTGAGCTATACAGGGATTAAGGACATGCCTGCACTTTGCAGTGGAGCATGGTAAAACCAGTTTTAGGGAATCTGTGTTTGTGCCTAATAAGGTGCCACAAGCAGTTTTGCCCAACACATTGGTGCTATGTCAAAACAAAACTCAGGTTGAAAGAACCAGGGGTAATTAGGGGTAATTGCCCTGGCACAGCTATTTTGCCCCTGGTTTTGGAGCTGACTTGCAGCCTCCCCATTGGCTTGCTCAGAACAGTGTGCAGAATTCCCTGCTCAAGGTCATACCAGAAAAAAATGGCAGAAGCATGAAAAGAGCCCAGCTGTCTTCAATTCAGCCCAGTCACCAGATGTTCTCCTTCCCAAGCACAACCACCCGCTTTTCCCAGCACACATAAAGTTGGATAAGCTGCACAACTTGTAACACAGGCAGAGAAAAAGCAGCACAGGCAAAACTAAATCACCAGAGCATCACTCCACCAACAAACTGTCCTACTCCAGGACCACGGAAAATCTGGCCCTTTGCCTCTATCACCATGGTGGACGTGCACAATTAAGTCACACCTGTGTTAAACAGTGGAGAATTTTGTTTAATAAACGCAGTTTTTACTTGACTACACACAGCCATGTTTGCTGGTGCCAGAGCCCTGAGGGGCAGCCCCTGCTCGGGTGGCACAGCAATAAATTCCAAGTTTCCCTGGTCACTGCTGAGTCTCCACTGGAGATCCTTCACTTCTGTGGCCAGCAGCAGGATCTGACTCTTAATACATGAACTAGTGACACTTAATGCCTAGAAGGAGAAATCCAGTTATCTGCAGCCACTAAAATAACACTGTGCAGCTTGTCATACTCAGTCCAATTTGTTCCACAGTCTCTCAGAGACACCAGGGAAATACTCCATTCTCCAGTTCAGCAAGCTTCATCTACAGTATATTGCTTCCTAAAGAGTTGCTACAGTGGCGAAGAAAAAGAATAGACGCTTAAAACAAAACTACAGGCTTTCCATGACTGCCACCAACTTCTGTTACTGAATTTAAATCTAAAGCCATTTTCTCTCTGAGACAATTGCCAGTTTCTTCTGTTTTCTCAAGCTGCTTGCTTTGGTACAATTCTGCACTGATTTATATTTGCTTTTGGCTTCACTTGATTAGGTGTAAGTGATGGAAAAAATGGCTTTAAATTTCACTGCTTTAAACATTTCTTGAATCCATAGATAACATAGGCAGACTAACTTTGTAAGTTATTGTCAACCTTGTTTCCCTGAAATCACAGTAGTTGAAACCATTATGTTGGTTTTTTTTCCCATGCACAAACAAAATTCATATCCTTTCAGCTTAAGTTATATTTAGATGGTGAGATGCAGGAGTAAATACAATGACAAAGCACAGTGGGTTTCTTTTAATACATTTGGAGCAAAACCAAGATGGAGCTGTTTGCAGCACACAGCAGACTCCCAGAAAATTGCAGTCACAGTAGATGGCAGATGTAATAAATTTCCATGCCTCCAGCCAGAACATCCAAGCTCTGATTTCTCTGCCCCAAACCAGCAGAGTAAGAGGGAGTTCTGATGAAAGGCTGGTTTTGGGACTGTTTTTCTTCAATTCATTGCCACTGACAAAGAATTCCTCCTGATATTGTAAAAGCTCTTTGCGTGAAGTTTGTTTGGCAGCTGCTGGCGCAGGGGGGAAACAAAGAACTCTCCCATTCCCCAAAAACACCTCAGGGCTCTTGTGAGCAGCACCAGGACTTTCTGAAGACACTGTGAAGATAACAGAGCACTTCCAAGGGTGATTACTGCAGCAAGAGTGAAGTGGATGAACACTCAGGAAGAAACGACCAAAGGAGCCATTCAATTTTTCTTTGGAGTGTTTTGTTTCATAAATCTTCAGACAAGCCATCAACTTTTCCATTTTGGAAATCAAATCTCAACTTGATTCTCCTTGCCAGTAACAAAACAAAAGATGCTCTATGTCTGCCCAGGAAGCCCATCCCATGGCCTGCAGCTATGCCATCTCTTCTGGGTGCTGACACTGAAAAAAGAAGAATCAGAGCACAGAAGAAATGCTTTTGATGACGTGAGAACCCCAGAAGGATTGAGACCACACTAATTTAAGCTCTCTGTGCTTACAAGGAACAGCTCTTACTGTGGGTAGTTACAAACTAGAAGAAAGAGTTCCTTCAGTGGGAAGAATTTAATAGCTTCTTCCCTGAAGGGTCTTTTAGAATCATGTTAAGGAAAAGAAGAAATCAATAAATATACTTGTTGGAGGAGGAATTCAGAAGCTGTGGCCCTGCTGAGGCCAGTCCTGCCCCAGGGAGCTTAAAGATGGACCCAGGGTAAGGACTCTGACCTCAGGAATACAGTGAGGTTTGACTTCACCCATGAAGACATCTTTAAAAAGTAAATAAATTTGACTGGATGTATGGGTTTGGGGAACTCGCCCTGTCCCTGACTAGAAGTCTGGAGAGTGGATCTTTACCTGGCATCAGTCACACTCTTTGTGTGACAGCCTTTTCTTTATTACTAAAAATCTGCCTGTACTGTTCCTTACAGTGCTGATCCCATGATAAGTATTTCAAACCCATTTGTTTTGTTCATGTTTTTAAACTGAATGGAGCCGTGAAAAAAATACCAAAATCCACAAGAAACCAAGCTTTCCACACAGAGCCCAGTGCTGAGCTGCAAACATCTGCCTGCCTGGGATGGACTCCTCAAGCCCTCCACATCAGCAGGCAGCAAATGTCCCCTGAATGTGCCACCTGGCACGGCTGCTCGATGCTTTCTAATCCTCCTGGAACAGCATTTTCCAGACAACTCCTATCACACACTGAGCAGTCTCCTTATGTTTGCAAAATGAAGTCAAATTGGTTTGACATCTCCTGAAAGAAATCTTTATCATCACAATTTGGCAGAAGAAAAAGACAGGGCTTGTTCCTGACCGGTTTCCCTCCCGCTTCAGGTAAATTCTTACACTGGGAGATATTTGCATCTCAGAGCTGATTTTTCCTGCATACTGAACCAATTCTGTGCAAAAAACATCCAGAACAGCATTGCATAATAATGGAAAAAATGTCAGTTTTCTCCTCTATCCAAGCTGTGCTGAAGGCAGACAAATTTACAGCAGCCCTTGCCTCTGCACCTCTCTAAGTGCCTCCCTGATTTATGGCACAAAGAAACTCTGAGTCAGAGCTGATTTAACTTACTCTGCTCTGGCAAAGCTGCAGGAACTTTGGCAGCAGCTGGAGCTGGAGAGCTCTAACCAGGGCTGCTGTTACTCATCTGTATTTCTGATATTTCCATGCACTGAAGTTGTTTCCTGCTGGGCACATCTGCTGCAGTTATGGCCTCATTCTACCACCATGGAGAAGACATTACTGTGTTCTCCTGAGCAGGAGCTACTAAGCTCTGACTATGAGTAGAGGCAAAATGTGTGGCCTCAGAATGAGAGGGGTCTGCTTGGAAAACCTGACCCCAGTGAGCTCACAGCGGCTGCTGTGGGAATTTTGACTGGCAGGTTTTGCTATGGAGTCCAGCCTAGGAGCAAAGAGAAAGGTGAGATAAAAATGAGATAAATTTATGGGTTTCCACAAGTGATTAAAAGGTTTTCCTAGACAGCTCAGTGTTGGAGTGCACTGGGCGGTGGCAGAGAGATGGGCCCTGGGGATCAGAGAGAGGGGCTCTGTCCTGGGCCCGGAGGTGACCCTGGGAGTGCATCCAGGTCACCGGGGATGGACTGAGAGAGGATTGTGTGTTTATGGACAGACTGGGCCTAGGAGAAGTGTTCATTGGAGTTTGTGGCCTTATAGGGCATTGTTTGCCTGTTCCCATAATGGGTAAAATCTGTGCAATGCCCCAGGTGATTGGGGGACACTGTGGTGAACATCTTTCCTGTTTATAGGATGTGATATCCTGTTGGGTGCTGGGATTTAGGGAATTCTGACTGCGCAATAAATGGCTTTGCATTTTTCCACCTGATAAGCAAGGTCCTTGCCCGTGCATCATTACTGCAGCTCAGTTACACAGAGACACCTGCTGATGGACACCTTCAATCCTGCAGACTGGAAGCCAGTTTTCCAGAGGCTGCATATTACCCATTTTTTTACAGAAGAGTTGTGCCCCAAGCAGAAGCAACAAAACAGATCTTGTGATTAATGTGCTGGTGGATTTCATGAGGAAAGCACGACTCTTGCTACAGACTCCTGTCAGGAGTTTGCCACATGCCTCATTTTCCCACCTATAACCTGACAACTGGAATTCTCCCATGTCCCGTTGTCAGTGAGGATGGCAATGTCCACACTGGACAGGAACTATTCTTTTTATTTGTGATTATATCACACTGTGCTCAAGGATGTTCCAGTTTTGGCCTCAAGGGATAATACAACTCCTCCAGGGATGACCTGGTCTTCTACCCCCCAATTTCCTCCTTATCTCAGCAGCATGTTTAAAAGTAACATTTGTGCACTTGGTTGCAGTGTCGTAGGAATTCTTTAATTACTTCTAAGCCCAGCTATTTGCAATTCAGAAGCTTGTGTTACAACATTAAAAGGCTTTGACAAAGTAATGTGGAATTTCTGGAGGAGGCTCCAACAACACAGTTTCTTCTTTTCATCTTCTATTTCAAGGAAGAGTGACAGCAAAAGTTAAATGCTGTTTTTATTTAGTGTTGTTTGATTGAGAGATTAAGGCTTGAACTTCTAATTTGAAGAGCAATTCTCAATGGAAATGCAATATTTGTCTCTATCAAGGACAAGGTGCTCCTGAAATTGCAATCTGCTGCTCTTCAGAAGTTTTAAATTTCAGGAAATTACAGCTTTTTACCTTGTTTACAAAAAAAAAAAGTAGCGTTATGATACCAGAAGTGCCTAACAGAGGATATACATATGTTTCAAATAAAAAAGGTAACCCATATAACCTTCAAGCAAGGCACCTTGTCCAGCCACCAGCAGCCTCCCAATAAAGCAGCTGTTGATCTTATTTCATGGCCACCTCCCTTCATAGCGTGTAAATCCTGTTATATGCAGTTGTACTCCCCATTCTCAAACCAAATCCTTTCCAGTTCCAAGTCATCCCAATTCTGCTGTGTAGCAAAGTGGAATGTGGGGATAATTATGAGGCAGACATTTAGAAACCGTCTTAAATCTCCCAGACATCATCTGCATGAGGAAACATTCTGCAGCATCCTCATGCTGCAGAAGGACCTCCTCTCTTCTTCCTCCAGTGCCCAGAAAGAACAGATCTCTTCCTGCAGACTCCCATGGGGGTAGTAAACATGTGGAAAATGAAATATTTTCCACCAGGCTACAAGGGGTGATGTCCCATCACCACCTCAGCTTGTACTCAGAAAACCAGCAGTGCAGCTTGAGTTTGTTTTTCACCTGAAGAAGCTCAGAGCCGTGTCCCCTGCTCCAGCTGTCACACAGCTGTACCCTGAGCTGGCAGAGCAGAGAGAGCCTTGGCTGAGCTGCAGAACCACAGCTATGAGATCCCAGTGAGCAGAGAACTCCCTGGCCCCCTTGTGAAGGGTGGCTTGATCTCAAAGGATGCAATTACAGCTCAACATGACTGATCCTCACCATGGCAGACCCTGAGACACACAAACCTGTCAGACTCGTCATCTGTCACCCAAACAAAATGCCAGTGACCTACGGGCAGAGCTCCCCTCACCCAGCAGATTAATTCATTGAAAAATAGCTGCACCCAGTATGATGGTTGCAATTAACTCATGGAACTGTCAGAGCTTTCAAAAGCATAAGTCAGCCTAGAGAGAGGAGGAAATGACAGACAACAAAAATACCCCAGACATTTCAAATGGGAAAAAAATGTTTCAGCCTTATTCACAGTAAAATAATTTCTGTCTGGAAAGCATTGTGACTATTTATATTAAATAATTGTGTTAAACTCTGTATAAAGCACCTGCTCCAGGCCATAGCAGCTTGCATCCTAAATTGAGCAAAAGTGGTGGTTGCCACCCTCATTTTACAGATGCAAGGTACAGTCACAAAGAGAAGAGGTGACTTTACAAAACCAGCACGACAAACACATTTAGTGAATTTGAGCTCAGATGGCATATGGGAATGTTTTAGCTGAAAGCCTTCCCTTTCCTGTCAGTGAATTTCCCAAATGCATACACCTAAGTTCCTGTGGATTTCACTGGATTCACAGATTTGGATTCCTTCTCTTTCTACCAAATCACATAGGCTTCCCGCTAATAAGGAAATCTACCAAGGCTCTTAGAAGTTATTTCTCTCTCTTTCCATTTCCTTAAGGGAACCTGACTCCAGGCATCAAATACAAAGGCAGTTCTTGTGGGGACTTTCAAAGTTGCTTTCATGTCTGCTGCTCTTTGTGCTGAAGTAGCAGGCTGAATTACTGCTGGCACGGGAGGATGGGCAGAGCCTGGCTCCGGGCAGTGTGGAGGTGTTCTTGGGCAGTAGCTACAGGCACTTTCCCTGCACAGTGCAGGCAGGATGCACACAGGGAGGCTCCTTGCCCTCAGCTGAAAGGTTGTCTCACAACATTGCTTGCTCCTTCTCTGGGATGTGTTTTTTTGTGGGGTGTTTCAGTTTTACTGGCAGGCAGACTCCGGAGAGTGGCTGATGTCCACTGCCCTGAGAGCATATCCTGAGAATCATGTCTCTACAGTGACTGCTTGCACCAAGGAAGCAGCAGATAAGTATTGTAGGATGGAAATTAGATGAATCCTATGTTGGTTTTTTTCTGAGTACAAGGAGGTAGCAGCTCTACCCTCATTTGGTCCCACTGATATTGGGTAAGGTGGTTGGAGAGCCTGGGCTGCTTTTGATGGACTCCACTGCCAGGCATCACAGGTCTGCTGGAGCAGGAAGTTTATAGAGCAGGCTCTCCATGCTAAGTAAAATTATAACAACATCTGGCATTCTGCCTCTAGCACAACCTAAAATGAAGCCTAAACTGATGCTTCAGAGGGCAGCAGAATAAATAAACCTCTTAGCAATATGTCTAGCCAACCATACAATGCTTTACATGAAGAAAAACATCTTTCCTGAGCCCAATAGGAAATAATTTTGTGCCCTGAAGCATGAGATTTGTTTACCCTTAACTTAACATGCATAATGCTAGTTTTGTCTTTTTGCAATGAAATTATCCATTCTCTTTATAAATCTGGCTCTTCAGATTCCCCTGAAGAAGCTTATGGGATAAGCTGGAGAAATAAACCACTGGAATGAAACTGTGACGGAAATTACTGTTATTCCTCCTAAACTACCTCCACATCTACAGAGGTTGGACGAAAGTTCACACACACATACATAGAGGCGAGCACATTCCTCCTAAACTACCTCCACATCTACAGAGGTTGGACGAAAGTTCACACACACATACATAGAGGCGAGCACATTCCTCCTAAACTACCTCCACATCTACAGAGGTTGGACGAAAGTTCACACACACATACATACAGGCGAGCACTCTCCTGAGCAGTGTTTTACTGCTAAGGGTGGCACATTAAAGTGTTGGCTAAATAACAAGATATACTTCATATTTAATTCTCCTTGAAATGCAGCATGAAAAGTGCAAATAAGAAAGAAAACTGAAAACACGGGTCTGCATTTAACACTGGAATATCTGGGTGTTTTTCTTCTTGTGTTCAAGACAATTTTGGAGGCTGAGGTTGGAAATACCATGGACCCTTCAGACAGACACCAGTCCTTGGTGCAGGGGGACACCCCACTGGGGGTCGTCGTCTCGCCGGGTGAGTCAGATTCCATCGCACGTTTTAAAGACCTATATTTTCATAGAGGAGACATTGCTTCTACAGTACAGTTGGGGACTTCCATGACAAGATTCCTTTCCAGAAATGTGGATTTACACCCAAAGATTAATTTGTTTGAGATCAAAACTCGTGCTCTTTTTCTCTTCTTAGAAGCTGCTTGCAGAGGTAAAAGATCTTCCTTTTGAAAGCTCTCCAGTGAGAACTGAAAACATCATTCCAGACAGGAGGAGTGCTACTAATCCACAGGTGATATACCCATCAGTATTGACGAGAACAATATTTGCTGAAGGGCATAACAAATATCTCTCATATTCACATGCAAACAGCAGTGCAGGAGGGTAAACAGCATGGTCAGAGTAGCACAGCTTGTTTTTTCCTTTCTTGTACCTGTTGCTGTGCTGTGGCTGGGTATCTCCATTGCATTCCTGGTATTCAGTCTTGCAGGAACTTGTTGCAGTTCCCAAGGACATAATTTCCATTACAAATAGGGAGTGCACTGTAGAAAGACACCCAAAAAAAGTAAACTAATCATCAGTTGAGGCAATGCAGAGACAGTGGGGATTCACAAGGACTGCTGCAGCCTGCTGAGGTTAAACTCTCCAGGCTCCTCTTCACAATAAAGAAGGATTGGCCCTCCCAGATGATAAGTCTGAGGAGCTAAATTAAGCTCTTGCTCTGAAGTGCAGGATCTCTATCATTAACTATAATAGGGCCCAGGTACATCACCTGCAGTGAACAGGGGCCTCACAGCCTTCACTTTGCTCAGTTCACTCACCAAGTTCAGACCTGGATACAATTCAGAGTATGCAAAGTTGGGAGTCTGGGTCCTACATTGACTGTGACCTTCCGGCCATTTCAGAAGGTGATTTAGGACACTTGATTTGGGTGTATTTTCTTGCCTGGTGCAAGCCAACACCAGTGCTTCTACTTTGGGGTGTTTTTTTAAATTTTATTTTTAATTTTTAATTGCTTTTCATCTGGCTGGGCTGGACTGAACTGCCCACACAGGCACCCAGGTGCCAGCACTGGTACAGGGCAGGTGATGGCTCAGTAGCAGTTTGTGTTTAGAGCACCCTAAAGCAGTTCAAAAACCAGTAGCCTCAGGTACTGGAAGTCAGACGATATCAATATCCTCCTCCTTTTTTTATTGCCATGATCATTTGGATCACTTATCCAAATGATCCTTAAATGATCCTTGGTATCCTTACACCAGTCTCCACCAGTCACTCTGCTGAATCTCACTCCTTGCCAGTACTCAAGAAAAGGAATTTCAGAGAAAGACAGCCAATATAAAAAATTCATTATTGCTAGAGGATAAATTCTATAATAAAGGCTTAAGGTAGGATACAAAGCCTAGATGGGGAGAGAATGTCTCCACTGCAGAGCCTGTGCACTAGGAAAGCCAGATAAAGGATGGGAGAAGAACACCTTATCCTTTGTTCAACACAAGGCAAATTATTGGCTTACCTTCCTCTCCATGTCGGCTTTTACAACAAAACCCAGCCAACCAAAACCATACAAAAAGCCGCTCTCACACAAGAATTTTCATTAGAAGTGTTTGTATGTTTATCCCACTACAAATCAGCAAGATCACAGCTAAGCTATCGCAGCCAACCAACCCAAATCACAGCTCAGCCACAGGCACCTCAAAGGAGGAAATAAAGACCATTTTCAAAGAATCAGTCATCCAATTAATTCAAGGTTGTTATATTATGTAAATAGACATCAGAGAAGAAAAAAGCCTTAAACTTGTTAACATTCACTCGTGCAAATATTGACATCGAATCCGATAGGATTACTCCCCTGAGAAATGGTAAGTGCGCACCTGAGTCTCTGTGGACTTTGGGCTTAGATTTCTTGAATAAGTAGCTTTCTGAGAATTATTCATTCTGTTATATATTGCACCATCTGTAGGAATACTGATACAATAATATGAATATTACTGAAATACTGATTTTATAAGATATTCAGCTGGTCTCCTATTACAGGTGAGGGATAAGACAGATACTCATAAAATGAACTCAGGAAATAGGACAAACAGTCACATTATAGCAAATGTTATTTGTTCCCTTGGAGTAATCAAGTTTATTAAAAACAAAGGCTGGTTAATATTTTATATTTGCAAACATCTTTTCCCACTAATGCCCTAAAGCATTTTGCAAGATACACGCAGACAACATCTTAAGTACAATCCCTCCTCCTGTGCACCCCAGTTGCAAAGCTCTCAGCTGAGTAGCCAGCTGCCTCCCACACATTGGCAGCCCCTTTGTGAGGCAAAAAATAAACCCATTAAATTTCATCTAAATACTACTGCTGACATCCAGGCTAATTCAAAAATTAAAAATTTTTGATTTTTAATTCATTAATTAATGAATAAATTCATGAATAAAAATTAATAATAAAAAAAAAAAGGCTGGTCAAAAAACCAAACAACTGCTGAAATGAAGGGAAAGCAGGAAGAGTGGATATGCTGGTGTCTGCATGGGGGTGCACATACGGATATTCAAAGTGATGGCTTGGGAACCACTACAGGAGAGACAATTTGGAGAAGAGGCAGAGACACACATTCAAGCTTTACATTTGCTAGACTGGGACACCTTCCACTATCCCAAGCTGCTCACGCCTGGCCTTGGGCACTTCCAGGGATGGGGCAGCCACAGCGTCTCTGGGCAACCTCTGCCAGGGCCTCCCCACCCTCACGGGGAATTTCTACCCAATATCCCATCTAACCCTGCCCCCTGTCAATTTAAAACCATTCCCCCCTGTCCTGTCACTCCATCTCTTGTCCAAAGTCCTTTTCCAGCTCTCTTGGATCACTTTTAGGCACTGGAAGGGCTCTAAAGTCTCCCTGGAGCCTTCTCTTCTCCAGGTGAGCATCCCCAGCTCATTCTGCCTCCACAGGTGCTCCAGTCCTCTGGGCACCTTTTTTTTTTTGCAAACAAAGCACCACTAGAGGACAGTGGAAGCTCAAAAATGCGTGGCAGAGCCCGTGGTGCTGGGAAATAAGCCGGAGATCTAGAGAAATTTGCTGCAGGAACTTCAGTCTGCAAATATCTGCCCACCCCTGTCTCATCTCGTCGTGATCCCGAGTGCAGCAGGTACATCCAGCCAGAGGGATTCCCGGGGGGACAGGGGGAAGTGTTGCAGGGCATTTTAAACGGGCTGAGATTAATCGAAATTCACTGCTGGGAGGTGCCCCCACCCCCCCCCAGCCCATCAACAAGCAGCAGTGGCAACCACTGCAGATGGGTGTGCCACGCCGAAATGTAATTGTGACTCAGAAAAAAAATTAATCAGCTGGCAAAAGAGGTGGCAGCTGTTTCTCTGATTCCATTTACATCTCATTTGTAGTGTTTACTAATATCTTAGGTGCATTTCCAAACACGGTGAAGAATACCCGAACACCCTAGTGTTTCAGTGCCTGGTAAGTAAAAGTAGGTTTCATTTTATGTGACCAACTCTACCATTTCTTGCTAAACAGCAGGGATACAGAGAGACAAAAAAAACGCCAAACAAAAAAAGGAAAATAGAAAATCACTCTTCTGGATTGCAGAGCATATTGCATAAACTCACTCTGGCCATATCTGCATGAAAGGCTCTATAAAGGATTCCTAGGATTTAAAAGGAGTCATAGAAGATGTAAAAGATGTTGCCATAGATCTAAAAACAGGCATGTCAGTTAGCTGTGATCCTGAAGAAAGTACTTAGCTGGAAAACACCACAGGTATTTAACTCTCCAGCACAGCAGTACATATCTCTTGGTTCATCACGTACCCATCTTTAAGTGACACTCCTTTAGTGGCAGTGTGACATATCCCTTCTCCTTCAGGGTGGTTCTAGCTTGAGACCACCCATGGTTTTAGCCCAAGTTTGTTGCCACCTCTACTATAATTTCTAATTCTGCTCATGTTTCTCCCATTAATTTAGGACTAATTTACTGCTTGCCAGACAAAATATGTGTAAAAATACATCACAGCTGCCACAGCACCTTTCACATTTCAGTGTCCTGGATGACTTTACAACCAGCATCACAATGAAATGGCTGCATTTAGATTTACAGCTATAGTCACCTGCTATCCCGGGTGGGGATGAACTTTACAGAGGCATATCTGAGTGGCCCATGGCTCTGCAAGGAGTCAGTGGCAGGAGAGGAACCACAGAGTCTTGTCTTTTGATGCTCTACTCATTCCCTGGTGGAGGTTTAATGCCACAGTATACATGTGGATAGTTCTTAAGAACTTTTCTCCACTCTTTTGCTGTCAGTGTATGGATCATCCTCCCTGCCCTCCCCATATCATTCTCAGACATGGAACAAAATTTTAAAGCCCTATCATGCTATTTTGCATTTCAGTTAAGTACAGTGGACCAGAATGCCAGGGGCTAGGCTGGGATGTGCTGGCACAGCCCCTTATGGGCAGGACAGATCCCAGTCTGCTGTGGTGAAGAGCACAGAGCACTCTATGCTCATACCCTGCTGGGAACACAGGCCAGTCCTCAGACTAAGTTTTGCCTTAGGAAGTAAGGAAAGAATTTGGCAACTTGTTCCAGTCTCCCAACCTTGCTCACCCTCACATGGAATCACAGCAAAGATCCAAAGCAACAGAATACTACGCCAATTTCTGCGGGTTTGGCTAAGCAGCTCCCCGTTGGCATTCCCACACACAGCAGCTGGATATTTCCTAGCCCAAGGGGGCGATTTTCAGCCTTCTCTATTACACCGCTGCTGTCAATGAGTTAATGCCCACGGGGAGTGGGGAGAGCAGTGCCTCGTGAACGGCTCCCACCCTGGGTGGAGATGAAGCACTGAAAGATGTACGGAGAAATGCAGCCTGCCTTGAGTTGAAAATTGTTCATGGTGAAGACAGGAATAAATATAGGAAAACAAAGCAAACCAAAGTGAAAATTGGAGGGCAAATGGACTTTTGTTTTTGCTTTAAAAGCACTGTTTATGGAGCAGAAGGTCAGAGTCACGACCTCTTGACAAAAATACCTGCCAGATGTACCTAAACAATGGCAATGGGCTTGGTTTTCATACTGAGTATGTGAGGGGTGAGTCAAGAGACACAACCCAGCCCTATGCAGTCAGGGAATCACCTGATTCGGATCAGCCACTGTGTGTGACCTGATCTCTGCAACAGCACAGGAGGAACCAGGTATCTGTTTATTTCTGCTGTAGCATCACATAGAAAATACCCTTTAACGTGCATAATGGGGAACAGGAGCTCTATATTTTCTCTGCAGAAAGGATTGGATTTTGAGGACCTCTACTCAAAGCAGGGTCATTAAAATGTCACTCCTTTATGCTGTTGAAACCCACTTCTACTTAGAGCAGTGGAAGAAGCAGAATACACAATGTTCAGTGTGTTGGTTTAAGAAATCGAAACTTAAGGGAAACATCTGAAATTTTGACACTCTGTGGTCCTGAAACATATGTTCAAGGGATTATTTCAAGTACCTCCCCGAATTAAGGAATCCCTCTGTCTGTGCTGAGGCCTCAGTTCACTCCTGAAGCAGCAATTATCTGTAAAATGCTCAACAGCAGTCTTCATGACTAAGAGAGTGTAAGGCTCAGAAAAAAGTAAGAATGAAAGGAAAAAGAAAAGCAATTTTAGCTTAATTTTAATGTTCATTTTAACTCCAGTATACTATTAGTCAAAATTCCCAAGGCAATCTCTATTTCCACATATCTGTAAATAGTTTTCAATTTCAGTAGGTCTAGCAAGGACTGTGAAACTTAAGTGATGACCAGGAAGCCTGGCTGTGTGTCTCACATCATAGCAGACCCTTAATACTTCAATTTTTGTGACCTTTCCAGCATAGATGGGTATTATCCACTGGAGAGAACTGAGTAATGATCCTCCCTGATCCCCACTGTTTTTTCCCTTGCAAAATTATTTCTCAACTAATCCAGATGGTGCAAAGGAGCCTGATGAGAGGAACGGCCTGGCTCTGAGTGTGGATGTCAGAGGACATGCCCTGCACGTCTGTGAAACTGCAAATGAGGCAGATGTTTGTCATTATTGCCCACTCTTGGAGTACCGGCATTTCTTGCTTGCTAAGCACCCACTGCAAGCAGCAATCAACCATCACCTTCTCCTCTTCTAATGGCCACCCAGGCGTGTAATAAGTTGAATTTCATCTTGCTGATGAATCTTATTTTAGTTGTTGGGCATGACAGGGCATTTCTCTGTTACAAAGTGAATGGAGACATCTGGCTTTGGCAGGGTGACTAAAAAGCAGCTGTGTTTGACCAGTGTCTCTCCTGTTTCACCTTAATTTTCTGACACTGGTGATGCCTTAACTGTCCTCCTAGAAACAGAGACTAGACAGAATAAAGAAATAAAGGTAGGTATTTATTTGGAAGGCCTTCAAAGGCACACCCTGGGAGCCAGAGGCTACTGCCAAGATGGACCCCAAGATGGACGACAGGTCACGAGCTCTTCACACTCTTATAGGTTTGGTTCATTTGCATATCAGGGTCAATTCTCCAATTAAAGCTTCAGTTCAATGATGCAGTTTCCCCAGGCTTGCCCCCCCTTTAGAGGCTTTGGTTTACACAGTTTGGGCCTAGGACGGTCCGAGGGTCCTTGAGAAGCAGGCCTGGAGAGGCTTTGTTGTGTCTGCCCGGCACGAGAGAGTAGAAATTAACAGGCTACAAGAAACTTCAGAGCTACACACTAAATAGTACAGAACCCGAAAGAATACAAAAGTTAAAACCTAAGGCATCACTGGAGCCAGCCAGACTTGCAGGCTCAGAGAGCAAAGCAGACTGCAGAAGTCAGGCTTTACACCTGCCCTATTTTGCCTTCGACAACTTTATCTCCCGTGGTGTAAAATGCTTTAAAAGGTGTTCCTTATGTCACTTGAACGGTGCCAGTGCTGTTTCACCCACTAAACCTGTAAGCACAGGGAAGATATTCCCATTACAGCTGCCAGCATTCCTGAGAGCCAAACAAGCACCGAGTCCAGGCCTTTCCTGACCACTCGTCCCAGCTCTGCACTTATGCAGAGAGGGAAGAGAGTGCTCTGATTCAGCATGTGACATAGTTTGCACTTGTTTATAAGTTACTGCACCATGTAAAGGACTGAGAATCAGCCTCATAATCTGGGGTTAGTGCTGAGAGACTGCTGCTGTTTCATCCACTCTGTAATAGCTTTCTTCCTTCATGATGAGTTATTGCACTCCTATTTTTGGCTGTGTTTCCTTTGGAAAGCTGGCACAGAAATATTGGTTGGCAGACACAGGCCTGCCCTGGCAATCTACTGTTTTGGGGGTTGTTTGCTTTTAACTAATTCGTTATACTGCTGTACTGCAACATATATCACTTGTTTTACCCTCCAGCTCGGAGTGTTTATTAGACAACTACTCGCAGGAAGCTTCCCCAAGACAAACACTTAACCCTCAGGCTCCTTGGAAAGCCTGGCAGTCCGTATTACTGAGCACTAGAAAACAAAGGCAGCTCAAGTACAGTAATGCACACAATTATTAATAATAGTATTTTAATTGTTAGTGAAAACTTGCACTAACATCAGTGCTTCCACACGGATTCATCCCTGAAGCAACAGGAGCTCATTACAGAGAGATTTTTCAGATTAAGCATGGGCTTTGCTGGCTTCTCTCTCTCTTACTTCTCTAATGTGATTGTTCTCTGTGACCCTAATATATGACAGTCATTTTAATGCTGATAACTACCCTTTCCATTGCAGAAAGTAATAAATGCCAGAGGTATTTAAAGATACCACCAGTCAGCCCTGATTCTGGAGCCATGAAGCAGTTCATGTTCCCTAAAATCCAAGTCCAGCAATTTCATGTTGGTGCACTGTTCATCAGGGAGATTTTGTAAGGTCCCCTTGGCATTGCTGTTCCTGTAAGGGGCTACTGCAGATACCATTTACTAATCTCAGAACAACCCTGATGTGTCTGTCAGTTCAGGTGCAGGCTGAGGGAAAAATACTCTTCAGAATACTGGAGAGGCATTAGAACTTCATCTCCACTAGCTGTCATACAGACTGCGTTCACAAAATTAGTCTAAGTGCAAGGAACTTCCTGCAGCAAGGGGATGGTGATTTATAAAGACATGGCGATACTAAAGCTAACAGAGGCCAAACTCCACCCCACAGCAGAGCACTCACTAATCTTGGAGAAGAGTTCCTGTACAGAGAGAGACACAATGGAAGGCAGCATTTGATATCCTCTCCTGTCTCAGGTGCGGGGTCTGGTGGTACAGGGTGAGCTCCATCCTCCTGCTCATCCAGGAGAAGCTGATCTTGAGCATCCTGGAGAATCACCACTGTGGTGGGAGCCAAACACTGGAGTTCTGAGCCTGCCAAATACCAAATTTTCAGGCTTCCTTTACAATAATGAAATTAAAAGTCTTCCCTGGCACAGAAGACAACTGTCTACCTGTGTGAGACAAGTGCAGTGGGCTCACATCATCCCTGCTGCTCCCTTGGGACAGCACAGACACTGCACAGCAGGACATCACAGACATCTATCACAATAAATAACTCACTAAAGGACATTCTAGATCAGAAGTTATAAGCTTTGCAAAAGAGAAAACCCCACACTTTCTCTCCTGTGTAGCCCCGCTCTGGAGTGGCCCTGCTTCTGCTGTGACTTCATGGGTTCTGAAGCTGCTGCTCAGCCCAGTGTTGGTAAAAAGTTAATTTTGGGAACTCAAAGGCTGACTCCGTACTACAGCCTCTGATGCTGCATTCATCTCCAAGCCCAGGCAGTGTGACTAGGGCTGATTTTAGTGCCATCTTGCATATCCAATTCTCACCCACAGGAGCACAGACCAGCAGAGAAACATGAAAACCAGAAATGCAGTTCATCATCTCCCCAAATCTTGTGCTTTGCCTTGGTTTTAAAACCACGCCTTGCAACACTAGCTAATAAAGACCTGCACAAGAAAACAGAGCTTTCATCTTTGTGCTGGATTCTTGATTTGTAGGAGTTTTGAGTAAATCTGTTTGGATGGTTAAGAAAAGCCTACAGCCAACCATCTGGGCTTGTGCTGCCTCTTGTCTTTTGTTGACATCAGCAGTCATTGAAATGTTCCCAACAAAGCACAATTTTTTTATTTTCCACACCTGGGTAATTAAAACATGTATGCATTGAACACTGGGGTCCATTTTTAAAAGACATCATTTTCTCAACCCAAAAATGTAATTTGCTATCAAATTAAGTATTTCCACACCCCATTTCTCCAGCACTTTAGCATTTTAATTTGAAATACAGTTGATGGAAATTACTATTTTCAAGCAGCAGCCAGGTCTGGATACAATTCTGGACTAAGTACTTGCCTCTTTTTTTTTTCACCTCAGTAGTTTATTGCCTTGGTGTGCAGCAGAGACAGTGAGGAACGGAAGAAAAAGCAATAAGAAGGGGAAAGGTGCCTCATAAAATGGAGAGAGGAGGGCAGGAAGACATGATTTGTTTTACAAGAGAGTTACCACTATAAGCCATTCTTGGTAGAAATACCTATTGTATGAAACTTGATTTTCAGTGCAGCATTTTGAAAGAAAGCCTGGTCAATTCAGAAGAAATAAGACATGATCCCTATAGCAAAGCCATCACCTTAAAAAAATGTCCTAACTTAGAATTCTGCACAGCTTGGTTACCTCAGCTGCATTCACAGATTCTAGCTGAGACCCAAACAGTCAATAATATACCAGTGTCACACAAGAAACAATTTCCTCACCGAATTCCAAACAATATACACATCTAGTGTATCTTAATCAGATAGATTAAGATAGATAGATAGATAGATATCTATCTTAATAGATACCTATCTATTAAGATAGATAGACCGTCCTGGAGACAAAAGTTAATAATTTAGGCCAAAAAGGGCTACAAAGACTGAATTTTAAGAGCTGATTTTCCCTTTGGGAGTGCAGAATGAAGCAGCACCATACTTGGTGTTAGAGCAATTTCTCTCCAACGATCAAATCACAACGTGCTGCTGAAATTCAAAAATTCTGTTTCTCTGCTTTAGTGGATTGCAGCCCAACCAGAGCTGTAGCTTAATGCATTTTTTTTTTCCAAAGCACTAACTTCATTAGATTTATTTATGGTTGTGGTGGAATGGTTACAAGTCACTCTATAATTCACGCATCACTCGTGTAATAGGAGCCATTAGCTGCCCCATCAGTGCAGATGAAGCCAGCTTTGACCAGTGAATTACTGTCACAATAAACTCCACTCTTGCAGATACCAGTATTATTCTTGGGGATGTAGCCTATGTTAATTTGGAGCAAGGATTTTAGTGAGGAACCTGAAAAACTAAAAAGAATCTGTCTGCTACCAATCTTTAGTCTTTCTTAGAGAGCTGTACCTCTAATAAACCTATTTGAATATGCAGAAAGTAATGAGTTGCCCAACAAGGAGAACTGGGAAATAACAGCAAAGGGAAGGACAAATCCTTGCTTGGCAGATTATTTACTGCCAAATGTATATTCATGACAAAGAAGCACAAATGTGAGCTACATTTTTGACACTTGTAAAGAAAGCCAGAAAACAAAAAAGGACAAAGAAAATGTAAAGAACAATTGAAGATAATGATGGTAACTTGTTTCCGTATTCTGAGATAATTGATCCATACTGAAGATGTAATTATACAATGTTAAAGAGATTAAACATAAGTTCTGAGGCACAGAGTGAAGACGAGTGAGTTGAGATACTGAAATTATGACATTTGGGGAGTCATAATATTTTGATGTTGGCCTTTCAAAATTCAGGGACAGTGGCAACACAGCGAGTATCATTTCAGTTGTCAGATGCCTGCTATTCCCCTTTCCCTGTTTCTCTGGGCTGCAGGCTCTGACAGAGTGCCTGCTGCCAGCAAGCAGCCAGTTAAATGATGTGACAGTCCATTTGGTGGCTCTGCTGCTCGGGTTGTCTTCTTTTGATCACTATCACACTTCAGAAAAGGCAGTTCATTTACTCAAGGGCCTTCTAAACCTTCAAGTCCTTGCCTGTTTGTTTCCAGAGCTCCTTTTTCCCCCCAGATGATCTCGTTTCTTGCCCCCTATGATACAGTTTTGAGCTGTGAATGTTCCACCTGTCAGGTAGGGCAGTGTGTGACACACAGGGCTGGGCTGCGGCAGCAGCCAGCAGACTTCAGCCTTCATTATCCTCTTTTGTTACCAGCCTTGGAAGAGCTGCTGGAACAAGGAAGCCCCCCATCCTGCCTAGAACAGCTTTGGATATTCCTTGTTAGTGCACTGCAGATACATGCAATGACAACTGCTTGAACTATTACAAATACACCTTTCCCTGCTGTCAGTCAAGCAGCTCCTTAGGAAGGATAGAAGGAATGACTCAAATATAGAAATTCAAATCCTAGGGAGGAAGGAAGAAGACTCTAATAAATAAACACTAGCTATTTGCTATTAATTCTGTTATTCTGTGCTAGGGTAGTTTTTCTATGTAAGACAACCCCTTTACACTTTATTGAATAAAGAATACAGAATGCCAATTACAGAACACACCTACGTTTGTTCATTTGAAATATTTTTTGGGGTGGTATCTATTTGATACCCTGGTCAAATTGCAAGTTCCCTGTCCCTCATCTAGAAACCAGTCCTTAAATATGTCAGCGTGGAAATTATTCTTTTTCTGAGCCTGAACTTTCTTGGCCAACAAATTTTAAAAGAAGGGTGCAGGCTGAAAGGATATAAAACAACTGCTCAGGAAAAGAGAGTAAAATCTGGCAGATCTCCTGCAGCCAGCACTGACAGACTTGGGTCCCACCAAGCATTTCAGGAGAGATCAAAAGTATTAAAACAAAAATAAATCACAAAAATATTTAAATGTATTCAACCTACAGCCAGCACTGACAAGTGCAAGGGAGAGGTGAAAGCTGTGGTTGATAATCCAAGTGTTGCAGGAACACCTATGAAACAAACCAGCCTTAAATTCCTGGATCTGCAGCTACCTCCTACCTGCCCCGTGGATAACTCGGTCCAGGAACTAAATTACCTTAGTGAGGCTTTGAGCAGTTGCTCTGCTGATCACCTCGAAGGCAACTTCCATTTCATTCCATCAGCTAGCGTGGCCACTAAGTGTGCCCTTGTTAATCTTGGTTCCAATTTCTTCTCTTCCTGCCTTTGGCAACAGCGATAAGGAAAGAGCAGGGGAGGAAGTTTTAAGCTCCTTTGCAACATTGTGCTTTGGGCATTTGCAGCTCACCTGATCTCCCTAAGCTTTGGTCTCAGTAGACACAACCAGCCTGTGTTGTGCTCAGGAAAACCCTCCTATCACAGAGAAGGAATGGGGACAGACCCAATAAAGCACAAATATGCACCTCTTTGCTCAAGTTTATCCTCAGGAAGCTGTTACCAACCTGCCAAAACCAACCAACCTTAAAAATCTTAGGAGATGAAAGGGCACTGATACTAATGAGGCTAGACAAATAAGTAATAAAAATATAGCTGAAAAAGAAGCTGAAAATTTACTTGAGGAGACAGGAGAATCAACTAAATTAAAACTCAGATCTGCTGTTGTATTTCCTACAGAGTCAGTACAGTAACAACCCTTTAGGATCAATTTTGCCTCCAAACAATAAGGTTGCAGTTGTTTCTGCAACAGCTCGTTCAAATATTTTCTTCCTCCCTTGCCTCACTTAACCTAGGATAGCTGAAACTCCCCCAAATTCTCTTTATCTAAGAGTTGCCTAAAACCTATCAAAAAGTCACAATGTTATAAAATCCAATTTGTTAAAAGCAAAGGTTCAGTCCATTGCTCAAGACAGTGAAAATGTTGTACTTAAGAGAGGGAACAACAGTACTGAAATAGATTAATGGAAGAAAGCAATGAGGGCAAGAAACTGTCCAGAACAAAATGCCAAATGCTTCATATTAGACAGGAGGAGAAAGAAAACTGTAAGGCCATATATATTCTGGTCAGTTGAAAATTGTAAGCAGATGCCTAAGTGGAAAGACCAGAGAACAGAATCGTAAAAAGTGGCTACCAAAACCCTAAAAAAAAAAGCTTTTCCATGAGCACTGCAATAAATGAAATCCATTTTCCAGGCTTTGTGTTCTGTGAGCCTCCCCTGGCTGCTGTTGTCCCCAGATCCCTGTCATGGCCACTGTGGCCAGCTGGGTTGTCTTTTAATGCCTCAAACGATGGGTGACAACCTGGCTGAGCTCTGTAAGTGTCACCACGTGATGACACATTCTGTGCCTTAATTAATGTTCTCTGCATTTTGGATTTCAACAACGTGATGTACATTAATTCATGCTAATAATGGACGAACATGGAGTTCATGCTTGGACAGTTTTCAGCTTTGTTTCCAGAAATGCACATCTAAGCTAAAGAACCAAAGGGAAAGATGAGGAGAGGGGAATTTCCTCCACCTTCTCTCCTTGCCTTGCTCCTGAAGCTGCAGGTACTTATGGTGAAGATGTTGGTGAGAACACCATGAGTACAACTAACATTGTTTTAATCCTCAGCAGTGTCGAGAAGCAATTTGACACTGAGGAGGAAGATAATCAACATTTGGACTTCGTTGACTTTTATAATCCTGCTCTTAGAGATTTTTTCTCCTTTATTAACTACGGAGAAGAAAGAAGAATTACTCCTCGTTGTACTGCATTGATGGATGGGGGCCCAAACTAGCTTTTCTCATCAACGAGAAGGTAATATACCATTTCTTTTGGAGAAATCTCAAAAATCCCTTTGATTTTTAATTTTTAGGGAGAGATAAAATTCTCTGTGCATGTGTAAGTAGTGAAATGGCGCCTTTTGAAATTCCGAAGAGAATAAAGCCCCTTTGATATCAGGCATGTATTGCCCCTCTTTTTACCTCTCTGCCAGCAGAGCTTATTCTTGTTAACTGACGAAGAACTGTGTAAAGATCTATTAGGATTTTGCCAATTTTTTTTTATCATAGCTGTTCAACCAATCTCAGCAGTATCTGTGTCTCTCAGTTACATGAAGAAAGATGCCACACAAGTTCAAGCAGAGATGCACAAAACATTTTCCAGTGTATGGGTGCGATCTCAGGGATGAGGAGACAAAAAGGGAATCAGGTTCTGGAGATGTCCCTGCTGCCTGTGTTCAAGTGTGAGAACAAAAGTTATAGCAACGCACACGTGCAATAATTCGTCAGGAAACAAGACGGTCTTTTGCCAGGGATCTTCTGGGGCTTGTGGCAGAGATGTGGGGGGCTGATCTCTCTCCCATATTGACAGTTTCAACAATCTTCACAATATCTTCCTCAACATGGCACTGCAGTGAACTGGAATATTTACAGATCAAACGGAGCCCATCTGGGGGTGCAGAGATTGAGCACAGACTCCCAGACAGTAGTGCTGGAACTTGCCTTGCCCTAACAATTAAGGATTTTCAAACAAACTAGGAAACAACAGGTTTGCTTTCCTATCTACCAGAACTGTCTCCATCTTGTGTGAACTGGGTAGTTTGACCTAAACCATCTAAGGACCCAAAAATCAGGCTTTGCCATGCCTTATAATTAAAATTACTGGCCCTTAGCAGCACTTTCCTTTCTATAGATATTGGTTTAAACTAGTCTTAAAGTCAAAGACTTTTGATCATATCTATCCTACAATATTTCAGTATGGTTTTTTTCAGAATAAGAGAAAGAAGATGTTAGAGGGGACACACTTACCTTTGGAGGGTGAACTCTCCAACCCTTGAAAACCAAGAACCAAACTGTATCCCTGGTTATTGTGGGATGCTTTCCTGCTCTCTCTTCAGCCCCCTCCACCAGCCAGCAAGCACAGATGCTCATTATCATTTCCTAATTAAAGCCCTGAGGCAGGAAAACAGTTCCTGTGTGCTATAAACCACCCTGAAAAGCATTTAAATACGTATTTAAACTTTAGCATGCATTCAAGAAGCCTTCTTAACATGGATGATTCCTTGAACTGGAGCGTTGAGCTGCAGCCCCTTCAATGTCTCCTCAGCACATTTAAAAGGAGCTAAGAAGAGATGATTATTGCCAGAGGTGACAGGACTCTTGTTAAAACAACACTGCACAGAGAGGGGTTGTTGATGTGCCCCAGCTTGCAAAAACACAAAATTATTCTGCCTACTTCATGAGCATCAAGGGCTGTCTCATCTCTAGAAGGAATTTCCTCCACCTGTTTTGTCTGAAGCCCGAATTGGTGCTGCAATCCTGCGGAATGCACTGAGATCTGCTGCTGAACTGGTAGAGACACTTAAAACACTTCTTACAGAAAAATAAAACCTGGCCAACTGCTCTGTGTATCTGCAAGTAGGTCACTAATTAATCTAAAAATATTTATTCCCAGGTCAGGTCTGTATGACTCTCTGCTTTGTGATAAATGCAAGTTCATATTCAAAGGCAATGTTTACATTCATCACATGAGCTAAGCCTGTCTGCAGCAATTAACAGTAATTCAGATGCTGCCCATTATTACTCCAAATAGTATTTTTTTCTTTATCATTAGCTGGCTAGGTCAGTGAACACAAGGGCAGTGTATGTTCTCAGGAAAATTCCCAGGAAAGCAGAGATTAGTTCCAAAACACTTAAAACACCCTAAATCACTGTCAGCTGCATTACAGATTCCCAGACGTAAGGAAAGAAGGAAAAGTCATAATGTATGAACTAACAAACAAATAAGGTAATTGCATTTTTCCCCTCTATCCGTCTCTCTCAGCCCTTCAGAGAGATCACAGAGAATAATTATAACTATTTTTTAAATTCTGTCAAATGAACCCAGTTTTGCTTCCAAGAGTCAACTTTGTGCTGCTGCTTTAACATTAATCTAATGGATTATTTGGATGAGTGAGAATTGTCTTGGAGTGTCAGAGCAGCCATGCTCTGAGTGGGAAGTTGGTTTCTGAGTAGAAGAGGTTGTACTCCAGATTCTGTGACCGATTGCCAGATGATGGGATGGTTTGATTTCCATGTAGATTAAAGACAATCATATCTTTGGAAAAATAGGAGAAAATATCCCAGGAGTTTGGCACATCCATGTTCTCATCCCAGAGTTACAAAAGGGGTAGAGGACCTAAGGTGTCCTCAGGGCCCTGATTTTCCACTGCCAGCTCTGGGGTGTGAGGTGTGAGCAGTTTAAGTGTCTGAGGCTCTTTGTGCCAGCTGCTGGTACAGGCAGTGTGGGAGATATTGCTTGTTGTTCTCCTCTGGACTGTTCTTATTTTCTCCCTCCATTGCAGAAAAAAGAACCCAAATGAGCCACATGTTTGTGCAGAGGGGAAGAACAAAAAATTTGATTACAGTTCCTCCTGTATGAAGCACTTCCTCCATCCTTCCAAATCATATGCAGCTCTGTAACTTCTTCAAGGGGCAGAGGTTTGGGGTTTGCTTTGGACAGGACACACCCTGTAGGACTAAAATGCAACTTTTAGTCCTCTCTTCACATCTGTTGTGACACTACAGCCCTTTTTCCCCAACACACAGCTGCTACGTCCTGTTCCACTTTAATTCCTGTACTCAACAGAAGCAAAGGTCACTCAGGATAAACTCCACTGTCTGTGCTTTACCTTCACTATGGGATTATGGGATTATCCAGGAATTCCAGAGAAACATCCTATCCTAGAAGAGCAGAAGACTGCCCTGATGTTACTCAAAATCAGACAACATGGTATTACAAGCACCTTGTAGGAACATGGAAAATAAACTGCCTCAATATAATTTGATCTATTTTTCCAATAACTTTGCTAATGAATATTTTATTTTCTCTAGTGCTGGACTTAATTTGCTTGGAAGACAATTGTCATTACATTAAGGAACAAACAGTTCACTAGACCTGAGGAGTGCAATAATTGATTTTTCAGCTTGGTAGATGAATTAAGAAATTGTTATTTTTAGTTCTAAGTCACATCCAGAAAAAGCTGGTGTGGGCTCCAAAATCCCTCACATGGAAAGACCAGTTTTGATGTTTTCTCATTCTCCAGGTAATTTTTTCTGTAGTAAATCTGGATCAATATCTCCCTGCTGTGGTCAATATTGCTTTTCCAATTCAGGTTGAGGTGTTTGTCACTCCCAGCCCAGGACAGTGGGAAGGCCTGGCTGGGCAAGTTGCTTTCCCAGAGAGCAAAGCTACTCCTGGTGTCCTTGAAACCCTCGTATCTGTTACATCATCTGTCTGGACATCCTACACAGCCACTGAATAAGGCATGGTTTAATTCATCCAGGCTAAGGCAGATTCAGAGCTCTATGCTTGATCCCTACACATGTAAAACTTTCAGATTTTAACACCACTCACTTATTTTGATCTGATGATTGAATGATCCCCTGATTAAAAAATGAGAGTTCTAATATTTCTGAGCCTCCAGTTCCCTGCATATGAAAGCAGAATATTCCGTGCAGCTTTGCAAGGATCTTTGATGCCTTCAGATGAAGAGCAATGAGCATTAATATGACTCTATCACCAGCATAAAATTACTGCAGTACCCTCTCTAGCCCTTGAGCTGTGTAAAGGCAATGACACTTGATTCATTTGATGTAACTCTGTAAGAATGATCATATAGATGCAATTAAAAACATAGTTTTTATCAATTATGCAGTAGCATGTCATCTGTACTCTACTAATTAGAAAGGGGAAGAAAAAAGTTACTGGCTGAAAATTAATTATGACAACATTTCTACAGTGTTTAGAACCTAGTTATAAGAATTAAATATTTATGTCATTATGGTTTTCATTATGCATCCTAATGTGATTGCCTGAGTGAAATCACTGCAAGGTGCTCCAACACTCCCTAAGTTCAGAGTTTGGATGCTTCCATGAGCTGATAGTGCTGACAAGGTTGCACCTAAGTGTGTCTTCAGATAAGAATCTTCTCTCCACATGCAAACTTGCACCTCATTTAAAGCTGCTGATGTGTCATATTGATCTCAGCAGATAAGATGACTCTCTATTCAGCCAAAGAGTGGTGCTAAAAGGCAAAGGCACTCAAATTGTTCCAAATCTAAGTTATGGATCCTAGGCCAAATCCAGAGCTGGATGATTGCTACAGCACTTCAACATAAAAGACTTACTATGTTTATGAGAATGATGTTACATTTTTTTGAAAGTTTTCCACTCATCTTGTATTCATAGTTTTTTAAACCCCTCCTTCTAGCTTTTATTTGCCTTGATCCGCTTCATTCAATCTCTTTCAGCAGCCAGAACACAACTTTAAAATCGAATCCAAACAGGGCTGTTCCCCCTCCCAGGTCCAGCCCTGAGTGTTTATGTAAGGCAGGTTCAGCTCCGCAGCTCCGGGCTGGCAAACTGGGTCATTGTTATTCAAGGCAAGAAAGCTTTGCTCTTTGCAGCTGATTGGTAAAAGGTGAGGCCCTGACCCCGTTCCTTACACAATGGGTTATTGTCTGGCCTTCACCCCGAGAGGTTCTTTACCTGCAACTTTTATCACAACTAGCAATGACTCTGTTGTCCAGTGGGCTCTTCTTCTGCCATTTTTTTCCTTCAGAATCTTGCATTCCTCTCTAACTTCCCTGGATTTTTAATGCTCATCCTTTCCCTCACCTGAGTTGAAGCTAATGAGACATGGATAGTTGTCCCAGCTTGGCTGTAGCAGATCACTCTTGGACCCCACAGGCCATCACACGGCAGCACTTTGTAAAGAACTCAGCAAAGAAGCAAATACACACAGACATAAAGGCTCTCTCATGAAACAAATTTCACTTAAACACTGAGCAGTTTAGGCTGCCAAAAAGGCACTCGAACACAGGAGCTGAAAAGGAAGGATGGTTTAAGAAATTATTTTAGGCTTCAAGAAAACACAGAAACATATGGTTACTGCTAAATATTTGTATACATGACACAGCAAATAAAGATGTCTCATGGGTTTTGAATTAGATATTTGGAGAGAAAGAGAAGAAAAAAAAAATACCACATTGGGTCCCTTCTTAGTTTAGAAACAGATTTTTTTAAGACATGTTTGTCTTAAAACCTGGCTATTGGAATCCCAGGTGGAAATGGTCCATTTCAGATACAGCAAAATCCAAATTTGTCTTCCCTCAGCCCCCCACTGTAGTGTTACAATACTAAGTGTGTGGAGGAGTCTTAGCTACAAGGTTAGGAATATAAAGAAAATGGGATGTACTTCTCCATTAATAATGTCACAAAGGTTCAAATAAACAGACCAGTGAAAGCTGTCGCTGTTACATCCGAGGCGCATAAAGAAAACGCCACAGAGTCCAGGCTCATGAACAGTGGAAGCTGAAGCTTTTTTCTTTAATATTTTTCTGACTACTATATAGGATAGATCGCAAAAAGTGTGTTGAGTGGCAACAGGTAATTGGTTCCTCGGCCATCCACCCCTTGAGAGGATTGGCCAAGTTCTAAGAGACCTATTCCATAATATTTTCAAAGTCGAAGCCATAACAATCTTGCAAAACAGCCTGCAGGTGCGAGAAGTTTATGGAACTGTGACCTTGTTTAAAATAGTTTACATAGGAAAGACAGTCTGCTCACAGAATAGTGAGAAAAGGCTGAAGAATTTCTCTGCTTCCAGCTTTTTAGCACCTACATGAAAGCAACAGTCATAGCTCAGTATCAAACCAAAAAGGACAGGTTTGTGTGTGTGTGAATGTGCACAAGCACTCGTGTGCATGGGAAATCCTTTCTCTTCAATTCTCAATATCCAACAGTCATAAGGTGCTTAGCAGTAGGAACAGGGAGGAAAATGCTCCACACCAGCATCACAGAACAAGTCACCTGCCTGTTTATATGTTTTACTCACTGCTGTTTAACTCCTTCAGACAGCTGCAGCTGTACATGGAATGATGTAAAGGTTGCTGTGGGTTGACGGGTGCCTTATTAACATAAGTCATTATAATATCAACAGGCATTTCCTTACTGATATCAAATGGGATTTTCCTGGTCAAAAGGTCAGGAGAAAAAGGATTGCCTCTTCCCATTATCTTTAAATTGTGTCAATATACGTTTACTCACCCATTACAAACAATTGGTCCAATAATAGCACAGAATTAATAAAGAACAGAATGGGCAATGTGATAAAGCAAAAGCTGAGACTGGTGAAAAATGGAACATCAAAGAAATTGAAGTGAAATTAGTATTTTGACCATATTTAATCAATCCTGAGAAGCAGGGTATCAATGAAGAGTTCAAGAGGAAGCAGAGATATATTGTATTTCATGCACATGCTCAGTTTGGTTAGTGGGGGTTTTTTTGGTCACATAAAGGTGTGTAAAACAGCCTGTCTTCACTTCTCCTCTGGAGCTCACTGAGATTCATGTCACTGATTTTTTTTTTTTTTGGTGTGAAATGAAGAGAGCCAGGTCTGCCCTGCTGCTGCAGAAGGGCAGTGCCCTGCTGAGGGCATCACACCATGGCAGCTGCCACCAGCCACTTGTACCCAGACCCTCATTTCACTAAATGGGACCGTGAGGACAGTATGACATTGCCCAGAGTGCCCTTCATCCCCACCTACTCGCTGAGCCACCCTCTTGTATTTCCAGCCCAAGCAAGTTCTGGTATTACATTGTGGAAAGAGGAGTTTCTTGGGGGTTGTGTTTTTTCTCCACCCCCCTACCTTTTTAAATTTTTTAAATTTTACTGAGATACTAATGCTACAGACAGCAAAGAATTTATAATTAAGGGGATGCCCATCAACATTTTTAAAGCAGAGCTTCTATCTGAAAAGCAATGAATATTTTCCCTACTATCCCACTTCAACAGATGTTCTACCTAATCTACATTCACTTTACTCCCTGTCTTACCTTTGACCTTTCTTTTGAAGGTTTTCAGAGAAGAGAATGTCAGTATTTATCTACCTGATGTGCTTCCATCTGCCTGTGCAGAGCACGAATAACTACAAATTATATCTTCTTTGTGAAAATTGGAATGACAGAAGCATTTCTAAGGCTTCATCTACATGGAATGATCAGATTCTATCTCCTTTTCTTGGAGGAATTATGCATCTCATATCTGGACATGCAAACCAGGAACAGCTGCCAAATGTGGATTTATGTTTCCAGTGTCTCCACTGAGACGTCTTTCTTGGATGCTTTTCCAGCACCCTTGTCTTACCCATTTTTCTTGACAGGGAAAATGAAGTAGGAAAGTTCATACCCAAGGCTGCCATGAGGAATGTAGAGCAGCATAAAGCTGTTTTAAAGAGGTGTCCTTTGGGAGGTGTTATCAGAATAATGACCTGCAAACCTGTTAAACGCTACAGTTTAAAGCCTGAGAAACAGGTCCTTCCTGTGGAACCATATTGAATCATGGCATGGTTTGGCACAATGGTTTTTGCTAAAATGATCTTATAATTTAAATTCAGAATCTGTTTTCTCCAAAGCAGCAGTGCACAGCTTTAAGGCTGTCAGAACAAACATCCAGGAAGTGACAATTTAATATCTTGGAAATAATTCTGGTGATTGTGGTAGAACTGATCAAGCATTGGTTTAATCTTCAAGTACTCAATTATTTTTAAATTTAGACAAATTTACTGCCTGTGCCACATAACAGGGCTGTGCAATGTTGGTAAGAGCTGCTCCAGCAGAATACACAACAGGGAAGTATAAACAGAGTGGATAACCTGATTCTGGTGCATTTGCTAAAAGGCAGAAGTAATTTAATGTACCCCTTAGTTGGCCCATGTTAGTGGAGAACATGTTCCAGTTTAACCTCTGCCTCTGAGAGGTGTTGGATACTGGTTTTACAGGAGGCAACACTTGCTTCTGAAATGAAGTGTGCCCTGCAACATCTGCTGGGGGAAGCCAGGCTCCAGATGAGTGGAGAGGAAAAGCCATTATCACATGTTATCTTTACTGCTCCACAGCACATTCAGTGTAAGCACGGCCATCAATTCCTCACCCTGGCCAAATTCCAGGATTGGCAATTAAATCTTCCTGAATGTCTACATTACAGTCTGAAGCATATTCCTGGACGCAGTGGGACTGTGCAAAATTCTACATATCTATTTCTCTCCACTGACTATAAAAAAAGATCCTGGTCTACTCTGGCTCCCTAACATGCAGACATCTCATTTTTATGTGCAAATATTAGGATAAATGAATCTTATCCCAAACTCCTGGGAACAGAAAGGAGGAGAATCATGCCCAACATAATGAAAAAGTTTACCCATAGCTCAGCCTGAAGACTAGAGGGGGGAAATCAGATAGGGGAAACTAGGAAAAGAGAAAGTCCCAATGTAAAAAAACCCAACTTTGGAACTCAGTTGTAATTATCTGGTGCTGATTCGTTATTTACAAAAATAGGCAGACATACAGTGAACTATACAATCAATGTTTTGCCCAATTAGAACACAAGTACATCTGCTTTTCATCCAATAGTTGCCTAGTTTTACAGGGAAAAAATGCAATTGGTACTACTAAAAGAGCTTGCAAATTAAGGGGTAGGTTAGCCAGTAATTTTGCACTTGATACCACTAAGAGAATTATGGATATTATGCTGAATTTCTTTCTTTAATCCATTAACAATACAGGTTTTTGAAGAAGCTCATTTGTTAGGCTCAGGCATATCACAAGAACAAAATATTCATGATTCAATTATCTGAAGAACTGCTGAAGGTCAGGGTGCCTCTGAAGGATGCACATTAAGGCAGGGAAGTGAGAACCAGCACCTTTCCCATAGTTCTGCATACTTTAGGGGTTTTTTGCATCTATCACAGGACTGAACTGTGCTGCTTAACTGAGCAGGATCTGACACACACAAAAATGTAGGGTTTTCCCCGCTGTCCTTCAGGGTTGATTTCAGTCCAATTTTCCATTCACTTCTTTTAAAAAAACAAAAGACTCTCTAACTCCTTGAAGCCTCACTGCCTCCAGGTTTCACAGTGCTTGAAATCTGGCCCTACAGATCAGGAATCCCTTCCATTTGAAAGCAGTAAATAAAATGCACCCCATAAAGTTCACAATTCAGGGATGCATTATCTGTATGACAGAAGAAACATATCTTTAACACCTTGGCAGTATTAAAGACTTGGAGGATTTTTAAATACTAGTGTCTAAGGATGCTTGTGAGAACATTTTGACCAAGACTTGCAGGAAAGGTATCAAGGAGAATGCATTAAATTTCTCTGCAGATTAAATCATTATAAATGAAACTTCAATGAAAGACAGTATTTCTAATAAGGGTAGAGTTGAAAACTATGTCAGAAATTAGTCATGATTTTTGAAAATCAGACTTTCATTTCACTTGCTATCTAATACTTGGTGTTAAGTTATCCTCCTAACTGGACTGAACCCTGAAAACCAAGCACTAATGGTGGTCCAAGCTCCCAGTGGAAGTGCATTAACAATGGTAATTTTGGTCAGGGATGAGCTCCATAGCTTCTGTTAATTTGGGGCCTGCTTCTGTTTTTGAAGTCAGTAATTCTCTTGACTTCAGGGAAAATGAAACTGAACTGTCTTTCCTGGCAACCACATGAATTCAGTTCAAGAGGAAATCAAAGCCCCTGCCAAAAGCTAGTCTGAATTTCTGGACTAAAACTAAATAGAAGAACATCCTGATGTATGTATGTGTTCTTTGCATATCCTGGTTTCAGGCAGCTCCAGGAAAAAAACAGCATTCAATGACTGGGTGTTTATGACCTTTTCATCCTTAGTTAACGATGACATTCCCTGCCAAGGCCTTGGTCTCAGACTTACCTGTACTGGGCTCTTGGCTTTTCCTTAATCTCAGGCTAATCCCACTTTCTCTGTGCTAATTCCCTGCTACAGAAAAGGGGTAGGAGAGGCTCTTTCTTATTTAGATTGTATGACAGCAGAAGGTGGTGTTTTTCACTGCATTATGCTGCACAACAAATACTAACATTTATCAAGGCTGCTCCAGGCACCTTGGGCACAAATATAAAACCTTCTAGCCAGAGAAGAGAGTTATTAGAAGTCATGTTTGTGCAACTCCAGTTTGATGTAACAGAACAAGAAGCTTGTGAGGTTTGCTCAGATGAGAGAACAGAGCTGGTCAGAGGGTTGGTTGCAGCCACAGCAGCCAGAGGGGAAACACTCACGGCTCTTACAGGCTCATTCCTGTTTTACTCCTCATCCTCTCAACCCCTGGCTACACACCCCTGCTAAACGCTGCAGCCTGGCCCGACACCTCTAGTACTCCCAGTTTTCTGAGAGTAGAAGAACAAACCCCCTGCCCACAGAGACAACACACCCCAGCCAAGGAGAGGGGAGAAGCGCTGCTGAGTTCTTTCCACACACACCAAGCTTGAAGCAGCCCCAGCAACCCGAGCTGAAGGCATGGATGTGTACTGAGTTCCATGAGAATTTTGCCTCTGAATGACTCCAGAGTCTATGTAGCTACAGGCAAAGCAGCACCTATTTCTGCTGCACAGACGCTATTTCTCACAGGATCACGGCAGCATTTATTAGGTTTCAAAAGGACACATTTCAAAGCCAAAATGGGTCAGACCTGGTACACACAGTACTCCCTCTCTCCCAGGTAATGAAACCCCTGCAATTTTATTACACTTGGGAATTTTGACAGAGTGGTAATTTGGGATGAACTGGATTCATTTTGAGAGAGCAGTCAGCTGGAATTACTTTGTCTAAAAGACTCCAGTCCTCAGGGTAATCAAGGGAGGGACAAGTAGAAGAGGGTGGCATTCTGAGGGTGTATGAAATGTTATCTGTCTGTCTCCACCCTGAAATATACTTTCTGCATGGGCTGACATTCCTGTTGATGCCTGGTGCTAAATGATATGATATGATTCAAGCAAAATGATTCAAGCAAAACGCTGAGAAGTTACTTGTAGGCACCTGAATGTCCCATTTTCAACAGGACTCAAAGGTCCCAGGAAGTGTCCAGTATGGCCCCAAATTAATATTATTTTGCCTTCTACAGCTCTGAAATTCACTCTTTGCCAGTTTCTCTCTCTTCAGCATCAAAAACGAAATTGCTGCTAGTGCCCAAGACATCCATCCTGATGTGGATATCTCACCTGTGAGGCCACATCTGCCCAGGGCAGAAAGGACTCGGGTACAATTGCCAGTTTCTTACAGGGAAGATGCCATCAGCATTATCCCCTCACTCTGAAGACATTTTTCTGCCCCTGAGATCCTCACAGCTGCCCTGAGCAGCCTGTTTTTGCTAGCACAGCCTGGGCAGCACCCCACGGATGGCAAGCACCCAGAACAGGCATGTCAGGACTGTGCAGATACGTCATTTCAAAGCCAAGTTTGATGCTAAAATGTTGCTAAATCCTGTATCCTGAATGGTGCCAACAATGAAAAGCCATGAGTGAAGAGACAGAGCTAACAGAGCTGTTATAAATACTAACAGGGGTTGTTGTTAATGGCTGTTCCCTGAGGAGAGAAACACGGAGAGGACAAACACAAGAAAGCAGGAAAAGCATCCCAGGGAAATTATTCTATCACAGTCAATCTTCACATCAAATTTAAATCAGGCTGATAAAGAGAGTTAATTTTGGAGTACCTCAGTTTAACTTTCAGGTGAGACCTGTCTTGAGGGATTTTCATTAGAGGGTACCGTGCTACAAACACTGCAGGTGTTTTGCAAAGCCCAGATCAGCACTCTCTGCAGGCACATAAGCTGGGAGAAAATTTCAGCAGCACTTAAAATGAATATCAACTTCAGTTTAACCATGTAGAGCTTCAGTAACAAGATACGGAGAAAATTATTTCTTGTGCTTGGTACTAACAGATTCCCTGCAGCCCTCATCAGCTTTTCCCCCTTACTTTTCTCCCTCAGAACTGCATGGCAAATTTCTACACCTTATTTCCTAAAAGAAAGTGTTGGGTGTATGCCATGGGATAAAAAAAGGAGAGGTGATAATAAAAGAGCTTAATTTTTATAGACTCCATAAGAGATTCTTATTCCATCAATTCTGAGTTTAAGCAACATGAAAATGGGCCCAACCCAGGAGTAAATCCCCTTGGAGTGCAGCCTTTTGAGTCCATTTTTCATCTTAGCCTTTCTAGCTGGAGACAACCCACATAAATAAACATGTGCAAGTCATTGCCAGCATGCTCTTCTTTATTAATTTTGTGTAGAGCAAGCTGGCTTTTGGGGAGGTTAATTTCCTGAACTGAGAAGAAAATGGCACTTCACCAATTTGAAAACAAATAATTGTGTGGATACCTCAGTTCATTATTTTTAACTCTGCAGAGTCTTTCCAGACTCCAGGAGCATGCTGACAGCTTAGTGAAACAGAGCTATTTTCACTAACCAGTTTCCCTGTGTGGGGTGTATTATACCAGGTTACACAGAAATTAATGGCTGTTTATAAACAGCAGCACCTTGTCTAGGTTCTCGCAAACAGACCTCAGATAATCCCGGTAATATCAGTTCCAAAGATGCAGCTACATTTGGAGTAAAAAACTCTAAAATACTACACTACTTTGGAGAAAATATTCTTAAACTCTGGCAACAAGAAGCCCTGGACCTCATGGATATCACATTTTTGCTGCCTCTGTTGCTCTTTAACTTTAAAACCCCTTAGGAATGAGAACCAGTGACTTGAGTGCTGAGTTTTTCTGTTAACTACCTGTGAATCTGGAACCAGAACAAAGCCCAAATGTTGGTTTTGTTTGAAGTAATGAGAAAGTGATGCGAGTCCATATGGTATCGGAAATCCTGGTGCAAACCTGTCTGTTGATTTAAAGGCATATGGAAGCTACAGGGCTTCGACAGTATCACTTGACTGTGGCTATTTCAGAATCCAGGCAAAAACAGATGGCAGCATTTCTGAGGTTTTGGAACATATGCTGGGAAACATAATTTTGAAATATATTTATTAACAGTAGGGTTAATTTCATTGGCCTAATGATACTGTTGGTACATTTTTTAGAAAACTAGTGGTGTGAAAACTTAAGAGTTGTGCAAGTCTATGGCTCCAGAATTGTTTTCCCAGACTAAAAGTTTGATAGGAATTGTAAATACACTCCTTTCAATGTGCATTTCTGTCTGTCTCAGAACAGACAAGATTAGAGAAATAATGTAAATTTGAAACCATTTAAAATTCATGTGTCATTTGGAGTTTGCAATGATCTTTTCATCATCTTAACTAATGTCAGGTGATAGTCAAAAGTACATTAATTTATCTGTCTTACCAAAATGTTTAACATAGATAGTTGATGAAAGAGAAAATATTATCTGGCTGACATGATGCAAGAATGTCATTCTGTTCTTCTCTGTACAGATGGTTTTTCACTTCCCACGGTGTCTCTCTGTGGAAAATCTGTTGTGGTCTTGGTATTTAATTTGCCTTTTCGATGCAGTTTTCTCAATTAAATCTCATGCAGATGATGCAGTCGTTTATATGCAGAGGATCAGGCTTCCTGCTCTTACTGGATAAACTTTAATGTAATCCACAGGGTTCAGATTTAGCTGCATGATATTAATTAATTTTAAATTTAGATAAATGTTTCTTTGGTGGAGATCAAAAGGTAAATGTGGTCCCCAGATCTGAAGCCCACAGGGAGGGCACATTTTGGATGACTTGCTTGGATTTTACTGAGCCTAGGAGAATCCAGGTGAGAGAAGTGGCTCAAATAATTAATTGCTCTGTACAATAGGTATTGCCACAGCATTAGCTCCACTTTCTCAGCTGCCACGTGTGAGCCCTGCTCTCTGACCACTCATTAAGGGGAGGCCAAGCACAGTGATGTTTTCATGACAAGGACATTTTCATCTAAAGGCTGACTTGTGGCGAGGGCATAGCAGGGGGATTTTTACCTGCTGATGCAGTACATTTGCTGGGTATGAAAATGGTGTGAAAAAGACAAGTAAATTTGTGATAAAACCTTCATTTTCCATCTTGCAGCTTTTACCTGAATAATTCAGTAACTCCCTTTCCCCCTCCAGGACCTCTCTTCATTCAGGGAAGAGCAGGGAGTAACCAGCAGGCACAACTGAATATGCCTATAGAAAGTTAAACATGGTGCCTGACCTTGCAACCTAAACAATTGTTTTTAACTCCTTTCTATTTAAAATAACATTGTCCATGCAACTGCTGTCAGCAGCTAAAGAGAAGCATGAAAGCTGATAATATAATCCTGTATAAAAGCAATGACCCAATTTAACCTTCGTATTCCCTTGATCAGGCTTTAGATGCCAGGGAATTCAGCCCTATGTCCTTCACAGACCACAGGAAAGGTCTTTGTTAAACTCACAGTCTGGTCCATAGGACCAAGTGATTTTTCTTCCATTTCTCTATAAACCAAGGAAAAATCTGCCAGCTGCCATAGTGCCTGTGATTTCCATAGCCACAATGAGGACCAGCAGGGCTGGTTCCATCCTCATTAGGATCATGTATGGGGATGACATAGCGGGTTAAATATCACACTCCTGACTTTCAAGTTGTACCTAATCCCCTTCTGTGCCATATGAAACAAAAAATTCAGTGTGAGGATGGGAAAGGGGAAGGTGTCTCTCTCCGTTCATTTTGAGAGTATTTGCAAAATGCCGAGCTCCCCCTTTGCCCCTCAAGTACAATGAATTCAAAGAAGATCATCCTAAAAGACATCTTGTAATTTGTTTTATCTATTTACAGAAGGATTTGTTTTTCTGTCTGACTTTGAGTTATTCATAAGATATTCATTTACATGGCTATCTGCATATAAATATTACCACTGGAGAGCAGCGCAGTGGAGAGCGAATACGGATTTCTGAGCCTTATCATTGTACGTCTTTCATATCAGGTGCTCATTTAGACAGAATTCATTGTATATTATTCTCCTGTGACAACATTAACCGGCCTCCAACTTTCCAGTGCTTGTTATCATTTCCAGAGTGTAAAAACCTCAAGGACTTAAAAGGACAGACAGGAAAGTTTGCAGAACATTTCATTAATTTGTGGGAAATTCTACTTACTGTAAGTGTCATGTCTTTGCTGTGAGGACTGAGAACATCTGCCAAATATAATACCACTTTCTTCCCTCACAGTCTGGCTCCTCTTCTGCTTGACATTGAGGGACTCACCCTTAACTCACACGCCTCAGCCTGAAGAGGCAACTATGTACATAAACTTAAAGCTTAAATTTCAATTTGTATTGGAATGTCAGTCATCAGATAAATCCAGACCCTGAGGAAAGTGAATAATAAATAGCTGTGTGGGCCAAGAGAGAATAGGAAGTGCCAGCAATAACTCCTTTCTAATCTATCCCCAGTCCTATAATGCTCTGGCTGTTATTTCTAGTGGACTTTCCTGTTCCTTGTAGCCAGAATGACAGCAAATCAGACTCAGGGGTAGGAATGGCTGAATCTTTCATCTGCCCAGGGGAGTTGTCTCAGAAAAGCATTCAAATATACAGGTGACACTTGTCCAAATATAATAAGCTCTGGGGTCTGTCAAACCGATGTGGTAATACCATGGGACCTCTCTTGGGCTGACTCATCATCTCCCCTTCGCATTTCAAGCCTCTGTTTGGGTCCCCAAAGACAAATGAAATGTAAAAGTACAGTAGGTGATTGGAAGTTATAACCATCACCTTGACAGTGATATACACACATCACCCTTTCATTTGGATAACACCATCCAGCCTAATTTATGCAGCACACCATTTGAAAAGCATATGTAGCTAACCACAAACAGTATTGCACCATGCAAATTCAGAGAAAAAATACCAGAACTCAGCCCTCCAAAGTAGCTACAGGAGGATCCAGAGAGATCTGGCCACCTTTGCTGTACTTAATAACATCATTTTCTACAGGTTGCCCTGGGGTATTTGGACCCTACCACAAATAATGTGAACTCAGAAATGTCTACACTTGGATGGGGATTGAGAAACACGGGATCAGTGTAGAACCATTACCAACGCTGCTGGAAATTGTTGGATGAAATCTCTTGCAACCCATTTTTTCCTGTTGCAGAACATTATAACATCACCATTTTCTGTTCAGTTGCCTTAAAATAAGTGAATTGCACCATTCTCAGCAATTCTGTTCATGCCTCAGCACTGCCCTGATCCTCTGTGCTCTGTTAAGTTTGAGCCTAAGAGAGCCGTTATTTTAAGAATAATTTTATTAAAAAAAACACCCCTGGACTGATAATGTTCTTTTATCCATTTCATGGCACTCAGAGATTTTTATCTATGGCTTGTTGATTAAATGTGATCAGGCGTGTTGAACTATAACATCTCCTTTAGAATTCATTGCAATAAGAACAATGCAAAAATGAGCTTAAGGTGTCCCAGCCAGTGAATTACGGGTGTGATAGGCTGTAACATCTTCTTTACAGTGATAAAGAGTGAGAGAATTAGCAGGAGTTGTGAACTTTAAGAAAGAGCAGCTGTATCACTGCCATAGCAGAGTTAATTCAACAACAAGGAAGGTGCCCTGGATTCTTTTTAATTTTCTCTGCTCTTTCCAGTGCTCTTAAAAAAAAAAAGAATTTCACCATCTCTTTTGGTGTTTCCTCTCTAATGTCTGTGCTGCCATTAGAGAGAGCTTATGGATCAGGCTCAGAGTTTGTGCCTCATTTTCCAACTGTTAACACTGAAGCGTTCATCTACAGTAAGACCATAAAAATCCCACTGCAGATTGGTGAGCATGTTCGAGACAGACCTCAGACACGTTTTCACCTCAAAAATATGAATTTAGACTTTGAGCCAGTAACTTCAGAAAAAAAAAGAACTGTCACAGAGATAAAACCCATGATCTGACCTATTATTTCCTACAGCATCCAGGTGCTGCAGAGGAAGACACAAATAAGCTCATCAGACTAGAACTCTGTAGTAATTTCCCCACACTACTCCTTCCAATAGCTATATCACCAGAAATAAAGTTTTAACTGTTTTCCAGCTCTCTGATTCCCCTAATTTTACATACTGCTGCTGAGTTTTCCAAAATCCATGGAATAGGTATAATTTTTATAAAATACTTTAAGTTCTAAATGTGGGGGAGTTAGAGAATAAAAATAAACTTCTGGGCTTGTTCTCCCCTGTCGGGGTTTGACACTGACTAGAAGCCAGGCACCCACAAGAAACTATCCACTTCTTTTCCTCTACTGTAGCTGAGCAGAGGAGGGGAAATTAAAACAAAAACTTCATGAGTTGAGATAAGAATTAGGGGAAAAACACTTTAAGGCAAAACAGGTTCAAAACTTAAACAGTATAAAGCAAATTTATTATTAACATAATTAAAAGTAAAAAGGGTAATGAGAACTAAAATAAACCTTTAGAACACTTATTTCCTTCCCAGCCCCCTCCCTCTTTCCCACTGACAGCGCAAGGAGACAAAATATGTGGTTTGGTCAGTCTTTGACTTTCTAAGAATCTTTCATCAGTTCGTTCAGGGAAAGGTGTTGTTTTTCTGTTGTGCCGTGGGGTCCTTCCCATGGGAGACAGTACTCTGTGAATTTCTCTAGCGTGGTTCTGATTTTCACAAATAGCAGTCCCACCTGACCTGCTGTAACGTGAGTCCCTCCCATGGGCCAAGCAGTCTTCCCACAACTGCCCAGCATGGGTCATTTTAGTTCATGGGGTTTAGTCTTTTAAGGATGAGCTGTTCTAGTTTGGAAGCAAGGGTTCTCTTTCTCCATCTCTGGAAACAAGGGTCCTCTCTCTCTGTTTGAGTTCCTCACTAGATTACAGCTTTTCAGCACCCACTCGCTCCAGCGTGGACACTTTTCTTTACGGGCTGCGAGTGGGTCTCTGCATCTCCCCATGCACCTCATGAATTACAGAGAAATAGTTTGTTGTATCATAGTCCTCACCATGGCTTGTAGAAAAATCTCAGCTCCAACACCCGGAGCACTTCCTCCTTCTCCTTCTTTTCACTGACCTTGGTGCCCCCATGTTGGTTCTCCTCACGTGTCTTCACTTCTTCCTTTTCTCTGACTCGGAAGAAAACTGTTGTCCATAGGTATTATGGTTCTCAAGTTCCATCAATTCAAAAGTTCTTACCGAGCTCCGCTGTGCTGAAAAGGTCGATCTCGTCTGTGCTGGCCGTGTTTTCGCTGCTGGACGCGTGGTCCCCGCCAGCACTGCATGGGCAGCCCCGGCCGCATGGCCCCGGCCAGGATCACCCCCACCAACCACCTCACCACCCCTCAGGAGAAGAAAAAGGGAAGCGGGGTTTTTTTTCTCTTCTTAAATATGTCATCACAGAGGCGTTCCCAACTTCTCTAATTCTAAACTTCTCTAATAACCTGCCCATGGTCAGAGCCCTCAGCGATTGGCTCTGTGCTGGACATGGCAGAAACTTCGAGCAGCTTTCTCCTGCCCACCAAAACCCAGGCTGTGTTAAACTAACACACCCCGTAACATTCTGGAGCAATTCACCTTTAAGTAACACTTGTATGTATAATAAAGATCTCAGAAAAAGCTAAAAATGCCACAAAGAGGAAAAAATACCAGAAAGAGGAAAAAAAATACCAGAGTCAGTCTTCCCTCAAACACTACCATAGGAAGTTTTTAACAAATCTGAGCAGCTGCAAGAGGGAGGTAGAAGCAAATTTGAGCAGAGGACTCAATGCAGTCCCTTTAACAGTGTCTGACTGAGAGTGGCAAGGGCCCTTTAATGACAATCCTTCCTGAGCAACTGTGAAAAGCAGCATTTACCTGATTTCCTCTGAATAGACTCAGTATAATTAATGAATGTTCAAGCTCTAATTATGGCAAAATCACAGTAAATGAATTCCAGACAATGGAGTGTATTTTTGGCATGTTTTCAGAATGATCAGCTCACTTTCATTTCAGTTATTCCCTCTGTTCTTTTGGACGGTTTGAATTCATGGCCATCAGTTTTGACTGGGTTCAAATATTTGGCTAAAAGAATTAAGAATCCAAGGTCTGAGTCACGAGGCTGCACCACCAAAATATCTGTATGCAATTGAGCACTTCCATCTGCTCACATATGACTTGTCTTAGAAGACATATGGTCACCCCTGGATGCCTGTCCAGGTCAGCAAATGTAGGTGGGTGCTCGAATTCAACATCTACCCACCTAACACACTTAATAATAACAAGTCAATATGAGTAATAGACCAAAGTCCTGCTCCTTCCCCACAGATTTTTGCATCTCTGGTCGTGCTAAAGAGATTTCCACTTCTTTGGGGCCCACATCTACAGTTCTGCAACCACTCCTCTAAACAACTGGGAAGGGACTGGCCTTGTGTTTTAAAACATAGACAGGTCCCTTTAATAGCTTAAAAATTAGGACATTCATCCCGAGAGTGGGGCTGTCACAATGAACATTGTGTGTATGGACACAAAACAATATATTACATGATCCTTCAAGTGTTTGTCAACAGATTTTTATTTCAATTTTGCAAAAGAAACAAGGAAAAAAGCACTGGAAGGCTCTTGGCCCAGTCCCTGCCAGTGTGGCTGCTCATGCAACAAGGCAAGGGAAAAGTTTGGAAAGATCCATTAAGATCTTTGCTCTGACATCAACATATGACCTTCCCACAAGCTACATCTGACAGCAAATTAACCAAATGCCACCAACCTTTAATATACCAGAATAACAGCTGTGAATCCTATTTACCCATCTATGAGCAATCTGAACAGATTTTCTCTAGAAAAACCATAACCAACCCCCCCGGACAAGTGTTTTGCTGGCAGATAACATGTGTGATCATCTCTTTAGAACATGCTGTGTTAATGCAGGGTCTGACATGCCTACACGAGACTGCTAGGGCCAGCTCTGGCCACTACTGCTTCTTCCTGAAGGAATTTATACACATGGCCCAGCTTCCTGAATTATTTTTGTTGACAGTTTCACTTCAGGCTGTGAAGAAGCAGGTGATGAACCCACTACCACATTATTTTGCAGTTTTCTAGTTTATGTGTTTGTGCAACTTCTGTGTCATTTTTTTAGCTCACACTTTTGCACATTGCAACAGGTGCTAGAAAGCACAAAATGGAGCTTAAGAGAAGAAAAAAAAAAAGCCAAAAACCCAACAACAACCAAACAAAAAATCGTCTCTTTTGTGCATATGTAAAGAGTTAATAGTTCTTGGACTTACAGGAATCCTCCCGGCACTGTGAAGAGTTAATGGTTCCTGGACTTGCAGGAATCCTCCTGCTGGTCCATAGTTTCTCCACTGGTGTGCTGTAGTATTACACTTCTTGCAATCATTCAGCTGCCTAATGATCCCTTATATCAGGTGAAAATGAGTTTTCCCACTCTAACCTGGCTTTTGTTAAGGCTTTAATGGGAGCAGGTAATGAATGGGATTGCTCTGAGTTTCCTGCTATGAAAGAAAGGTTTCTCTAACAGGTGACACAGCCAAGCAGGAGTGACCACTCTGCTCTGGTGAGAGCAGAGCTCAAGGAAGGAGAATCTCCCAAGAAAATGAGGGCTGTGGACACTTTAGATCCATCCTGGCATCCTACTCCTCCTGTATGGGCAGAGCCCCATTCATGGCTGGCCAGGGATCTCAGCGGAGCTGCGGGGAAAGAGGCCTGTTTTGTGTGAAACAGCCCAGTTAAAACCATCAGCAGAACTGTTAGCCTGTAACAGGCCAACAGATTTATTCAACAGCAGGAGACAGCACAAGGATGCTCAGATTTATCACTCCAAATGCCATCATTATTTAGTGTGCAGAGAGCTTTCTAGTCTCACAGTTAGCAAAACAAAATTACAAATTAATAGCCATATATTTCTCACCATGTCCTGGATCTATCATCCCATATCCCCTGTGTTGTAATTTTATTTTGGTACTTAGCATATGGGGCTCAGAAAAAGGGCAAGCTTCGAAATTACACATATTTTATCCACATTCTCCCACACAGATTTTCACTATGTGTTAATTTATTGAAGGAATATATTTCTTTTTTTTAAGAATCAGCAACATTGAAGAAAACGAGAGGCCATTTTTCTTGTACCTTTGAGTCTGGGTTACTTTCAACTTATCCCTTCAGATAAGCCTTGGATTTGAAGAGGAAGGAGCAGCTCCTGTGTGTATTTGTAAAAGGCAGCAATCCCAGCTGGGTAGAAGTGGAGGATATACAAAAAAGCTCCCATGGGTAGAAGCTTGCCTTCTTTCAAGAACCTGTGGATAAAAGGTTACCCAGGAAAGCTGGGTAACCTAATAAATATAAATGTATCACTATACATATAATTAATGGCAATACTTTAATTTGCTTAAATTAAGATTCAAAGTTTAAGCTCAAGTCCAAACTCCTCTGATGACAGGAATGTAATGGAGAATGAGGTGTAAAATCCCCAGTTCTATCCAGATTAGTGTATTCATCTCAAAGCTATCATCACTAAAAACATTGGAAATCCATCTTAAGAGTAGTTTTCAAAGGTTCAGCAAAACCAGGTTTTGTTGGAGATAAAAAGCCTGATCTCAATCTCTATTTAAATAAAGACAAACTATAAGTCACCTCTCCAAAGCCAATGGAATTACACATTAGAAAACTGAGATAAGAAAGGTGATTTACTTTAAAAATTATCCCCTTTAAAGGTCCACAACATGTGCCAGAGATCTTAGTAAGTAGCTTTTGGCAATTAATTCCCAGTGGATGGCTTACAGCCTTTCGAAACCCACCTTTCCCTGGGCTCAGTCACAGGTTTGTTGTCTGGAAACTACCCACGAGCAAGGGCTGCTTGTACTAAGAGTAGGCTGACTGTGGTGGAATTACAGGAGTGGAACTGAGGTGACACAGAGAAAGCTTTGCCTTTAAATCCAAGCGTGATGCTTGAGATGACCATGAGGAGATCACCATCTCTCTGCCTGTCATAAAGAGTCTAAATAAGGATGACTCTTGGCTATTTGAAGTGCAAATACCTCTTTTTGATTTGTCAGAAATTAAGAGAACTGTGAGAAAACCTGTGTCTTGCTAGAAAAAGAGCAATAGGGAAATTTCAAAAAATTATTCAAGAAGTGCACAGTACAGGGAATGCACTCCTGTAGCTGGGCACGTTGACACTTTCAACCAGCCTCCTCTACAGCCACATCAAAAGGCAAAATGTCAGCTAGACAGAGCCTGTAACGCTGTAAATAATGTTCACTCCTACAGCTCAAAACAGTCTGAACATGAGACCAGCTGCACCAGAGTAGGAGGAAGGTCTGCTTTGCCCAGGATCCTCATTTGGGCAGTGGCCAACAAGCAGCAGAGCTGCAGATGGCTCATTACAGCTGTGATGGCTCCTCAGGTTGCTCCAGCTGGAGAACCATGGTATTTCCAGAGCTAACACAGGGTTATAAGCACCAGCCTCCAGGGATGGATGCGTTAATCATTAGCCAGTGGAAAATGCCTAGGGAAGAGCACATGGACACCACAGGAGCATGAAGCATTCCCTGCTCCACTCCTTCAGGAGTCTGGAGCTCCAGGATCTTCTGGTATCTTTTGTGTCTCACAGTCCAGGATGGATTATTCTTCTAGAAACTTGTGCAGGGCTTGAGTTTAACTGAACACGTAAAAAACAGGCAATTCAAACCCAACTTTAGCTTTTTGCTGTAAATCTCTTTAGAAATGATGAGTCCTGCAGTGGAGAGGCTGTCACAGACCTTCTTCTCCTGCTGCAGCTTTCAGGCTGCCGTGTCCTGCCAGCCAGGGCTGTCAATAGATGTCACAATTGTGCTTTTGTTCCCGGCTCCTGGAGCACATTATGCCAAGGGAGTGCAGGGGAACAGCACGACACAAATTACTTGAATGCATTGCCTTTATGTAATAAAACCAAATCCGGGAGAGATTTGATCTTCTGTAGATTTTACACTGTGCATTCCCAGAAAGTAGGAAACACATGAAGGGGAAGAGGAAGGAGTGATAGCAGGGATCTTCTCTTACAAAGCAAAAGTTCATTTTGCCCTATAGGTTACTAGTTCATAACTGTACATCTGCTTGCTTTGAAGAGCAAATGAATTTTAAATGAATTTTTGTGTTCTATGGC
>VZTI01006099.1:75737-159466 GCA_013397865.1 Struthidea cinerea
TTTTTTTTTTTTTTTTTTGGTAATAAATACAAGGCTGGGGGAAAGCCAAACTATTTGTGTTGAATGAACAAATAGCAACAGATGAAGATATTTGCACTACTTTTTTTGAGGCAGAGAAATACAAAAAAACAACCCCATTTAATGCCTTAGAACAGTGAAAACATGGGGTCTGGCTACAGGTGTCCTAATTTTAAATCTGCATATAGATCTGCAAAGGGTTATGGCATGATTCATGCAAGAAAACCTAGGAAAGGCTTTTTCCTTAGCTGTACCTTTTGCTTATAGTTGTGTTAGAAAACCAGAAAGAATGTCTTTAGTCTTATTTTCTATTTGGAAAAAAAAAAAAAAAGAGTTCCCTTTCTACGTATCTGTCTGTCAATGCATATAAATCAACAGGGCATGCAGGAGAAAGTCAGCATTAGCAAGAGTTTGCAAGACAGGGAAAAAACATTGGGTTTTAAATTATCCAGTCAGTATTTGTGGCATTTCAGATGGCAGTGTTATTGCTGAATTTTGAAATGTGGCCCTGCCTGTTTAATGGCTGTTGTCACTGGAAGGAGATGTAGTGGAGAGCTCTGGGCAGTGTTTGCAGCAGGAACAGCCAGCTCTGCTGGCCAGGATTCATCTGGACTACTATTAATGCTATTGCTGCAGCGTTCCTTGCTCTGTCTGGAAATCCAAAGCCCTGTGTCATTGCAGTGGATCATACCGCTGGGCACAGACACTGATTCCAGTGGGGCTCTGCACAGTCACAGCAAATCACAGGACTCCAGCTCCAGTGGCTGTCGTGCTCATCATTTTTTAATGAGCCAAATTCAGCTACTGAAACACTTCAGTGCAACTTTATTCCATAGGCTGAGTGAGGAATGTCTGACTTTTATGCCAAGAGAGATCTACCTTATACTGTAAATCCTTCCAGAAACAGAATCAGGCAAAAACATTTCATCTGCTAAAACAGTTTTGAAATCTGGTTTTGAGAAAACTACGAAGTTCCCTCAACACAACAGTTTTGGCCAGTTTTGTTCCTTATCAAACAATTCCTCTGGGCAGTAAAGCTCCTGGAAAGTTAACTGAACTAATTTCTGATTTGCACTCATCAATAGGCTCATTCATTTAGATTAACGATGAATAATTCATTGTTACTAGCAGCAACATAGTGTGCAAATCAGGAAAAATTCAGCTTGACTTTCAGATCCCAGGATGAATGAAGAGTCAGGAAAACGAGAAATTGGAAACTTATTGTCTTATTTCAGCAAATGCCAGAAATGAACATGGCAGCTGTTTCAAGGACATGTCATGGTTCTTGATGAGCACAAAAACTTGTTCAGAATCTCTGTGTTCCCCAGGAGCAAAACATGATGGATAAAGGGCTGCTTGGAGGAGCTGTGCCAGCTGCAGTCCTGGTGGGATCTGCTTCCCCCAGCATGGGTTACACAGTGCTGCCTTCTCAAACAAATGCAGGGTTAAAACTCCACGTGTACCCCCCATATCTGCAAGTGGGCAGAGGAAAAGCTGTGGAAGACTTCTTCTCTGTGATTACATGCAAAATATTAAGTGGGAACACTTCATCCGTTACATCTCTGTCTATTTCTGTGCAGCAGAGGGAAATCCCACTGTTAGGCTACAAGGATTCTTTGACCATAAACATGCTTTCTCTTGCTGATAACTCACAAACCCAAACCATGGCCTGGACTGAAGTGTTCCTGAACTGCCCCATAGGCCAATTTGTACGAAATGTTTGAAGAAACAAAACTGCTGTATATTGGAGTAGGAAATACAGACATCTCCGTCACATAACATTTCATAACTCAAGCTGAATCTAATTAATGTCACCTGAAAAATAATACAAAACTCTTCCAGGCTAGAATGTGACGTTGGAAGGGAGAGAGCTTTGCTTAATTATTAATCTCTGTGGTGACACAATTATTCTGGAGGCTATTGTGGGGGAAAACTGCACTTTTCTGGCTATTCCAATTGCCTTTGATCCTTTCAGCACCAAGGCAGGACCTTGTGGTCCTGGAGGGCAGCACCCTCCCAGGCCTCTGTCACCTGCTTCAGCTGAACTGTCTCTGGTCACAGGGACATTCCTTCTCTTTCTCACACCCCACTAAAGAAAACATCAGAGCTTGGGAAACAAGGTCATCCAGTCCCCAAGTCACTGCAATGTTTCAGTCCCCTGCAATATTTCTGGCCCTTCTTATTAAATGTTTTGGAGAAGGGAGAGCAAACCAGGCTCTGGAGGAGGTCGTGCCTTGCTGAAGGGTGCTCCACAGCTTTTGGAGGACCACCAGTGGCATTACACTCTGATTTTTAGCAGTTTCAGAAGCCACGATCTGTACATCAGCGAAGGCAAAACTTTCAATATAACATCCTAAATTCCCTTCCCTCCAGGTACTGACACTACACGCCACTGTGGGAGAGGAAAAACTTGAGATTGCAAGAAAAACAACAGGAGTATGGGTGACTTAATGAGGATTTTGCTGCCTACTGCTCTGGAGTCACACACCGGCTGGCTTATATGATGACCAGGGATGTGAAAGTGTGAAAAGAAACTCAATTCTGCAAGTAGGAAGCTTCCATTCACTCTGCGCTTTATGGGCAGCTGTCTGCAGCTTTCTACTTTTTTTTTCTTTGTTATTTACCTGTTTAGAATATTCATTAGTTAACACTTTTTACAACTGTCAGCCAGCGGCAAAATTGCAAAGCAGAGTTCTGACTTGCCCCCATGCATGCTCTTAGGGTTGCCGTGTCTCACCGAGCTGGTGTAACACAACTCACACTCAGAAAGGTCAGCTGAAGCAAATGCTGAACTGTTGGATCCAGGGCTTGTGTGTTACAACTTGCTTTTGCCTCTCCTTTGAATGACTGTTAGGAACACCAGAGCAGTTACACCAACCTCTTAGAGCTGGAGCGCCTCTGCTCATCAAACAGATTCAATGCAGCTTCCCAGGGCCAGTGGGAAGGGGCTGGGGACACTTTGCAAATCCAGCATGGGCTTGACAACCTCTCTCCATCACATTAGATGAAACATTCTCTGGATTACAGAATTTTCTGGAATTCGGCTGGTGCCTGGGACTGAGAAATTTTTTCCTCCAGAAAAGAGGTTTAAAAAAAGGGGGGAAAAATCAGCAATACTGAAATGCATCCATCGACAAACTGAATGCTGTGGAAATAAAATTTTGTTTGGGAAAAGAGAAAACTCTTGAGAAAATTCTCTCCTGTCAAACCATGGGGAGGATGTCAGTGAAGAAATATCCCAAGCAGCAAGTAAAGCTCTCTTCTAGAAGCAGCACCTCTCTTGCTACTACTTGAGAACATATATCAGGGAACATAAAAATTATGGGACAGATACAACACAGAAAGAAGAATGAGAGGAAGTTCTCTGCACCCCACCAGGTCTCTGCTTCCTCTGCTGCCATTTATGACTGCTACAAAATTAACTGAACTCCCTGTTTTTCTGGTGGCACAGGGACATCTGCATCACATGCTCCAGAACGCTCCTGTAGTGTGCTGGTGGGAATGAATGAGAAATCAGATCTGCCAGTATCTGCCAGGCATGTGCTCTTAGACCTGGAACAGCTCAAATTACTTTTTTCTATGCAAAATATTCTGCAAAGGAAATGGCGCAGAAGCCAAATTTAAGAGAAAGAGGGGACAGTAATTTATTCCAAGAGCCAGGAAACATCAGGTACTTTGAGTCTTACAGTGAGCTTGGTATTTTTGAAGCTAATGGATTTTTCAGAGAAGAAACAAAGAGCCTCCTTTATGAAACTTCAGAATATGAGTATAGCCCTCACACACCTCCAAATGACAAATCTATGTCCCTGAAATAGCATCTTTTTAGGTTTAATTTATTTTCTTTAGCCCCATGAAGGCCTTTCAGATTTATATACTTCAGCTCTAAGGACTAATAAATTACTTTCTTTGGCCTCAAGAAGGTCTTCTTCATTTATTTTCAACCTCCTTTGGAGTGAACTTTAAGTACAGCATGTTGCAGCACTGCCTACAAAATAGGGATGAAAAAGTTAAAGGCAGTGACCAGCAGGAAAAAGAGGGAAACCCAATATATTTATGAATTTACCACCGTTTCATTACCTTATCACACATTTAACACAATCTGCAATCACAAAAAACATGTTTCCTTTTCCAGAAAGGGAATCTAGTTTCTGGCAAGTTTTTACAGGCAACTGAAAAGGGCAGAAGCTGGAAAATGGAAAGAATGAGGCAGTCATTTGTTTTCCAGGGCTTCCTCTGGCCCTCAGGCTACTGATGGAACTGCTGGTCCTGTCTTCTGTTGGGTTCTTTATCCCTTCTCTTTCTTATAAGAGTAACCTGTGAGTTCCTGATTGCCAAATCCCTAGAAAACTTAGGAGTAGAGATTCATTTGCCTTTACTGCTATGGTTTAGATTGGACTGTTTTGTTTGGAAAAGTAAAATTAAATGAAACGAAAACTAAACAAAAGGACAAGGAGTAAAAGCAGTCATGCTGGACACAAAGATACCATTTATAAATCTAGAGGTATTTATGGGATCAAGGTTCTTTACAAAGACTAATAGAAAAGCCCATTAATTTATCAAATCAAAGAGTATTCCTTCATTTGCAGGGATGCCATTAAAATACATTATTGAAAGAACATAAGGCACCAGGGCAGAATATTTTATAGTCTAATGGGTAAATCTCAACATCTCTTTCACATTAACAGCCCTCAAACTTGATGGGAATTCTGCCTTTACTAAAAATTGAATAAGGATTACATCATGTGGCTTAAGGTCATTGCAAGCCATAACTATTAAATATACGCATTTCTAATGGAAAGTGCATAATGGAGGTAAAAACTCTTTGTTCTCTCTCTGCCAGTCAGACAGCAAAATCATATGAATGTTCCAGGCAAGAGAAAAAAAAAAAGAAAAATAAAAAAAAGGTATAAAAATGCCAGTAACTCTGCTTTGAATCCTCAACACTTCAACCCACCCTAGCCAGACTCAAAAACCAGAGTGAAGGCTGGATGGGTGAGAAGAAGACCTGAGGAAGTGCAGTGCTTTGCTCCAAGGAACAGCAGAGCTGAAAATGCAGCTGGAGTTCCCAAGAGGAGCCCCAGGAGGAAGCCTGGCTCCACTCCCTGGCTTCAACCCCACTTGTGAACGATGCAGTCTTTTCAAAACAGACTAATAAAAGCTTTATTGCTGTTGCTCCATCTCTGCGTATGGATTAGGAAGTCTTTATTTTAAGAGATCTTTTCTTCCTAATCTGTACTTTGTTCCAATTATAAATTATTTTACCAGCAGTTTTCTTTCTTTGTTTCCTCTCCTCAAAGCACAATTACAGGATAATTGTTTTCAAATAATAACCACTACTTTTCCATTTAATTCTTTTTTAACACTAGTGGTGTCTCCCAGCTGACTCACTCAGCATTAGATGAGGGTTTAGAAGCACTACAAAACAGAGAAACAGCTGTTTCTTTGAGCATTATGAGTTTTATTAATCCCTTCTTGCCTATAAAATATAATCATCCCCTTTATTTCTAGAGGTACTACATACACTTTCCAAATAACCAACAATCAGGAAAAAAAGGTTTCCAACCCTTCTATAAAAAACCTTGTTAGAACATAACATATATATGACCCTGCAGAGTGCATACTCCCTCTGATTTATCTTTGGTTAGTTAATAAATCAGAATACTCAACAAAAATAAACATGTCAAAAAGCTGGGCTTTAGTAAAATCGCTTTTTGATTAACACCTTAGGAAGAGATATCCACAGCAAACAGGAAGATGTTAATGGATTATACTGGAAAAGATTATTTCATGGTGGGAAAACTGCTTTTTTTAAAATATCACTGAGGTTTTTGCTCCAGGCTGGAGTACCATCTCACAGAACTGCTTCCCTGCACTTTTGATCCCTGTTTTGAGTCTTGAGCCCATCCTTTCCTGCTCCTTTCCCTCCCTCTCACTATTACAGAACCTTTGAAGCTACTGCAGCATCTCTGAAGCAGTCCCTGGCAAACACCAAATGAATTGTCTGTGTGCACGAACAGATTCTTTTATTATTCACTCATTTTGTAGGCCTCCAATGCAATATCCATATTCTTTACTCACCACCTGAATAAGATACTAAATGTTCTATGTTTGTGCTGGGAGAGAGTCATAGGAGGAAAGTGGGAGAGGGAACTTTCATGTGCCTTATGGAACAGAAAGCCTTCACAAGGCAGCATAGGGAAGCTCCTGGTAGAAAGCAGATTTGGCTTTGCTGGAGGTGAATTCTATTTATTTGGATCATTTTATTGTAGATGCTTTAGTAACCAAAAAAAAAAAAAAAAAACCCACCAAAAAAACCCAACAAATCCTGCCCCTCCATTTGACCGTGCTCAGGTGCTGCTCCCAAAGGTGGAGCACTGTGGGACTGGCCAGGAGCAGGACTTCAGGGAGGATGTCACCAGCTCCCTGTCACACTTTCTGGCCACTCTGCTCCCAGCAAAAGCACAGAATGCAAGACACTAAAGCTCCCTGCAACAGATCATGAAAATAAATAAACCTTCCTAAGGGCAGCAGCCTTTTCTAGCAGTAAACAACTACAGCCTGTGGCTTTCAGCATGTTGGAACAAATTTCATTAAGGGAAAGTTTCATGAATTCAAAAGAGAAATCTATTGTTATTCCATCCAAATTTTCTCTGTTGCTGATGCCCTGAGCTGAAGTAGAGCTTTGTGAATAAAGAAACCGAAGAGGTTTCTGTTTGTTTACAAGACTTCAAGAGTCAAAAGGATCTATTCAGACTAAATTGCTGAGAGGAGAGGGATATATTAGCTGGGGATTTTGTGTTTGTGGCCCAAGCACATGTGTGGATGAGATGCTGAGAGATGGGGTGGGATAACTCAGGTGTGTAACCACGTTGGGTGAACCCACTGGGAATTTTTTCCTTTTCCTTGATAGCACAGTAAGTTATTCATTCACCTTTGCTGCTCAAACGACCTCAGTTTTATCCCTTTGGAACAGAAATTTAGTCTCTATTTCCATGCAGTTAAATTGGCCCAAACAGGAATAAATTCCTTATGATTCATTTTAGAGATTATATTTAATAAGCTTGTTATTTATTAGAAGTAAGTTGGGAACAATTTTTCTTGTACTGTCACCTATTTCTGCACTCTGCTGATTTTTAAACAAACTGACTTAAAAAACCAGACCTGCTAAAATGAAACATAATGAATGAGCAAATTGAAAATAAGTAATTTCTATGAGCAGGTGTTCCTGTGTGTCTCATTTTATATTTATTGATTTTACACACACTATTTATCATTTTACTAGAAAATGCACACATTGCCTTTCAGGGGAAAAAAATCATGTGGAAATACAGATGATTTTACAGAAAGTCAAGTAATGTATTGAAAAGCTATTGCAAGGAATTCTCTATTCCACCATACCATGGTTTCCAAAGCACAAAAAAGCCCTGTTAGGACTGAATTTAATACCTTTATACATATTCATATATGGTATTAGTTTTAGTCTTGGTTTCATGCTGCCAACATTGCTAAATCTCCTGTTGCAGCTGGTCAGAAAGTCAGATAAGGTGTGACCACGAACCATTTAATGACATGCTCTGACAAAGAGCAGATCTGAGGATTGAAGGACCAAGGAAATGAATGCTTTTACACTACCACGATGAAAGTGTTTGGCTTTCATCCTGGCAGTGTAAATGTATGGTAAATATATGTCTTTAAATGCAAATAGAGTAGGAGGAGCTTTTCTGGGTTCTGGCAGGAGATTATTCTAATGACATCACTCAGTGCATCCACCACCTTCATGGTTATGGCGCTGCCTTGTCCTCATTTTGCCTTTGTCCCACAGTGGCAGCAGCACTTAACCATCAGTAAGAAATGCCACAGAAATTCAAGAGGGGAAAACCACCCTACACCCTACAACTTCATAGCATTTCAGTTGGTCCTATTAATTTGGGGGTGAATTTCAAAAGTTTTAGACTTTCAAATAAACCACGCGGAGAAAGGTCACAACCCAACAGTGTTTTGAACTTGAAAAAATTTAGTCATTCTACTGATGTATTTGTTTTTTTTCATTTTTAAAGTAATTTGACAAAATCTCACATCTATCTTGTACCTCTGTGAAGCAAAGCCTTCACCCAAGAATAGCTGCAAATGGAAGTTTAGTGAAAAAAAAAAAGACACTTTCTGGAGATCAGCATGACACTTATTCAGAATCATGATTATTTTTAAATAATTTATATTCAGGTACAGTAAAATGACCAGCTTTACATGAGGTCATTAGAAGTAACACAAAGAAAGAAAAACAGCTATAGAAAAACACAGCAGCAATGTTGCCAAAAAGTAGGCTAAGCAGCTCTTTGAAGAACATAATGTGCATTATATTACATTAAGGATACATGCCAATCAATGACTTCTCTTTTGAGGGCATGTTTCCGGTTTGGAGGGTTTAAAATTAGAAGTCTTTTCTGTCATACTGAACTTTCAAAGAGAGTGCTCTATGGGATACAGAGGTGCTCTTAAATCTCAGCAAACAGGAAGCCCAGTTCCTAACAAACAGTGTGGTTAAAAGCTGGACATGCTACTGTTTAAAACACTAGAGGCAATTCAATACAAGAGAAAATTCTTGGAAGATCCAAACAAATTAAAGGGAGAGATGATTCATCCTTCAGTCTCAATTTAACAGGAATCTCAGGAGAAATCACTGTGACCACTCTCCTGGGAGAGGTAACAGACTCGTAGGACAATATTTGTTGCTAATGGATCATCTATTTAACAACATAAACGAAGTTTGTCTTATGAGGAGACAAACTTCCATGCAGCCAGATTGATATCCAATGTCAATCACTTAACAAAATGTCACCAGAATGGTTTGTGTTTATTTTTCCCTATACAGGACAGTTAAACATCTTTAGAGCTCTGGCCTGCAGGCAGAGTGTGCACGTAAAATTAGCCTCAACGGATCAAACTTGTCAGGCAGACACTGATTACAAAACATACAATTAAAGGCATCCACAGGCCTTGAGATTTGATTCAGTTACAAGTCCAGCTTTCAAAACTGAGCCAAGAATTTATGCTGATGTCTGGTGACATCACTGGACCCTTGAAAATAAAAATAAATGTACCCCTCTCCCTGGGATGGCGTTTAGGTTGTGTTGCTATTTGTCTTTATTCATCAAATGACTGGTGGGACTTTAACACTGACAAGAGCTTCATTTTTTCTGCCATGATCATGATGTGATGAGCATGGGTGTGGTTACTGCTCATTCCTCTCACTGTCCCTTTCTCTCATGTAATGCTTTTCCTAAAAAATGACCACTCAGTGCTGATGCTTCACTCTCTCCTTCCTGTTCCTGAGCTATTCTGAGAATTTCCATCAAACATAATTCTTCCTGCCCTAACAACGTCACTGTAGCACAGAAGAGACAGACACTCTGCTGGCCCTTACCTGGATACTCCAACAGACAGTTCAGATTTATTTTCTTGGCATCTGCAACATTATCCCATGAGCTGGCAATAAGGGAGTCCTGATAGGATGAACACATCTGTTTGCCAGGCTGTTTCTTGCCAATACAAGTGCATAATTACTGCTCTAGAAACATCTCAGACCTGGGAGATTTGGCACCTCTTCCTCTCCTTCACAGCACAGCAGTTTTTCCTGCAGCAGCAAAGCTGTGCTAACCTGGGCAATGGTGGCTGCACATCAGGGCTTTTGCTCTCTGGATTTTATGAGCACAAGGCAGAGGAGGGCTGGTCTCGGTAGATAAAGTGCTTGTCCTGCATAAATTACCACATTTAGGTGCCTAATAGTGGCAGAAGTTTCTCTAGAATGAATGTCTTAAAACTGCAAGCCAGCACAGAGCTACAGAGAAGCAAGATTCCCTGCCAGTGCTGATCTGCAACATCCAGTTATGGAGATTAAAGAACAAGACTCAGAAGCCAGAAAAGGCTTTGTTCTGCTCTATTAGTACCAAATTCACTATGTTTTCCGTGATTCAATGTGACGTAACTGCTAATGACCATCATGAGGGACGTGACATGGCATTTGATGGTACATAATTTTGAAACTGCTGCAGGAATTATGCCATGTACTACAGTTTAAGATGATCATCTTTTTTTATGATACAGAGCAATTTCATCAGAGCTTTGTTCCCTCAAGCCAGAGCTGGAGCTAATTGCAGTAGTTTAATCCTACAGAGCTCAAACCCACAGCAAGACAGACTTCAGAAAGTCAGAGAAAAGTAAAGACATACTAAGACAGAGATACCCACCTGTTGGTTAAGCAACCTGTACAAGGATGAGGTGGACCGTATTTTCTTTGCAATCTTACAGTGACAGGTGACTCTCTCTGTCACTGCTTTTCTGGGCAACTTACTCTCCTCACTCAGCCTCCTGTGCTGCTGAAGGTGCCAGAGCAGTTTCTTTGCAGTCCTAACAAATGTTTTACCCATGTTAAGCCATTAAACAAAGGAAGGATAAAAGAGGGTTTTTTTTTACAAAATTCTTCTGTGAATTTGTTATTTAAATTATTAGAATTGAAGTCAGCAATTTTAAAGTTTATATTAATATGATTATTATTTCCATCTGAAAAACTGATGTTTAGATAGCTATTAAATAAAACTAAAAGAAGCATAACAGGAGATAAAACCTTCCCCTGTATAAAACTCATAATTCAAGTATAATCTCTACACAAAGATACTCAGCAGCTCAGGTTTTTTATAGTGATCCACAAAAACAGTGATTGAAACTTTACACCTCCTGCTCCATTTATCTGATTCCAAACAAACCAAGGAGCATGAGGAGCATGAGATCCCCACTAAAGATCAAGACCAGGTTAGTATATAAATACTGGTTTTCCTAAACTATTGCACAGATCCCCTTTTCATTGATACTGTTCGTTTTTCCTGCTCTTTCACCACATTGTGGCTCTCACCCCTGTCTCAGGACACTGATTTAATTTGTAACTCGGAAACACAGCACAACAACTGTGATTTATATGCTCTCACTCCACACGTGTGTAGGGATCAGCAATCATTTGGGGCTCATTCGTTTTAAGTTACAGGCTCATGACACACACCTCTGCAGCACTTTTAAGACAAAGCTGGTGTCAGTCGTGTGCCTGGGGCTCAGAAGTCTGGATGGCTGCAAATGATGTCGTGAATGAGGTGACTGCATCCAAGCTGACTGGGTTTAAAGCTGTAATGCATCTCTAATGTATTTTTTATTCTGCCTTTTCAGTACACACGCTGGACCCATCTACAACCCTTCAGAATCCTTCCTACACGAGGAGTTTGAGATGGTGAGTGATCCAAATGGGTCTGTAGTGGCGTCAGGGAGTCTCAATTAAGGCAAAATAACTTCTACCACTTCACCTGTCACCTCTGATGTGGGTACTGAATGCTGGTAAATCTCCTCTCAGTGGGCTCTGTCGTTTGCCTTATGTTTAATCCTCTTTGTGAAACTTTCCCCACCCTTTGAAGGTAACTAAGATTCATCTCATTTGCCTCTTCTTTGCACCTCAATGCAGAAATTGATGCTTGAGATAAGATAGCTGGATAATGATCATAAATAGGTTCCAAGAGCTTCTTTGGCGTTAAAATAACTTATTTTAAGGTACTTTCTTTTCTGCCTGCTTGGTTTAAAAACTTCCCATGGCACCCACAACACATAGAACTGCAAATTCTTGTTGCGTAGTTTGAAAAACAGCTTTTTAAAGCATCAGTGCTATTAAAAATCTTTATCAAGCACGTTAGAAATTGTTAAAATTATGCAGGAACAGACATCTCCATCACCAGGTACCAACATCCCCTGCACTATCAGTTGAACAGTGACTACAGGGTAGGTTTGGCAGGCACCAAACAAAGGTCACTTAATTAAAACCATGACAAATGTTTTGTGCCTCTTCAAATTGTATCTTGTAGCAACTTGCTGCTTGTTTCCTTTTTGGGGTATAAGCAGTACTTGGGAATCCAACCACTTGAAACAACATATAACCATCAGCTTAATTGTTATAAGAGCTTTTCACTGCACCAGAAGTTAATGCATCACATCTAAAAGTTTCCCTGACCCTCACAATGTGGAACAGGGGAACCCCAGTTCCCTGACATGAGGGGTGATTGTCTTGGTGGGGGTTTTTTATACAAAACAACGCCCTTGCTCCCAATCTGGCTGACCTAAGGGTGTGAGAGTGCTTGGTTAGCACAGCTAAGTCCAAAGCTATGAGTTTGGCAGACATTTTCAGAGTGTGTGGGGATCAGTGGGGCTTTCTCTGCGATTGCTCTTTTTGGTTCAGCAGGAGAGGACAAGGGAGCCAGTGGAGAGAAAGGAACAGGCAGAAGGGATGCTGAGTCGGGCTTAGGGGAAAAAATTCAAACTCAGTGCATTGGAGGGAAAGTGAAGAACATTAAAGGTATCTGGAAAACATTTTGATTTCATTTCAAGGACTTAACTGTATTTTAAGTAAGAGAGAAGGACATTTCAAAATGAGAAGGTGTAAGAAAGACTATCCAAAGCTTTTGTGCTGGTGTATTGAATTTTGCTACTGCTGTGTTTCCCAATAAGAAGATTTCATCAAAATTGATCTAATTTTGTGAGACATTTTGATGTCCCTGCATCCACAAACAAAAGTGCTTCAGGTGAAAGCTGCTTCCATGCGCTATGCTCTTGTTATCCGAGATGCTGCATTGCCCTAAAGAATGAGGCCTTTTATTCTTCTGCAGTTCTTCCCATTTGGCTCTGAAAGATTTCAATGTCTTTTTTATATATATATATATATTTATATAATGCATCTCCTGCTCCATGTCAACAAGGATACATTACAGGAAGGCTCCAGTGCCACTTGCTCTATCAGAACCTACAGTAATTACTACAGCAAGTATGCTGGCCCGCACTTATCTTGTTTGGGAACGTATCTATTGATAGGGAAACAAACAGTCGCCCTTCCTAATGAACACAATCAATCACAGCACACACATGCCACAGCCAAGGCCAAAGTGTTAAGACATCTTGCAGCCCTGCAGAAAAGAAGCCTCCAACAGTGGCAGAGCAGAAATACTGGAGGAAAAGACCAAAGCCAAACAATACCAAATTGAAATCAACAACTGTGGATTGTTTTGTAAAATTAGAGGGCTGCTGTCCTTGTGACAGCTTTCTGAGGCATGAGCTTTGGTAGAAAGACAGGATGAAAGGGAAAGCAGAGAAATTGAGATCTCTAATGCTGCCTGCACTGAGCATACCTCTCTTTTAATTTCTCCATGTCATTTTCATGTTCAATAGCTAAAAACATATTAGTGAAATATCTGAATTGATCTGAACAGAACACTGTGCCATGGAAGAAAGCTGTGAGAGTGTGGTGCTCTCTCCCTGCTTTCCTGAATCCTGTATTTCTTTCCAAAGTGTCTGCTGCTGGTCTCTGTCAGAGCTTCAGTACCTACGATACTGAAACCTCTGCTCTGACCCAAGAAAATACTTATGTTCGTACACATTGTTAATCAGGTAAATAGGGATTGAAGTTAAACACATTGGCTGAAGCTTCTGAAGCTGGAAAGAACCAGTGGAGAATTTATGTCCTGCTCCATTTCTCAAAGCAGGCATTAACTGGAGGTTAAACAGGGCAGTGGCACCTCATTGTCCTCTGCTCCAACATGCTTTTCCTTTCAGGCTAGGAAAGGAGTGAATCTCCTTCTCTCACTACTTCTCTTCCTTTTCTTCCAAGGAGGAGAGGGAATGACTGGCTCATCAGGTCACCCAGACATTTAGAGCAATTTCAGTGCGTGTTTGAGAGCCCAAATCATCTCCAGCCCTCGCTGATCCAAATTCTCAGCTTCTTTCTGCAAACAATCTGGCACTTCAAAGCTCACAGTAATTCCTCCTCTCGTTAAGTACCCTTAATTACATGTTGTTAATTATGCTTATAAACACAGCCACGTGGCCCAGTGCATTTCCCATCACGTTTATATCAATAACCCAGATAAGGAACTTCATTCCGCTCTCAGCAGCCACTCCACCACTCAAGCCAGACAAACTTCCACCCCTTCTCTGCAGAAAGTCCCTCTGTGAGACAGCCACAGACAATAGAAAAAGCCACAAGATCTAACCTGAATCATATGCAGGCAGGAGGCTTTTGAGGTTTTGAAGATGAAAAATACCCCAGGTTCTGGGCTTTATGTCACTGTGACCATAATATTAAATTGTCTGTTGATTCTGTGCTGTTGTGCTCCATAAAATATTAACTTATTATGGAAGGAGGGGAATGAGGCTGCTGTCCTCATGGACATGGATATTCAGAGTGAAGTACCAGTATGTAGGCTGAAGCTTAGGGCTTTATTCCATCCTTGCATTTATTAAAGTGAGAGAGCATCAATTAATTTTAAAGGCTTACCATATCCATTCAATTTAGTCAGCCCGAAAACATTAAATATAATTAAACAGTGAAAAATATCTTAATGGCTCGAGAGTGCCACAAAGTTCTGGGAAAAGACTGAAATTTTCAGCTCTCACTCCAAATTTTATGCCATTCAGTAAAAAAAATGAAAAATTGCAGTAATCTACATTTAGGCATAAGTCTAGTCATTTCTTTTCCAATTAAACTGATTTTATTGGTGTTGCCCTGGGTAATTTTTAAAAAAACTCTTAAAATTCTGTAATTCACATTGCTGGAATTTTGAAAAATAAAATAGAGCATGTGCACGCATGTACGTGTATGTGCTCGCTTATTCATATATACACAGAATGAAAATGTAAAACAAATATGAAAACTACATAAGTTTATGTGTGGAGTGGATATGAACATTTACACATGGGTACATTCTGAATTTTCATTAGACAGTTTCCTTTGAAAAGGAAAACTGACTGATGGGTAGATCCAGTTAGGTTTAGCTTATTTTCACAGCAGGTCTTTTAAAGATCGTAGGCAGTTTTAATAACTTCAGTATTATTGTAAGACCTAGAAATGCCAGCCAAGATCATCACCAATGGGCAAATGTAACTACACAGGAGGGATTTTATCCCCCAGAAAAGGTGTTTATTGCACCTAGGCCTGTATTGGTGTGACCTGAGTTTGATTCAGCCCCAGTCCAGCACTACCATCCTCATCTCTGCAGGTTCCTGGAGTACAATAACAGCCCGGTACATTCACTGGAAAACCTGATGGTCTCTTTGGCTTTAAAAATTTCCTGTGCCAGTAAAAAAGAAGGCATTTTTTGTTGGCTGTGTTGGTTCCTAGAAGTTTGGGACAGGGATAAGAGTCCCACTGTGCTGCAATCGATCTATGCAAAGTCATCATATCCAAAGTCTGAGGGTTTATAAGCTGTGTTCATGTGTCCGATATCCACTGTCCTATCAGGTCAAAACAGTTTGATGGAAACCCAGCCCACTCAATGTCTCATGCCAGAGGGAATGCACGTGGAGCAGTGGGGAAGCAGAAGCCAACTTTGCAAGGTGGAGAAAGTTGTGCTCTGCATCCCAAATTAGCATCAGTTGCAAATACTTCTGACTACATGTTTGGTTTTTTTAACAAAATGACTTTTAAAATCCATCTCTGCTTCCTTTATCTTACATTCATGAGCTCACTACACAGATCTCACTGCTACCAAACACCTAAACTCACTTTGGGTCCCATCTACAAAAAAACCCCACTTATTCCCTGGTACACTGCTCCATAATAAATACCATTCAGTAGTAACTAAGGGACTCGTAAAAGGGAATTGGCATCCTAGCAACAGAATATTTGCACTCCTCACAGATTTGTGACTTTAATATTGAAGAGATACATTTCTCCTTATAAAATACTCCCCAGGCTGTTTCCTTCCTTCATCTGAGGACTGAGCAAACACATCAGGGTTTGAAGAGCCACCACAAAACAGCAGCAAGTAGCATCCCATTTACAAAGAGCATCACTGGCCAAACAAACAAGGGAGGAGGATTTACAGGGACACATTCCTGAGAGCCTGCTGTTGAAATGTGTCAGCAAATCATCCCCATGCTTAAATAGATTTGGCAGGAACACCGAGATTCAAACTATATTTTATTACACAGGCTCACGGCTTAAACAGGCATGGGGATACACTAGACATAATCGTGACTGAGATTTAGTAGGAAATCAGCCCACACTTATCAAGGGAATCAATGCAGAGGTTGTCATACCTTGATCAAGAAGGAAAATTCATTATTCCCTTGGTGAGAAACCATTAGAAGAAAATCGCTACCTACCCAAACACACTCCCACCAAAGAGAGCTACTTTCTATTAAGAGGTGTCTGTCAACTTCTAAATTCTCATATGTGCATGTCCACTTAAATATAGGATGAGCCAAAATATTACACCACTGTTAAGACCAGTTCAGCATGTTCTAGATTCAAACTTGATGAACTGGAAGTACCTCCTGACCCAGCAAATCTCCCAACCACTCCACAGTAAACACTTCTCAGCCATCATCCTTTCTAAAACCCTGATTAAGTATAAATTCCTCTTGAACTGTTTGACACATTCAAAAAGATCAGGCTATTTTGGCCCAGCTGGATTCCTAACTTGTGGGCTCTCTACAGAGAATTTCACTCTTGAGTATCTTGCCTGGAAAATGCCACTCATTCTCATGCCTTGGTGCTGATCACCAGTCCAGCAGATTCACTGAGAGGCATCTCCCACAGCTCCCAAACCTCTAAGAACTTCACAGACCAATAACCAACAACTTGAACTCTCCCTAAAAATTAATAGGCAGCCTGAGGATGGACAACAGTGAAATGTGTTCAGTGTGTGAAGCACCACTCCACCAGCACCTGACTAAATTACCCAGCAGAGCCTACTGGCTAGGGAAAAAACCTATTCCTGACTTTCCAGAGCCTTGGATCATGTCCCTGACTTACTCCAGATTCATAGGAAAGCATCCAGAGTACATGCATGGGTTCAGCAGTAAAGGTGAGGTACAAATGGAAAGACGGCTATGTTATTGCCAGAGAGAGATTAAAAAGGGAACTCAATCTGTAGAAAACTCACATTAAAAAGTAGCAAAGATTTTCCAAAAAGAGCTTCCCAAACCCCACCAAATCTACTGATAAATTATACTGAATAGAGATTCTCTTAATGTAAAAATGAAAGTGTCCTCATTATATATTATATCTAATTACATTAACTTTTAATTTAAAAGGAAATGCACATCTTTGAGTAAAGGAGATAGGGAGCTCTTTCTTCACACCCAGTTGCTGCTTAAATCAGCTCCCTTAAATCAGGAGCATCTCCTTACACTTCTGTAATCAGCTAAACAAAAGCCTTTTCTGTTTGAAATCAGTAGGGGAAAAATGAACTCTATACCAAAGACTGCTTGAGCTACAATAGATTTGACAAGAGAATCTGTTCTGTCAATGTCCCTCAGGAAGACCTTGCCAAGCCCTTGCAGAGGACACCAGGCTGTCCAAGACATCTTTAATCCCTCCAATCTCAAGTGATTTAGTGAATTTTTAGTCTTTTCTTCTTAGGAGTCCCCTGAAGAAATTCAGCACCTCACAAAATAAGAACAGAGATTGCACTACCACTGACAGGCTGATTTCACCCACTTGCAGTTATAATAAAATTTTAAAATTGTGCTAAACTGACTTGAGTACCACATAGGTGCAGCAGAAAAAACTGTTATAGGTCGAAAAGATGAATAAGGTCTTAAATTTTGCCTAACCTAGCTCTAACAGCCTGCTGGTATCTAATGAAAAGAACCAGAGGCAATCATGTTGGACTTTGTGAGATGCTTGGAGCCTACCTGTGTCTGTGCATGAGTTGCACACTTAATTTGTGTAAATGGGGATCAAGCCTGCACACCTGACTGTTTCAAAGTATGCTAATTTGGGGATCATCATCTTCTTCAAAGCTTAAATTCACTTCATCCTCTCCTTATTTTACAAGTTTTGACCATACTTTATTATAAAGCCAATACCATTAGAAAAAAAATAATATTTCAAACTCAAATGGGCTTAGAAAGGATTATAGAAAATGTGGATTTTTTTTCATTTAAAATGCAAATTTTTATGTCAGGTATCTGGAACCAGGATAAAAGACTCCTGTGATGATTCAGACTGTAGGATGCATTTAATAAGAGATGACAAGAGCACTCTTTCTGCACAGTGGGATGGACTCCTCCCATGCTGGACTCCTACATTTCTTACCCAAACTTTATAACTTCTCTTCCACCTCCCAAGCTTTCAGACCTCCTGGGACAGGCTGGACCAAGCATTTTTGGTACTAAGTGCATCATTGAACTTAGAGGGTTTTGCTGTTTAGTCTCTCCTATATGAACATGGGAGAGGCACAAGAATTGTGGCTCCCACACCAGCCTGTGTTATCCACCACAGCTTAATTTTTTCATCATTATTATTACTATTATTATTATCTCAATTGGGTTTTCTTGCTGCCAGTAAAGCTTGGGAGCAGAATCACTGGTATAACATCCATCAGCGCTCCTGACTGGCAGGCTGAAGCCAGTCCATTATTTGGAAGTAAATGCATTTTGGTTGAACTTTGACTGTTACCAATGTTCTGTTTTCCCATCTCCCACCGAAGAGAATTAACATTTAATCAACATTTCTCAAAGAATGTGACAAAAACACATGAATGAGCTTGATTAAAATTCTGATAGAGTCTGAACTATGATATCAACATCATAGATCAATAAGATCCAGACAGAAAGGGATTACAGACAAACATTAGTCCCTCTATATAGATCTGTTTTATATATACACAGTACTATTATTTGTATTGCAGTTCAAAGCAAAATGCAGGACTAACGGTGGAAAAAAGCAAATCCTTTATGTGTGGGAAATGGCAGAGCAGGAAGAGTCAAAACTGAAGAAAATGCAGTCTTGAAACAAGTTAATTAACTAAAAAAGAAATAGTGAACTCAAGTAGAGTTCATGCTTGATAAGGCACTGGATAAAAAAACCAAAAAACCATCCTTGGGATGGGGCTATTTCACTGTTTCCCTAAATGACTTTGGCAAAGTCATGCAGGAAAACAAGGCAGAGCCATCATTTAAGTTTTGCCCCAGGGAATATCAGTTCAGAGTGGATGGAACCTTCTGGGGTACACAGGAGCTCAGGGAAGTCCCCCTTTGCAGAATCACCAGCTGAAAGAAGAAGAAAAACAGCAAAAACATAACAAAGAGCCAGCATTAGGGCAGTCACCAGTCCTAGCCAGCTTTGCTGTGGGAAGGAGCACAGTAAGTTGTTTGCTCAGACTTGTCCTGGCTTTTTATGAGCTTAGGGTAACACCATCCAACACCACACAGCAGTGACTGTGCAGCACAACTTGCCTTTCCTTTATTCCATCCATCATTTCCAACTCCCAGCAATAAGCCCACAAAGCCAGCAGAGGCTTTAAAAAGTTAATGAGAAAGATGTAAGGAAAAATCTATGCCTGTTTGTTCCAGAGCCCTGCACTGCTGGTGGTTCATGCTCTGAGCTGCTGTGTCAGTTCCACACCAAGGGGTTTTACTGCTCCAGCAAGGAATCCAGTGTATCATTAGTAACCAAATCTTTGTGTCTCCAGTGCTGCTTTTGACAATAATGATGCCTGAGAGGTTCAGGATTGGCTCTAGTTTCAGTTTTCCAGCACAAACTAAGATCCATAACAAAAGCTATTAATACAGTTTGAGTTTCAAATAAAGCTTTGCTTATTATGCAGGTCCTGGTCTCATGACTCTTCTGTGCTTCGGAGTTCATCAAATGAAGAACAAAACCAGAAACATTAAGAGTGGTTATCATTTCAGTATTAAAGATCCAATGTCCTTTCAAAAGGAACTGTCACAGAACTGGGTGAATGTGAAAATCTGGAAAACAATTTTCATTTATCCAAACCGCTGTGCTTGTACTCAGAAATTTACCTTGATCACTGACACAAACCACTCCTAAGGAAAAAATTCTCCATAGATTTAGCCAACCCAGATAAAAGGTATTATTGAAATACGCTTCGGGAGTAATGAGTTTTGGTCACCACAGATAAGCATTCTCTACCACCCTCACCCTACACTTTCAGTTCCTTTACTCAAAGCCCTCTGCTCCTTTAGTATGAAATCAAGAGTATTCAGTTTTAATACATCCTGTGCTTTTCCTTAAGTATTTCAATAACATTTATACCATACCTTACCCACAAACCAAAATTTTTCTTAGAGCAACATACAACATTCAGGATATCTTTAAATATAGAAATGTTGGGATTTCTCCCTTTACATATGGAAAACTTGGTTAAGGTAAGCATGCAGCAACCAGACAGCTCACATCAGACATGCCAGAGATTTATGTGCTTCATATCAAAATATTAAAACATGTTTAATTCTTTGTCTTTCAGACAGTGAAAAGATTTCAGAGTAAGAATGAATTAGGCTTGTAAATCCACCGTGATTATTCTGTAATCTATTTGATGACAATACATAAGTTGTTACCCTATTTCTGATGATATTAAATTAATATAAATGATAGATATACTGATATACCACCAGCTAATAGCATTTTACATCACCAGGGAAAAAGTAAGATCCATGAACACCAGAAGAGGAGCCTGCTTTCACACACTTCCAAGTATATATCCCTGTTGTTTGGGGTGCACGTTATTAATTTCTACTGCTTTAGTTTTTATTGTGGTGTGTTTATTCCTCTTCCCTTTCCATCAAAAATGAATAATGGGCTGTTCCTGCTACTACTGATTTCAATGAAAGTCTTTGTGCTCTGTGTCACACCTCACTGATGCAGGTTTGATTCATACAAATAACAACAGGCATATGTTATACCAGTTTTCCAAAAGCTGAAAAAAAATATTTTTCATTTCTAGAGGAATATATTTAAGCATGAACTTTGTAACAGAGGTCAAAAAGAATTACAAGATGAAGCAGAGCAGCTATTTATTTTGCTGTAAAGTCCAGTGAATTTAATTCACAGACTCCTGCTGGTTTAGAGGCTTTGCATCTGGACCTGGCTGAGATGAAGATTGTGATTTTATTGCTTTCATGGCAACCAATGACTTTGAATCCTTCTGTGGCTGACATTGAACAGATAAATGAGAAGGCTCAATTTTGTTTAAAAATACCTATCATTTAGTTCAAGTTTTTCCTACCAAAAGAGAGGCCCAAACACTACTTAAATGATTAGGAACAATATAAATAAAGAAATGCATATATATATATAGTAGATAGATAGATAACACTGTGGGATTTGACTGGGTTGTTCTGAGTTTTAAATACTAATTTGAAAGGGCTCAATACATAGCTACTCCTATGTAGGACCCAATTTTTATATAGATCACAAACACAAAGTGAAGATGACTGAGGATGATGCACGGTCCATAACAGTGTCCCCATAAAGCTCCCTGTCTGTACAGCAGCGAGGCTGTCACCCCAGATAATGACAACTGTAGGCCTGGGAGATTTTCAATCTGCCTTCATGCGCTCTGTATCACGATCTAGTGACATTTTTACTTGTAGGGCACGGCCACAGTAAATCATGCACTATGTCTGCACACATATGGCACTGGGGAAGGCTAACACAAAGCAGTGCTTTTCTCAGGTGACAGACACTTGATGAACAGACACAGGGATGCCAAGGACCATGTGGAACCCCCCCTAGTGCTGCTCTATCCTGAAGTTCTTGTGCAGGGGCTCAGGGAGAGGCTCTCTCCTGAAAAGGCTCATCCCTACTCCCGCAAATACGTTCCTCCAAGAATGCAGCACCCCCAGCCTCCCTGTTTGTCCAGGAGGAACTGAAGCCCAACTCCTCACGCATGAGGATTCAGGTGACATGATCTGAATGCACAGAATGGGGTGTTTTTGTGCTGTGCAACAATCTGATGCTGAGTTTCTTTAGGAAATGTTTTAATCCTATCACCTCTAGCTTCCACCAGGTATGATGGTTGTTGTGGCAAGGCCTTTTTGTTGAATGACAAAGTACTGAACACATGATGCCTTGAACAGGCACACCAGCACCTCCCTTTTTTCTTTACTGAAGCCAATTTTCTTTTCTCTCTCTTTTCTAATTTATGCTTATCTATGCAAGGTATAATACATGAGATTTGTCTTTTAAATCCAACATGGTTTCACTTCAAGTTTTCCCTCACCCGCAATGCAAGTTTATCCTACAGAACCAATGGGAGATACAGGATTGGGTGATTTTTCATACGTATAAAGAATTTATGATCTTGTAACACATACAGAAATTCACTGAAAAAAAAATCCATCCCTTTGATTTCACCCATGAAAATGTACTAAAATCTGAATATATTTAACTTCCTTCTATCAATGCTCTTTCAACTGCTGTGGATTTACTCGTGCACAAAACCAAGGTTGCAGTTGGGTACAACTGTTTTACAGGACCATAGTCTGTTTTATAATGCGTATTCTTCCTCTTCTGTGCTGTATCTTCCATTTTCATTATGCCTCAATTAATGCACTGAAATATGCCAAGCGGTTTCACAAGGAATATGTTTCTCATTTTAATTAGTTTAGCATCAAAGGGTTTAGGCTGGCATTTTCTAGGTTAGTGCGTAGGGTGTTTATTAATTTGTCTGTGATGCCTTCTCTCATTAGTGTTTAATGGAATTTCAAGCAATCCCAGCAGCTAGTAGATAATTTATTTTTAAACACATTTTTATCACTGTATTAAACAATCAGACTCTCTATTGTTTCTGAATAATCTGGAGTGCTTCTTTCATCTGCAGATTGGAGAGCTGCTACACTCTGAGCCCTGACTGCACAGGGCTGAAAAAGAACCATTTTTTATTTGAATTTAGCGTGACTGAAAAGCAGCTGCCCAACAAACCCTGGGATTTGGATCCTCCAATATTCTCTTTACAAAGAACGTGGCCAAAGCAAATGTTACCCAGTCCTGATCCAGTTAATCCATTTACTGGCAGAAAAGGCTCTCACCACACCCTTAACAAAGCACAGGACCTTTGTGTGCTGGAAACCTGCTCCACCATCAAGCTCAAACCAACACCAGTCCTCACCTCCTCTGCTGCCAGTGGCCCTTCCCTCTCACCTTATTCTAAGGAAGCCTATTCCCGACTATGCAAATACTCGTCAACTAAGAATATATCAATGTCTACTGACCATTGACCCAGGATATTGATTTTAGACTGTCAAGAGTTTCAGAAGCCATTAAAAACGTCCAAAATTTAAAAAGAAATCAAGTATTCACATCAAGTAAAGCAATATTTTAAACATGAGCTTGTGATCCAAAAAGATTTTCAAAGAATCCCATCATAATCCAAATAGACTTTTCATTACTTTCTGAATGTTTAAATTATATATTTGAAAACAAGTGACATATTTAGCACTATGATGAATGGTGAGAGCATAATTTCAAACAGAAAGTTTTTAAATCTAGAAATAATCTCTATGGGGAAAACAAAACCAGAAATTTTCTATTTTTACAAGGGTGAATAAAACCCAAGAAAACAGAATAGGTTTTCCATGGACATGGACAATCTGCAGTAATCACAAGGCATGGTTTGGAATATAAAATATGAATTCCAATGTTTGATGGAGGTGAAAAATAACTATGCAAACAGATCTGAAGTTGGTTTTGTTTTTATTCCTCTGACATCCTCTTCTCTCAAGCCTATATGAATAAAGAACTGTGTCTTCTTGATCACAGTGCCATGAAATCACATTTACATTCTCATTCCCAGCTCATGTTCTTGTTTCACTTGGTTTCGTGTGCCAGACGAGTCAAAAGCTGACTGCAGCCACAAGTATTGAAACAAGGCTCAACAGGCATTAAACAAGGTCTCATAGGTCTGTCAGTGTTCCATGTGCTGCTAAAGTTCTGCTAAAGAAGAGAGCTCAGCATTTCACGTGTCCTCTTGATTCATCCCTCCTGCTCCAGAACAGACAGGATGCAAAAACAATGGGGTTGCTGTTGTCCAGACTGGATATTTAACATGTCCCTGATATTTACAGAGCTCTCTAGCCTCTGCTTTCCTCTTTGTCCCTTCTGCTCCTCTGTTCTGGAAAGGGATTCTCTTGCTTTCCCCTACTAGCACATAATTTTGCACAGTCCTCAGAGATGCTTTTCCCTGGGTTATCAGTTTTCCCTTCTTGGGGGTACCAGAAATGGAAAACCTCTGTAAAGACAGTTTCCAGGGGTACAAACTCTGCCATCCCCTGTAGATAACCCAGATGCAGAGCTCCTCATGTGGATGGTTTTGTATCTCTGGGTGTCAGAGAGTTTGAGATCCTTGTCACAGGGATCTCAAACACAAGCCCTTATGTCTTTGGAAGCTTTGAAATCAAAACCAGAAATCACATCGACCCTCACAGAGCTCTGTGCCGTGGAGGGGAACCAGCTCCTGTCAGTGGGATGCTCTTAAAAGCATAAATGGTGAGGAGAAAGAGACCCAGTACAATACTCTACTTTGGCAAAAAACACCCCAATCTGAACATTTACTGTAATTTTTACAGGATCAAACACTCAACAAGGATGAGCAGCGAGGACAGTATGACAGGAAAGATGAAGAAAATCTATCACTGGACAGCCTGAGTAGCTGTTTCTCAGGAAAGTTATTTTCTGTAACAATTCAGGAAGTGTTTAAAATCTCTTTTTGAAAAGTAACTGTAGCCGATTAACTAGCTCATTGCTTTCACTACATTTTGCCCCTTATCCTGGTGCTGGGCATCCCTGAAGAGAGCCTGGCCCCATCCTCTTCACACCCAGGCACTGCTGTCAAATGCCCAATGATTTGCACCTGCCTCACCCCATGTTCTTTTGGAGGAAAAAAAAAAAAAGCAGTTTTGCTCTCCCTCATTTTGTGATGCTCTTCATCTAAAATAAAAGCAATTCCGTGGGAATGTAACTTGTGTTGTATGGCAGAAATGCAGCATTATCAGTCCAGAAAATGTGTCCTTCAGCATGGAGTCCTTGAGTTTTTCCTTCAAGAAAAACAGCAGCAGGAAAAACAATGAGGCTTGGCACTCAAGGAAGGCTCTTGAAAGGCTAGCAAATACCAGCTTGCATAATTAAAATTACCTTTCTGTTAAACATCAAGATCACATGAATATGAAATAATGCCACATTTATATGCTCAGTTAGAGAATTCAGTTTTCTTCAGAATACAGGCTGTTAAAAGCAGCAAGGAAAAAATTCAGCATAATGGTAATACATGTTAATTTTTGCTAATCGTATGAACTGTTGGGATCATGCTTTATGTAAAGCCCTTCCACGCCTCCCAGATTTGCTTGCAAGCTGCAGTACTAAAATTGAAAGTGTTCCTGTACATGTTTTCACAGGGAAGTTACTAATTGCTATGCATTTTGTTCTGCTTTCTTCTATCCTACCAATGCAAACAGAGCAGGAGCGTGGGTTTACCTGATTAAACAGAACATCCTCCTGAAGGAGTGCTCTTGGAGCAGAAGCTACAAACAGATTTTGTTGTTCTTTCAGAAGGAACAATACAATTTATCCTGTATGAGTTCAGTAACACCCCAGACAGATGATACTCCCAGCATGCCCAAATCTCAGGAGAAATTTAGGGAGCACTCCAGAGCTGCCAAATCCTGATCTATCCCTGCTCCCTGAGTTGCTCCTGCTCTGCAGCTGTGCCCAAGTTTACCAGCCCAAGGATTATGTTCACAGGGGGATAAGAGATTCTTCCTCTGGCAGCACTAGGAAAAAATCTCTTATTTCCTCTAAGCTCAACTTTGATTTAAGGAGTCTGATATAAGAACTGCTGAAATAGAGGACTTAACCCAAGAAACAGGATCTTTTAAAGCCTATGTGAGGCAAAAAATCCTCATTTCTGCAGAAAATCTTTGCAGCATCTTAGCAGGCTTATATTGGTTGGTGGGTTTCTGGAGACAGTCACTGTGCTGTAGATCAGACTTCCTCAGGATAAAGTTTGAGCACACAGAAATGGAGAACAGACTTAGAAATCCAGACCACAACTGGAAACTAGAACTTCCATCCCAGTGGAAATAGAAACTTTGCTGTGTGTCAGATCTGAACAGAACACTGAGTTTCCACATTTTCAGGTGAGCAGAAAGTCTCAGTGAAAAAGTCCCAGGAGCAAGGAAACATTTCATTGAAAGGATAATAACAAGGGACAATGTATAAGAGTCCAAATGGAATGAGATGAAATACAATGACAAAGTCGAATCTTACACCAACTTACACATTCTTCCACCTATTCTTTTTAAGAAGTCCCTGTATCCCTGAGAAACACATTTTGATTCATCTGTATTTTCTGACAGGACACTGTTATGTCAAGAATTTTTACCCATGCTAGTCATTACATTTTGAAGACTTTGTGACAGGTGTAGAAATGTTCCCCACAGTGAGTCAATTCCCTCAGAATGACAAGAGACAGAAGACGCTTTCACTAGAATGAGACAAATTGAATGCATTGCAAACTTCCTAGGATTTCTGAATTTAAATATTAACCCCAGAGATCCTTTTAAAACCTCTTGAATTTCTAGGCATTTAAAGTACATTACTTTTATGATCAGGGATAAAATTCTATAGACAGGAAATAGGGGATCCTCAGTTAATACCCTTCAATGTCTCATTTTACATCAAAACCTATTTCAAAATACATGTGATCAAGACAGAATCTTCATCTGAGATCCAGTTTTTTTACAAGACAAGTACATTTAATTGCCTTTTGCCATGATCAAAGTTGAGTCAACTTGATTTTGCCAATAATTCATGAGCTTTCATGAATATGCATAAATTTTCTGTACAGGTTAGCATTATTAAATTTGACTTTTCCCAAGAGCAGGGAAATTTTTGAATGAAAGGGGAATTAAGAAGAAGAACAGGTGATGAACAAATGGATATAAAGAGAATCCTGTCACTAAAGCTGGTTTGGCACAAATATCCCCTCCTGCCCCAAGATTCACTCACTGCCAGGTCCCAAGTTGCTGTTTGCTCTGATGTCTTTTGGTTTTGTGAATATCTTGATGAAAGCCTTTCCAGCCAACACTAATGTGAAGCAATTTATGACAGCAATAGCATTCAATTCTACTGTGCCAAAATGCCCTGACCCTCATCATTTTAAAATAATGCCTTTTTGCTTTCATCAGCTGAAGATCACCATAAGTTTGCAGCTCACTGGAAAGTAAAACACTGACTACGCACTTTGTTTCCTTCAAAGAGAAAGCCTGTCTGTCATTCATGTCATACATAGTAGTCTCCAGAAGTAAAACATTCTGTTCATGTAGGGAAACTGCCTGGAACCACAAAAGACTGATTTTCTTCCCCTAGTAGTTCTGACACATTTGATGCTAGCATCTGCCTTGGTTTACATGCAGCATATGCATTAGGGACCTGATAGCCCATGTCCAAATTGTGCTGAAGCATCTCTGAAGGAATGGATGGGTCCCTCATCCATTAAAAATTAGGACAAACCCCCCTGAATAGCCCCTGATTCACTTCAAGTGAGGCCCCCATCCTCTGCCACGTCTGGGATTTCAGTCTGGACATGTGTCTCCATTGAAAACTTCAGCCTCGAGACTACAGTCCCAAGCAGGGCATCAGGCTGTGAAAGAACCCAGCACCCTCATCTTGGCTTTCCTGGGAACATTCAGCTATGCTCAGTCTCTGACCTGGGATTCTCAAACAAAGGAATATTTTCAGTAGGGAACATCTTTATCCAGGATTCAAATCTAATAGATCAATCAGAACATTCCCCACCCCACCACACACACTCCCATCCCTGAATTCTATAATAGAAAAATGATATTAGTTGAATTTTTCAGGTTTATGATATTGAAGAGAATTGAAGTTCTGCGTGAAGGATAGAAATCAGAGTTCTGATAATTCTTCAGGAAAGTGAATTGTACACTAGGTGAATAAAGTAGGAAACTAATGCTTGAGAAGAGCAGCAAAAGAAACAACAACAAAAAAAGGCTGTCAAACATTCAGAATACCAAAAAACCCCATTCAGAATACCAAACCACTCCCTGCACCCCTCACTCTTGATCTGGCACCAGACAAAGGGGGTACAAAGAGAAATATCCAACACAAAAATGCCGTTTTCAGGGAAACCAATAACCTTAATAGAAGGAAAGTGAGGAGGAAATACTACATCTAAAAATCTAGTGGCTAACTTGGAAATAACGCTCCCTGGTTTTCTTCTGAAATCTCCCCCATACATATGCAGTACAATGAATTATATTGAAATGGATGAGCTCTTGTCATCTATTATTTGAAATGTGAGTTGAGGTTCACTTTAAATCATTCCTCTGCCAGAAAACAGATAAAAAAGAGGATCCAATAGTTTCTACCCTGAAAGCCATTTCACCATAAATATATGTCTCCTGTTGACAATATATTGGATGAGTTTGTTTACTGTTCCTATGGTCTTAGATAGTTCCCAGCCACTAAGCTTTATTCTCACAATAACACGTATTTTAGGTCATCATGTATAGTAAAGTAATTATGGTTTTAGAAATACTTGTACTTTCCCTTGATGAATTAAGAAAAACTAAGAGAAAAAAGCAGATAGCACATGATACAGAACTCTGCTTCACAAGTGTTTTTGGCTAATGGTGTTGCTGCACAGACTCTGCTCTGGACACTCCCTCTGCTTGCAGGAGGACAAAAGTCATGTTTAATGTATATTTTTTCCCAGTAAGCTTGTTATATAAAAATAAACACTGTTCATGGAGGACTAGACATGATAAGGCACTCAGAATAACAGCAACCTAATTTCAGCTGATTTGCTTTCTCCCTCCCTTTGTACAGGACAGGTTATGCCTCCTAAATATGCAAACAGTGGCAGCATTATCTTATTACTTTCCCTGCCATTTCAAAAGTCAGGCCATGGTCATGGTCACCTGTGTAACAACCTTGAGAAACTGGTGCTTCCCTTTTACAAAGATATGAGCAGTGGAAAACTTGATAACTCAGAACTGTACTCAATAGCCATCAATCCCCATTTTCCTAATAAAGATAAATACATTATGTGTCCAACTGATGGATGGCTCAGGCACTGGCTGCTTCCTGGCTTTAGCATCACTATGACAAATAAATATGGATGTGCTGCAGGTGAGCTTGGTACTTGTGCTTTTTGTTTGGGTTTTTTGAAGAGAAATATTCAGTCTTCTTCAGTCTTCCTCACAGATATGATCTGATAAAATTAACTTCAAGCAATATCCGTGAATAAACAGTCAAATAACCTAGCAACAATTTTTCTAGCAAAGCTAGAAAATGATCTTCCCTGCCAGCAAACTGCCAATGTTTCTTGCAACAGTGAACACACATATTGGTGAGAAACAATAGAAATTATTTGCCTGAATTTTCAGATCCCAAGTACTCCATTCAAACTAGAAAGTACATACTAAATATGACTAACCAGATATGTGGGGAAAGCAGTGGTTGTACATGAAATTGTGTTAGAACAAGGATTAGTATTTTGCAGGGTAGAACATGAACACTTAATAGACTGTTTTCATCGATATTTGAAGGATTATTATATACACACATGTACATAAATACACACAGACATGCTAATTTCTAAATTAAACACTTTTTGTCTACCATACTACAAGCTCAATGATCATTTTCCCCCTGAAAGCACAGCACCTTATTGAAAGTCCAGTATGCTTTGGAAGAACTGGGCCACTGGGAATTTTGAGGCACACTTGCTGTGCAGCATTTCAGCTGTGAGGTTTGAATAAAGGTTTAAAAGGAGCCCTAAATTCAGGAAAGAATTTAATACTGAAATAATTTGCATCAAGTCATACCTCTAAATAGCACATTTATATGACAATAGTCCCCAGAGTGCTTGCCAGAGAGTAGGACCCTACTTTCCAAGGCTGTCCAAACACACAGACTTCAGCTACACGCAAAAGTTTAGAAGGAAAAAAATAAATCTCAAGCAATTTTCTGTACATCTTTCCAGAGCTACTGCTTGAATCTGCAGTTCTCCTGCTGAATTCTGAGTTCCTTGTAATTAGATTAGACATATTTCTGCCACACATTTGCTTTAAAACACTGAATGCCTGCTGGATTACAAATTACTTGTTCCAACATATGTTAAACATTGCATAGCTCTTTGAGCATAAAACAAACAGCTGTAGTTCTAACACCACTTATTTTCAGTGACAGGTTTTAATGACATAGAACTGGAACTCAGAGCACTGTTCAGTCCAGTAAAAACTATTAATAGCCATGGATCATGGATATAATTGCTACAAATGCAATTTGAAATACTGGTATGTACAATTTTAATATTATTATTCTTCACTGTGGGCTGTTAAACAGATCTCTTTCAATTCTGTTTTACTGATTCAAATCAACTCTAATTAAAATCTCTAAAGCATTTGATCATGCAAGACATTATGTGAATGCCAAGGATTTCTGCTGCAATGCAACTTTAACAAGTACTCCTATTATTGATTTTTTATGAAACATGAAAAGGTGTTTGATACTTCACAGACATACAAAATGACAGATTTTCTGTCCTTGTATGCTTTATAAAATAGAGGAATATAAAAATAAGTGTATTGGTTTGCTTTTTGTCAGTTTATCTTGACATAACATCATCCTAAAGATTTGCATCATCAGAACAACTTGGTGGATCTAAACAGAATCTTAAAACTCTTTTGATTTGAAGTGAGCTGTATTTTGATGCCAAGTACAGAGTCAGCCACTTGATACTTTAAAAGACGTTTAAAGGCTTAGGATAAACAATTCAAAACACCCCAGCTAGTTGCAGCAGAAAATATGAGATTTGCTTTAGAGAATCATCTTTTATTTTTCCAAAGACAGTAATTCTAGCATTTCTCAGAGGGAGTTTTTCTTCCTTTAGGTATGCAAATCAATTTTATACATATCACTAATTAGATTTATAATGAATATGCATTTGGAGGAGATGTTGGCCTATTTGCTCATTAACTGAAGGGTGAAGAGGCTGCCTTGTGATTTGCTCTCTTGGTTCAGCACATTGCACTCTCAACCACATACTGCCTACTCTGGTACTTTCTGTAGGGTATGAGTCTGAGGCGCAAATGTTATTTTAATGCTGGAGAGGGGGTGAAATCCCCACTGCTGTGGTGGAGGTTGCAGACAGCCACTGTGGGGGGTTCAATCTTTGAAATATGTAGAAAATCTCTACACAAAGCTCAAGTCACCATTTGGGGTCTGAGATATAGTTGCTCCTATAACTTACCTTCTACTGTTTTTCATAATTAGAGATTGTAAATCTAGCACTCTTGTTTTGCACACTTGTCAAAGTCCTCCTTGTCCAGTATATTTTATTAGAAGATACTCCCACATAAGACAGATTATTTATAGGCACTTCATGTGAATGCTAAGTAGTCTGCTAAATAATAAAAACACTAGAAGACAGACACTGAAAGAAAATATTAAAGGAAAAGAGCATGCATGGAAGCAATTGGCCAAAATCAAGAACAAAGGCTATAGCTTCAAGATTCAGGAGTATTGTACGAGAAGTTGTTAATTTAAAGCACTTGAGTGTAACCCCACATGTGCCTCACCAAACCAGGCTGGAAATGGACCTGGTGGGTTAATAAATGACAGGTTAGAAATAACTGACAAATGCAATCACCAAATAGCCTCATGACACGTTGCACACAGGCTAAGAATGCATATTGCACGATTCCAACTAAAAAAATGGAAATCAGCATTCCTTGCATGAATGTGTAACTTGTTCTTGGGGCTGCCTTCAACTCCATCTTCTCCAGAATGCCCAGCTCATCCCAGCCCTAATTCTTTCCCAAAACCCACTGCTACACAAGATCTTTCCCATACAGCACAACTATACCCTGTCTGAATAACTGAGGACCTGGTTTGCACTGTAAATACCTGCACCTGCAGTTTAAAAACAATATCCCAATGAGCTACAAACTGAGAAAAAGAAATCCTCACTCAAAAATATGCAGAAAGAGAAGAAATTTCGAACTCCATTACATCAGCTTTTACAGTGACTTGATGGCAAAGGTACATCTTACCGCCTCATCAAAATATAGGCACATTAGTATTACTGTTTTATAAAACAAACCCATGTTTGCATCTTACCAGGTAGGGGCATTAATGCTCTACTCTTTTATGCAGCTTCTCAAGTCGCTTTAGCAAGGAAGGTGTTGTTATAGTCATACTCCCCATGCAGAGCATAAGGTCATTTGTCCATGGCACAGCTTGGAGCAGAGTCAGATGCTCATTTCTTCTTCATTTATGTAGTGCACTTGACTGCCAATGCAAAGCACTCCTGTAAAGCACACTGTGACACTGGGAATACAGACATAAAGCTCTTATTGCAGCTCTATTCCTTAGCATTTATAATACGGATGGAATTGATGGTGAATAGGTCAGACCTTTTTCTATCAATATTCCTTTAGGAAACAGCCTTTGCTGGTGGTAACAGCACATCATCACACCACTTCCCAGAGCATCTATTAGGGAAACACAGAACACAGCCCCCTCACTGACATCCCACACTGAGCTATTTGCTGCCTTCAGGTGTTTGTGGAAGGGCTGTTTAGCATAATGAGAGCCAGCTATGCTTGCCATGAATTTCACAGCAAACTCCAAGAAAATCTATGGGGAAACTATTGGCTGTAATGGTGTGCCAAGCAGAGTTTTGGCTGCACTCGTGTGCATCATGACTCGCAGACATGAGCATATTTGGGACCCAACTGGCCTCAGCAATAGAAAGAGGGAGGAATAAACAGTTTGGTTGATTCAGTATTGGATAAGTAGTACTGGTCACTTAGCAACCTTCACTTCTTGGAGAGATACAGATGGTTAAACACCTGCAGCAGTCTTCAAATCACGGACTAAAAGATTTTTCTTTCATGCCTGTTTGGCACTCCAAAAGCTTCTTCCATTTTACACAGCTTCTTATGTTCCATCCCTGCAAAAGGGAGGAGAGTCACCAATCAATTGCTGAGAACAAGGCTGGAGTAACCTATTCAGTCACAAGAGAGAGTTAAAATGAATGTGAACACAGTCTTGGGCACTGAGAATTTTCCTGGCAAAAATTTTTTGTTTGACTTCCTTTTATGTAAATATGTTGCCAGGAAATATCAATTTGTGATTCAGTATAACAATCACATTTAGGCAGCTAGAAAGACCATGAATAAAAAAAGATACTCCTTTGACTCTCCCTAGTTACATTTGTTAGGTATGATACATATTGATTATTAGCAATCTATCAGCATCATATTAACTGCTTTTCGTCCTTCTGTTAATTTCATACACAGTATAAAAATCAGAGATTAAAAAACCACAATGCAGTCATTTATTGCTGCCCACTACTGGACAAGTTGTATTTTTTGTCATGTTTATCACATGGCAGAGACCTGGGTGTAATGATGTCTTGGTTTGAAAGACAGGTGTCTGCCAAGGAAGGTAGGAGCCTCTCTTGGAGTGGAAAATACGAACCCCTTCCCTCTGAATTATTATAATTTTGAAATTACGGGGCTTTCAGGCAAAGAGATGAGAAAAGGAATAACAGTTCTTTTCTACAACATGCATGTATAACAAGGCAAACAGACAACAACAGCGGCAGCGATAACAAACAAAACAACCAGAAGCCCCTGCAAACGGTCTCTTCCCGCTGCCGGAGCGCCCTCCCCGTCCGTGCAGTTCCGCCCGCAGCCGCCAGGGGCGCCGCTGGCTCCCGGCCGGGCAGCGCGGCTGCGATGGTTCCCGCGCCTGCAGGGGGCGCTGTGGCGCGAGGTTCAGCCGTCCCCCTCACACGGCAATGGCGGCGCCGCCGGCAGAGGGGAGGGAGGAGGGGCCTCCTTTACAAACCCCCAGGAGCAGCCGATCCCGGCGCCCCCTCTGCACAGCAAAAGGAGCTGTAGCAGGAACCTCGGAGGAGCAAGCTGGGAGGGCAGGGATGAGCAANCGGGCAGGGCAGGGATGAGCAAAGTCTCGGAGTGGTAGATGAGATGTATCGGAAACTCCGCAGCTGTAGCTGGAACCGCGGGGCGTCCCGGCAGGTGCGAGTTACAGTGTAGGAAAAAACCCGGAGCCGTGGCAAAGAAATGGCCGGGCTGGGCAGCAGCCGCCTGGCTCCTGGACACGGCAGGGAGAGGCTCCCTTGGAGGAGGAGGGGGCTGGGGGATCTCGGGCTTTTCCCCTGAGGCACCTGAGCAGATGGTGAAAGTCCTTTTTTTAGTGAGGAAGCGTGTTAATAAGGTCCCAGGTCAGTGGTTGCTCTCACGAGCAAAGGCTCACCCACACCAGAAGAAGCAGGACTTGGGCTGGCCCCTCGCAATGGCAGCGATTTCCTCCACACACCCCCCTCCCCGCCAAAAGGAGAACTCCTAAACCCCAACAAATGGGCAGCTTGTTGGCCTGCGTGAGCAGGGCAGCATCCCGTGTGCTGCCACTGACCCAGGTGACCCAGGAATGACACTTTCCTTCCCTCTGCCTCTGGGTGGATCCACATTCTAGGAATCGATGTGGCTGATGCATGGAGGACGTGGATATTCTGAGGGACACTGAGTCACTGCAGTGACTGAGGTATTGATCCCGTTTTGCAGAGGAGGAACAAAGCTGATGAACTCACATTCCTCTTTCCAGCAGCACCAAGTGTCATTCTCTAAACTGATGGCAAAAAACGAACAGTTAGACCGGAGAATTTCTTGACTCAGTGCATCTATGAGTCCAAAAGTGAATGAAGAGTTACAGAGATTAGACATTTGCAAGAATATCAGTAATATCTAGTGTTGTGATTATAAGTTGAAACCAAAAACCTCAGCCCTTAAATGCTCTAGAGGGCTTATAAACTTCTGTGCTTCAGGGAAAGTTTAGAGATCTTTTCCTGTCTTGGAAGATGGGAAAAACTTTCCCCCTAGAGTTCCTTAGACTGTAATTGCCTTTTGTTTGTGTTTGCCTGTGAAGCCTGTGGTATAAACCCTTTCTGTGACAGATATGGGCTACATAGACACTGCACTGATCCAATGCATTAACTCCCATGTTTTTATGTTCTGGAAATACTATCAATTTTATATAAAACTTTCTGCTTTCCTTCTTCATCATCTTTACCACATGAATGAGCAAGCAGAGAGGTTTAATCTCTCTCTTTTGAAAGACTGAAGACAGCATTCCAGCCCGATTCCGATCTGTTCAGGCTCTTTTATCTCTCTAATGGTCAATGCTGACATATACTTAAGGAGGCTGAGAAAACAATGACAAAATAAACACTGGCTAAAGAAAAATCATTTCTGCCACTGATTAGATAGCTCAGGATTTCTGCACATTACTGAGTCCTCTGTGGCTCAAGTCTGCTGTGATCCACCCGGACACAATGACTTTGGTTGGCTGTGCAGTTTATGGCAATTCTGAATGTCCTTGTTGATTCAGACACCCACTGACATTTTTCTGCATGGACAAACATAATGTTCAGCACTTCTTTTGCTGTTATAGCAAATGTAGTTGTGGGTGAATTAATCACCAGATGACCATGTGCTTGATTTTCAACCATTATGACAAAAAATCGTACAATCACTTGGACCAAAAAAGAACTTTAAGACCAAAAAGTCCAACTGTGTGTCAATTATATCTTCCTCAAGAAGGCCACCTCTTTGGTTGTGAATATTCTTTATACAAGTGTTGTTATGACACCAAGGTTTTTGGTATAGGTGTTGTGGGTTTTTTCCCTCAACAACTTAATCATAATTTTTTGGGCATTTTAAGGTATTCCTTTGCACGTGTGCACAAGGATGTGAGGCAATGCCTGAATTTGCATAACTAACAGCTCTATGGAAGCCACATCAGCAAAAAGTTGAAATCTGCCTTGTGAGGTCAAAAATCCACTCTGGTTAGGCTTTATTCTTCCTATTACAGTCAGATTCAGGTAGAGAATTCTGGGATCATCTTACACAAGTTATCACTCTCCTATTGTACCTTGTTTGTGCTCTATTTTTAAGAAGGAATTGTGGGTTTTTCCCATGGTAATGTTGGGATCAAAAACCTTAGCAACCAAGCACTTCACACTTCAGTCATCTAAACTAGATGCATGTTTACATGACTACATGAAAAGATATATAAAGGAAAAAAAAAGAGTAGGAGCTAATTAAAGATGCTCCTGGGCTTAACTTGACTAGCTGTATAAAAAGATGTTTCTTTTTAAAGCACTTATAAAAATCTTAAACTTTCATAAAGAAGTTATGCTGAACCATAAGTAGTGGCACGCTAAAATGTGATTTATCATCCTGTATAGCTCTCCATACAGCCAGTACAAGAAGGTTTGCTCTTAGGACAGAAATAGACTTCATGGTTTAGATGCCAAATTATATTTGACATTTAATTTACCATCTATGAAGCTGTAATATTTCACCTAAGCAGAAGAGGAAGAAAACAGCAGGAAATTCCATTTGCCAACAAGAAATGCCAACTCTCCTTGCTCTCAATAATCAGATGTCTGAAGTACTAGATTATTGACCATAACAGAGTACATCTACACATGATGAATGTGATGGAGTGGAGAGGATATTTTGTAGATAGAAATGAAGGAATAAAGTATATAACAGAAATGAGTGTTGTGGTTCTTACCTGTTTTTCTTGATTTGGTCTGTAGTAACAGCATTGCCAGACAAATGCTGGTCCCAAGCAACAAAAAGTTCAGAACAAGACACATTTCCAGTATCAGCAGACTTGGAACCGGTCCCAGACGAGGAGCAGGGATGGGGTTTCTCATACAGTGGGACAAGGAGCAAGTGGAGTCACAGACTCTTTGTATATGAACTTTTTTCACAGTCACTATGCCTGAATCTTTTGTGAAATTTCGAAAGGTAAAGCTGGAGATGTTTCCAATAACTTCATGTACTGTTAAGAAAATAAAACAAAAAAATATTTATTGAGAGCATTCCTCAGCAAAGGCAACCTGCAAACTTCTCCCAGGAAGACTCAGGAAATAAACACGACTACAATTATACCTTGTTCCATATTTGTAGCTGCCAAAGGGATTTGGATATTCTGAGCTATCCGAATGAAGATTTCATTAATGGAAGACATAAAACTACTCTTACAGAGCATATGAAAATTATTTAGCCTTCAGGAGCAAAAAACTATGAGCAAGAAAATTCAAAAGCAAGTAAATCATCAATTACAAAGAAGCTGTGTTTAGACTAGACGATATGGGATTCTGTAGTAAATCGGGTTTCAAAATGACCATTTTCTTTACCTGCAAAAAGAAAACTTTGGATTTTGTTGTGGCACAAGGGTTAGACTCTAGTGTCAGTGCAAGTGGTGCTGCAGGTAGGCAAAGAATGGATTCAGAAATGCTTTCTTAAAACAGTAAAATACTGGTTACTTTCCTTTCATGCAAACTATTAATCTTGATATTATTATTATTATTATTATTATTATTATCAAGCAATCAAATAAATGTGGCCCATCTGTGAGGCAGTAGTATAAATTACTTATTGTACCCTTAATCAGTTTTGCTTTATCTGTCAGTGGCTACCAACTTAACCAATTTATAGTGACATTTGCTCGTGCTGTCATGTGCAGAAGGGAAATTGGTTGGGATAGTTTAATTTCAGGATGAGTAAGCTGAGGGCAATCATTACAGACATTCAGGCAGCCCCATGTCTATGGCTTTACCTCAGAAGTTACTGATGTCCCTAGGCCTGATCCAGTCGAGCAAGCTTGACAGGAAACACACTATTATTAACAACAACAAATATATATTATAAAGCAGCTTTCTTGCTTATATCAAGCCATTTCACGAAGAAAACAACTTGACAAATAAAGATGCTGAGATGCAATTGATTTTGAAAAAGATAATCTACAATGCAGTATCAGCATTAGGAACAAAACTCAATTTCCTGATTCCCAGTCCAGTCCTTTATCCACAACACATGATCTATATATTCCTTGCCATGTCAGGTGTTCTTATCTCAGAGCTGGATGGGTCAGAACAGCTGCACCTCATCCAACATTAACATGAAATCACTTTTAAAATGGTGCCTGTTTGATCGGACTGGACTGGATAAATCAATCCGTAAATAACGTAAAGAAAACAGGTTTCGGTATTTATAGTTATCATGAAGAATTTAGTGATGGCAGTACCGTATATCACTGACATTAATTTCATTAAATATAAATTGTACCAGCATGACATTGATATATAATCATTAAAACTAATGATCCATTGATTGCCATCCAGAAATCCAGTTAAGATGACAAATATTCTTCTAGGACAGACCAACGAATAAATATTAAAAGCATACAAAAGTCCAGGAGGTAAAGTCTGTATTCAGCTATGCCAAGGTTCATATGCCCATAACATTTAAGTTAGGACTAGAGTGTGAATAAAAGGAGAGTTTGTGATGATTTGGAAGCTCACTGTGTCAGAAGCAGCAAGCCACCAATTCCCATGAGAAATCTGCTGGAGGATAGGAACTATCAGAGGAATTTCAAGTTGTAAAGGGGAACCTCTGCTGTGCCTCACCCAAATTCACATATATCTACATAGAGTCAGAAGTCACTATAGATTAGAACCATTCAGATTTAAGGAGGAAGACATTTTATTTGAGGAGTTTTTCAAATGCAATTTCAATGTCAGCCGTATCTAGACTCCTCCATGATCACATCAGCTCTTTCTGAGACAAAAAATCTAGTGGTAGCTACCCAAGACCCAGTGCCAATAATCCCTAAGTGCTTAGCCCCAAATTATCAGAAGAAAATGAAAGGAAACAGCAGGAATTCCTCTGAAGAAATGGACTGAATCAACCTAAAATGCATTTTCTTTTATTGTTTACCTTAAGTGTCATTCAGGACAAAGAACAATACAGATTCTTCTTTCCTTCCAGATAAAAAATCATTACTCTCATGTGTGCTGTAGACACAATTACTTACATCTCTTGCTGTCCTTTGCTTTTGTTACATGCTTTTCCTACAATTAAACCTTAAAAGAATTGACCCTCCTTTCACCATAAACTGGAGAGACAACTTCTGAATGTTTAATAAAGGTAGTTAAAGCAGATTAGACACAATCTTTTAACCCAGCAGTAGGAGCATCATCTAGATTTCAGCAGCTGTTCCTGGTTCTGCTGTTGACTTGCCAACTGAAACAGTTCAATTGGTCACATTTTCAAAAGTTTAGAAAAACTTCTATTGATTTGCATCAGTGTATGCATATTTGTTGTAGGCCTAACACATCCTGAACAACCCGTTGTTTAAAACATTTGTTCGACTGAGGTGGCCACAAGGTGGGGAAAACTTATCTATTTGCAGATGTGAAAGACTTTCCACTTGTCCTTCATTTGGTCACCACCTGGCTGAACAAACCCTTTGAACTTTCTGTTACAGTCCAGGGTAAAAAACTGACCAAATCCCAAACCTTCACAGAGGGATTCAGCTTATTTAGGACTTCCCTCTCCCATTAGTCATAGGAGGTATCTGTGAACATCTTTATACAGCAAACACACATCTTTCCTCACCTGCTTGAACTCAGACATGTTGTTTTTCTCCTCTTCCTGACTCAGGAAAAGAACATTTTCCCATTCCCCCTCTCTTTGCCTGGCCCAGAGACAACCACCCCCCTCATTTCACCATCACTTTGGCAATGCAAATACTGAGTAAGAGACAAGATGTGCAGGAACCCACAAAGCCCCTGTGTGACCAGAGACAAATGCAAATAGAGATGTTCAGGGCATCTCCCAAGGGGCAGGATACATGTGTGCCTTAATTAAGCCTTTTTTGTAGGCTAAACTGATTCATTGGGCCAATAGATACTGGTTTTAGGAGAGCACATGTTTAATTTACAAATTAGTGGATTACAGTAATATGTGTAACAACATATTAAATGAAGCATTAAGGTAATACAACCCAAATGACACATGATAAACTATATAAGCATATATACAAATTTGATTTAATATGTTAGCTTCCTTTGCCCTCTGCCAGTCTGATTGCCTTTGCATAATCCATATTTCTAATTATCCCCTGGTATGCCTTGCATATAAATAGCTAATTAGATAGTGTCCCTGTCAGCTATGAAGTATGTAATATCTGAAAAAAATACTCCTTTGGAAATTTAATTTAGGATAACAGATTGTGCTATCCAACTGAAGAATTAAAGCTTTCAGTTCACTAATATGTTTGTGCATTTAATATCAACCTCATACTATTATATTAGTGTCCCCAAATGCATCCAGTAGTTCTATTCTTTTTTAAAAAAATCATTCTGTCAGAAGCTTGTACAGTAATTACAGTGAGATGCTTAAGATCTAAAAATCACATTTCAGAAGATGATTTTATATGTACATCAATTGTCTGCTGAATATGTGCAAAATAAGTGCAAAATTCTCACCTGCAGCTCTAGAAACTGCTAGAGCAAATCAGACAAACGGGCTGGGTGGTGCTCTGTGCTCTTCCTGGCCATAGCCAGGTGTTCCAGGGAATGGGGATGTTCTGAGCCTGCCGGATGTGGGATAACCATGAGCATTGGGTTACCTTGCATCAAACTCCTTTTTTCCTCTCTTGCCTTGTCAGTTACTGCCCAGTTCAGATGCCACCCTGATCAATGCACACAGAACACTTCCAAGACTGTCCTACATATTTAAAAATAATAACAGTAATTAAAAAAAAAAAAAAAGATAATCAAATCTAGTTGTCCATCCTTCCTCACTTGACCTTCATTCTTGCACAACCATTTATTCTTTTTCCCAAACCTTTACTGGGCTTCAACCCTTTTCATTTAATCAGTGCAAATGAATGACAATTTTCTGCTGTAAAATGCAAATGTGGAGTTATAGGTGAAATGCTGCTGCAACAATCACTTTCTCCTTCTTGGCTCCAAGGAGCAGATATTAGGAAGGTCAAGGCTGGAAGGAGCACAGGTAGGAGGTGGCCCTGAGGCTGAAGCAGGTTGTGTGACAGGGCTGATGCCATGGATAAACAAACACTTTGCTCTCCTCTCAATGTACTGCTAAGACTTCCAAAGCCATATGTGAAATTTAGATAATATTCCTTATTCATTTTATGGGCAAGAAATGTTCTTTGGCTTTAAAAGCTTTGTGGAGTCACCAATCCTGGAGTTATTTAAAAGATGTGTAGATGTGGGGTTTAAGGGCATGGTTTAGTGGTGGATCTGGCAGTGCTGGGTAAATAGCTTGACTTGACCTTAAGGGTCTTTTCTCACCTAAAGACCTTGATGATAAAAACATATATGTCTCATATACAGGTATTTTCATCATAAGCACTGATCTTAAGTGCTTTATAAGAGTATAGAACATGAAATATTCTGAAAAAAAAAAGTAAGCCACAACCACATGATCCTCTACCAAAATTAAACAGGAAGATCACAATTTTTTCTTTAAATGATTAATGAATACTGTATGGCAATTTAAAAAACACCACTGGATCTCTTATTCATCATGTTGTGTCTGGTAGGTAATATTAGTGGATATACTGAAAATCCATGCTGGGAATAAGACCAAGGGGAACAAATTCCCAGTTTTGTGATCTCCAGTTTCCATACACCACATCAGCTTCACCCCTGGTGCAAGCCTCAGTGCAAAAGTAGCTCAGTGTGTTCTGTTGTGTGTATTACATAGCCCACGTAAAGGGCAATGATGCTCATTTTGGAGTAATTATGGCTAATAAAATACTGGGATTGCAAAACAAGTTCTTATAAATAGCACAAGAATAAGCTTTAAAAAGATGGAAATTAAAATCTTATCCATTCAGGGTGGAGATGACTTTCAAAAGCAATTGCTTCCTGAGCTCACACTCCTTTTTAAGAGTTGTCCCAGATGCACAAGCTCATAGGAACCTTTGACCTGCTCTGTACCCCTGCTTCAGACTATTCCTCTCCCCATCAGCACATGGAAATGGGGAAGAGCAGCTTCCCTCAAGGAGGAATAAGACAAACCACAGGAAAGGACACACAGAGGAAAATCTGCCACAGAACAAGCAACAGCCTGCACCTCCTATAATGCAGAGGAATGTCTCTGTGTGGCCATAGCCAGCTAAAAGTCAGGGTGATTTGTCATCTTAAATTATTCATGAAAGCCTGATTTATGTTCTTAGTGGCATCCAAGCAGCTCTAGATTTTTCCCCTCTCCTGTACAGGTTCATTTGCTCATATGGAGACTTAATCCATGTTGTCTTTGCATTGTTGGGGTAAATGTTACAGAAGAAGCTGGTAGGGCATTAACAAATTATTTAGTACAATTTCTATGGAATTTCTCAACTATTTAGAGCATAGTATGAATATACTTGGCCTTTTTTTTTAGCAGACATTTGTTGTAAGTGGGAAAACGTAGCTGGACTTCTCATAATAAAGTAATGTTAATAATGTTTTGGAGACAGAACAATACCCCCAGATCTCCTGGCTGTTACACACTAATTCATGCTCTTACGTGCCAACATTTAAAACAACTCTGTCTGGTCAGAACAAATGTGGGATCTTTGGATCCCATGCACCTTTTCTTACTTTGTTATGGAAGCCTTCTCAAACAGTTTGCTTCCTTACAATCAAAAAGATGAAAAATACGTATATACATCCTAGCTGTTTTCTGCTCTGCCCTTTGCTGCCATGATTGTGCTCCTCAAAGTCCTAACTTCATAGAAAATCCTTTCAGCATTAAATAAATTCACACAATTTTAGGGACTAATTGTTTATACCTGAGATATAAATTGGAAGTATCAGAATTTTCTGTAGTAGTGTGGACTGGTTCATTAGTAGCAGGTTAGCAATACAAGTAAGAAATTCTGAGCATTCTTGATAAAACAAGAAGTAATTCATAAAATGAAGCCTTGCAGTAACATTTGGAAGGTGACAATGAGCATAAACCATCTAGGACTGAGTTCTAGAGACGACACAGCTCCTGGAGTTCCCTCTGTATGTGCAATCACGCATCTGAAGACAACACCTTTCTGGTGAAGCATTTTCACTGGCAAACAGTGACAGCTTTTCCCACTTGTCTGAAGTATTTGCATGTTACAGTCTTTTCCCCTCATGAGGGAATTTATGCTTTTAATCTTCTAATATACCATAGCAACAAGCATTACTTGCACTAAATGTATTTCTGTGATTATTTTGTACATCATCAGCAAGCTTAAATGAAAATGACAATGTCTAGAGATACTCTTTAGCTGATAGCTGTATTTATTCTGTATGTTTATGCACTGGCTGTCAAAACAGCTGTAAAATATGCATATGAGGATGCAGATTCCTTAGAAATTCACAAAAGTGAGGTAGTCCAGTCTACCCCATTTTAGATACATTTTGCAGTGCCTGTGTATCTCCATTGATGTTTTTATTACTGTCTAAAGTAGGGAAGGTTTTTAAAGCTTTGTGGGATGTCAATAAGAGGATGTCTATCTATCCAGTTCACTTACCAATTTGTCTATTAAGTATTCACCAGGCTGTGACAACTCCAGTAAAGTGGAGGGAACTCTAAGGGAGCCATGTGTTATGGATTTTTTTCTGTTAAAGCAGATCTAACATTTTTCCCTATTAAAGTCAAAGTTACAAAAATGTGATTCATTGCTGTCTTTTGAATGTTGTTGCATGGAAAAGATCAAACTCAGGAAATCATGCAAGATTTTCCCAGAATACTGCACCTTGCATGCAAAGACTGCAAATTAATATTCAGCTAAACTCCACCCTTTATGCTTTGCTTAATATCTGCCTAAATCCTGGTTTAAGCATCACTCTGTTTAACACTAGTATCAGGTTCAAAGTGCAGGGTCCTGACTGTGGTTTGGTGTATGATTTGCAACCATCCGTGTGCAAAAATTATTTTTACATGTGTCCAGATCTGCTGGCTGTACATACCAAAGAACCCTCTGCCCACGTGGACCAACATTTACCCCAAATCAGCCAAAGAATAGGAGTCAAGCAACACTCAGGCCCAGCTGACAAAATATCCATCAGAAGCCTGGGTAAATTCACTGCCCTGCGTCAAAGATTTTCAGCAGGTAAGAGCAGAGTTTGATTTTTATGCAGAGCCATTCTCAGACAGACACTTGCTTGAACAGCCCACGCAGTCAAACCCACAGCTAATTACAAATCTTGTCTCTTCTGAATGAATAAGCATCTCTGCATCTGGTACGAGTCATGGTGCTAACAGTTTTGACAGGTGCTTGTCTTCATTTTGCAATTAAACCAGCACAGCACTGAGAGGAGGCTTTTCAATTTGCATTGTGGCTACCTGTGAGATGTCTGGAAGCAGCAGCACAGAGTAAGATTGCAGGATGTGGGGGGGGAAAAGTTTTGGTTTATAGGCCTTCAAAGAAAGCTCAGAGCCCAAGCAGGTTCCTGTTTCTAAGGAATTGTAATGAGAGCTGGACACCCTGTGGTTAGTTTGTGTGTGTCAGTGCTGCTGGTGGAGCAGCCAGGGCCATGGATCAGGCACAGGCTGAGTTAACTCCTTTCTGCAGAAGAAACTTAGATTCTAAACACATTTCTGCTTTTTTTCTAGATGGTCTTCCATGTTCTTTCTCTTGGATAAATGTATCTTCAAAACACTTTCTCATAAGGAACCTGATTTTACTTAACCTGATAATCCCAAAATAATATCTCCTTTTCTCCTCCTTGATTCTGCACTAGGAAACTGTGGTGCAGCTCTAACATTCAAATACATTCTTGGCCTATGGAAACCATGACATACTTTCTGCTCTTATGCAGAGTCTGAAACAAAATTGTACTGGCCTTTTCTCCTGACTGGTTGGAATAGTCTAACAGGTGCACCCCAGGCAATCAATTTTTTTATGTGTGTAGGTAGAGTATATTTTAAGCTGACAACAGAAGCAGAACACAGGAGGCAGTGGCAGATTCTCTGTTCTAATTACTTGTCTCAAGCTCCGTCGCAGGATGCTCTGGGCAGTGCTTTTTTTGGGTGATTAAAATCACTCGAGATTGATAGATAAAGGTGTAAGACTTGGAGGAATCTAAATGTGGACCTGCTGTCAAGACACTTTACAGCATTACCTAAGGCATGCTCTATTTCTCTGGATATGCACTGCCTGTCATCACATATTGCTTAAATACCTTAATTTTTTATTGGTATCACAGTCCATGGAAAGTTTTCTCATCATTCCTACATTTATATCTTTGCTCCAGGATAATTATCCGCTGCTCTAGTTCTCTCTGAGCTGCTTCACTGAGTTTCAGTCTGTCTTCATGACAGATAAATTATTTTTCTCCTCTGCACTATCTTTGATCTGCCCTCGGATGCAGCTGGTAAGATCCTGACTCCTACTAATTTTGAACTAGACTCCCATTTTAACTAAAGAGTATTCCATGGTTTCTGCTCTTCCCAAATTCTTTCTGGTGCCAGCTAAAGTGAAGCAATCCTAGTGCTTGCACGGAGGAAGGAAAGGCTCTCCTCTGTACTGCACCACAACTCTGTGGGTGACTTCACAGGACAGAAGGAACCTTATTCTTGTTTTAGCTACAGCTCTAAATGCTTTGCCTTTTAACCTTTCTGTAAGAGACTCTTTAGCTGAACTCCAGGCCCTGCTTATTCCAAGCTCCTGACAGCAGTAATAGGTACCTTTTTCAGACACGTAACATTCCCTTAGTGCCAACATCTCCTCACTTAGTCTTACGTCCAATAAAACTTGGACAGCTCCACTGCCTCTGAATGCTGAGGACAGCTATGAGAGAGAAAGGAGGAAGAGGAAAGTCTCACAGAATTTCCTTGTGAGTTACAGTTATGAAGGCTAGCATGTTATGTGAATTTAGGGCTAGGTGTTCAAAAGAGCTAAATTCTTGGTTAAGCACCTTAATGAAGTGGCCAGATGTTTCTCTGCAGGTACTGAGACCTCAGTTATGAATACTGAGCCCACCTAAACATGCTTTCCTGAAAGTCATTCCCCTTTGCTTCCCTTGAGTTTCTCAAATGTAATTAAACAGACTTAAAAAAAAAAAAAAAATCTAAAAAAATCATCTTTTTGAATATAAACCATCCCTTGCCAACCCGGCATGGAGAAGAGAACCCCCAGTGGCATCCCTGGTCCCTTCAAGCCACAATTACAGCACAGTTTAGTGACCAGAGGAAATGTGGAAAATGTCCCAGCTTCTCCTTTAAAAGCTGGAGCCACTATTTCTAGCCCGGTTGCTGCACTGGGAGTTGAGTTTTAATGAGTTTGAAGTTGTTTCACATGTTTCTTTTCTTCTCTTTTCAGATAAATTAAGGCTGTATCAGGCTGCCACATTGAAAGCTAATCTGTCCAGTTCCCTGTCATGCTCTTCAAGTGGATCAGAGCAGTGACCTGGGAGATTACAAGGAAGATTAATATCTGTGCTACATCACTTAGATGCATACATACATACATACATATATATATATATATATATATATATAGATGAAGGTATCTCAGGAAAAGCGAAAGCCATTGGCCTGCACTATAAACAAAATATTCTGTGGTTAAAAAAATATGAAATCAATACACTGCAAATCTCATTTTTCAAAGATCTCTATCCAAGCTATCAAAATGAACAGGAAGCCTCATATCCCACAGCACGGAAGAATAGTGTTCCGCAGGAGCCACGTGTTTGTTACACACCCACCTCACTTGTGCCCAGTCACAGGTACTGGTGAGGGCCCAGCTGGTCAGAGGTGATGCTTTATTGTTATCTCAAAACATAGAAAAATCAAATAGTGTGTCTTCATGCAAGGCTTGAAGGAGCAGATTTCCCTGTGGCTAAGGCAGTGTTCTGGTTTAACAGAGTCTGGAAGGAATTCAGGGCCCAGTGCAATGACAAGCCAAGGCCTTTGCAACTTAAAACTCTCAACACTGAGACTAAATGAGGTTTGTGTTTTACGCCAGACTTCCACTGACCCTCTAAGGCTCCATTCCAGCTGCTCTGGAGCCTTCAGGGAGGACCAAGACTGCGAAGCAGCAGTAAAGAGATTAATATGAAACTTTCAGGTATAAATTTAAAGACAACATGGCTCCTCTCTGCTTGGCTTATACAGGTTCAGGCAGAAATCCTCTACCACACTCCACCCATCATGGAATGGACATGAAAACAGTCCAAATGGACTGTGGGACTCCAAAAAACTGAAATTCTGTGCACTGAGGCTGAAAAGCCATGTGCTGTGGCTGGGGATTGTAACAGCCTCAACCTCAGTACATTTAATTAAATGAGAATCTGTACTGCAGACTTTCTAGGGGGGGTTTTTTGTCCCCAAAATATAAGAGTTTTCTCATGCAAAGCAAAATTCAACAAAAAAAATGGTACTATCATAGCAAGGAAAAGGGCTTAGAATGACTAAGTAATTAATGTGGGCACCTTGATTAAAGTCAATTTGCCTTCAAGATCATGACTTACAATGTGCCCTGGGCCTGCATTAATAACCCACCATGGCTTATTTGGCTCTTCAATTATTTATAATTTTTATTGCTTGTTAAAACAAAGCAAGTGGAATGAAATTAATAAAATTATTTTCTTACTTAACTTTACTTATTAAAGGTAAAAAATGTAATTTCAGTGCAATCCCTGATAAATGGGAAGAGAACCCTCAGCTCTCCTCTCACTTGTCCGGCTGGAATTTTTCCCTCTAATATAAAGAGGGACCCATCTGCCGGTCCTCAACTCAGAATATAAACAAGGGATCCAAATATCCTCACCAATCCCACATCCAGCCCCGGAGTGGGCACAAGGCAGGACAATTGTGTTTTTCAGGTTACAGCTCTGCCCTGGCCCAAGCAGCTGGGATGGAAAAGAGAATCTGAACTTGAGTGAGCTCATGAGTGGTACATGGTACCACTTCATTTTAGAAAGCTGACCATCAAAAGCAGAAATGCCACTTGGAATTAAGGAGCGTTTCCTCAAAATTTCACAATTTATTAGTAATGTGGAATTCTGCCTTCTAAATTCTCGGCCGAACTAAATAGGTGCAGATTTCCTCTACAAAATCATCTGCACCACCACAGCAAATGTACCTCTAATCAAAAGTGACTTTACTTAGATTCCACCCTTATAATCCTTAAAATGTCATACTTCTGAGATGTCAGCAAGGGAACACTTTCACATATTCTTATCTAGGAAATGTAATTTTTTATCTCAGAAGTTGTTGAATAAACTGTTTATTTTGAAATATACTTTGACATACTTCTGCCATTTAAAGACATATTGTGAAACAGCATTTTCAAGATCAGAAAAAAATGTATAGTACCTTTAGAAAGATCTGTTTATAGTTACTAGGTGGAAATTCAGAAATACCTAAATTAAAAATACACAAAAAGAAAAAGAATTACTTAGTGCAATTACAAGCATCGGGCTGACGGTTTTCTTCCATATCTCCCTCAAGTGCTAAATTTCCTTTGTGAAATGACTTTGGTATGTCTGTGAAGGACATTGCTTCCTGCAAAAGCATCTACTAAGAGCTTTATTAATTGCAAGAAGACTGCATTTACAAAAAATAAAAACCTACTTGGGCAATAAATATCTCATGTAATACATGCACATCAGCTCAAGGGAATTTGCATAGCTAGAAACAGCTGTTCAGAATACTGATAGACTCAAAGAATTTACTATTCACCATCACCTTCCTTTGAAATATTTAATTAACCTAGAAAGACACAAATTCAATCAGTCAAAGCCTGCAGAAGCCGTTCAGTGTAAGGCTAGCATTTGTGCTATTAATAAGACTAATTGCTATCAGTCAATTTGTTTCACTAGCAGTAGAGATGAAAAACTTGGAGGAAAGTAAGGCCTTGCCTTCCAGGGCAGTTCATGGGTACATGCTGATATTCCAATTCACCCAGCAGTTTCAACAGGATGATTCACTACAATGAAAGAAAAAAAAAAAATATCTTGCAGGTATTTGGTCTTAAACATTCTCAGTTGGGAAAAGTGCCTTTGCATGCAAAAGCAAGTACTTGAAGCCTAATCGGAAAAGGCATTTTAATTTCATTGTTCCACGTAAAGAGATTAAATACAGTCCTCCAGCTGCTCCTGAGGATCTGGAATTGTTGCTGGCAAAGGCTGCTTGAAGACTGAGGCCTGGAAATGCAAAGGGCTTGGGTCTGTCTTCCTAAACCATCCTCCACCACATCAGCCACAGCACAAACCATCCCTGTCCATGCTGCCACCCATCCTGCACCCTGTGCATGTCCCATCCTGCCAGGCCTCCCAGGACTCACAGGGTTGTACTGCACCCCTTCTTCTGAACTTGGTGCTGAGAATACTCCTTTTAAAACAAATACTGTCCTGCTTAATCTTTCCAGATTTCATTGTGGCTGGCACTGTAACCACAACACCCAGTGGCAAATGAACTCGTGTGCACACGGAGTAGATGCAGCACCTGAAGCAGATTTATACCTTCCCTTGATATTATAACACTAACAAGTTTAGTACTCAAGAGTTGCAGGCTTCCCAGTGGCATCTTTATGAGGCCCAACTGACTCTCCACCAAAATTTATGTCTGCTTCAGCATGTTCCCCAAACCACAATCATAGACACAATAAATTTAAAGGCTCCTTTATATGACATAGACACTTTTCAATGCTTCCTTTACATGACACAGAAGGGACAGGATTCCTTTTATTTGGAAAGACTCTTTCTTGGTACTCACAAATATTTTGTAGTTTGGAAAATACAAATATTAAAGAGAAGAAAACCAGAAAACCAATTTATTGGCTTAATTCTCTCTGAGCCAGAAGCACAGCCACGTGTTTTCACCAACAATTTCTTGCCTCAATTTCTTCTGTTCATTCAAAATCCAGCAGTGAAATTTATACACAACACTGTCAATATGGAATGGTGTCCCATGGTAAAGTCCAAATGGCTCCTCCAAATTCACAAGCAAGGGTGAATGTGGTCCCCTACACAAGTTTTCACCTTGACCTCTAAAGAAATGACCTCCATTTGAGCAAATAAACTGAAGAACTTCATAAAACCTGACCAGCTAATGTGTTTTCACCTGAGACAACTTCAGAAGAGGAATATATCACATTATTGCTGAAGTTTAAGTTGGAGGAAGGTTTTAGCTGTAAACATAGCTGTTCAAAAGATAAATGTTTAAACAGAATCTTTGTGTCAGAGTCTATAAAATATAATATTCACCACTTGGTTGTAAGCCAATGGGAAATTTTAACAGAGAATAGACTTCTTCTTTTCACGGATATTTAAAGCAAATTAACAGTGACAGTAATGTAATTTTCTTGGCACAACTCTTCTTCATTTCTTTTCAGCTGTCTCCTGCTAGAATCTTTAGAGAAGTTTAAACTGATTTCAAGAAATCCTTTAGAAAAATACCCTGCACTTTGCTATTATATATCTCTCAGGTGTTCACAGAAGTGCAGAAGAAAGAATATTTGCATTTCTACTTAAACGCTCCGTTTATACAGAGCTGTAGATGGGAAATGACAACATACTTTTTTGGGACTGTAAGTATCTGCCTTTACTAAACTGAAAAGTGGGTTTTAGACTGTGACCTGTTTCAGGCAACTTGTGCAGGAAAACTCCTATGTGGGGCTCAGTTTCAGAACATTGTTCCCCCACCTTTCCCCCTGCCCCCAGTCCTGGCCACCCCCTCGGGCTCTCCCTGTTGGTTCCTGTACCCCAACGCCGCCCTTGTACCGCCCCGGAGCCCTGGGGAAAAGGCCCTGCTCCCTGGCCACGAGGTCTCTCTCTCTGTGCCTCAGGGGGCTGCATGGACCAGATGCAACGATTCAACATCTTCTAATACCCCCATGGAGAGACCCTTCTCACCTCCTTCGTGTTCGCTGTGTTTGTAAGGCTGACAGCTGGCCGGAGCAAAGTGCCGAGCCATCCGGGATGGATTGTGGAAGGGCAGAGAAATTCTGCCCTGTCCTAAAAGCCTCGGCTGAGCTCTCAGGGAAAGCTGCAGCTTGCTAGACAACACCCTAGCGCTTACAACACTCCTACATAAGACTCTTGTAAGGAGGGAAGCCACTTAAGAACCAGTCTGATAGAAGGCCTAATTAAAAGGTCTTGCAAGTTCACATCTAGTGAAGGAACTACTTCAACAGAACCCTTTCCAGAATTCTACAGTGATTCTATGCTGTAACTAACTTCTTTTGAAAATACCTCTCATTGCCTAAAATCATTGTTTCATATGTGAGAAACTGTAAAATAAACTTCCATTCTCATCCACTGAGGCCAAAAAAATTATTTTCTTTAGATTCAGTTGGGTAGTGAGGGTGTTTCTTTTTCTTCCAAAGCTTGATAATAACACTTCTGAATTCAACTCGTCTTTGACTTCACTCTAGTAGTCCTTAAAAGATATACCCAGAGAATACTTGATTCTGTGCTATAAATCATAGATGTCATAGATGAAGCAGAGCTACAGCTTTCAGAGTCCACTGTATTGAATGGAAATTTATGCTGTTGGGAAAAGACCTCAAAAGAATTTGGACTTTGGGCTCCGTCTTCTCCAGCTGCTGCTGTCTGCCACTGAAGATCCTGGTCAAGGGCCAGCCCATTCACCTAATGCAATTCCACCTAATGTCACTCACTCCCTCTCTCAAATGTCTTTTCCAACAGCACCACCCCCATTATTTACTGCAGAGCATTGGGTGTTTAAAATACAGGGGTCCTGTTTGAACTTCTGGTGTTTTTACCTGCTTCTGTCAAGACATTCATGCTACAAACCTCTGGATCTTTGGGGAACCTTATGGTCCCACAACACCTGGCTGCATCCTTAATTCCCCAGCTCTGTTCCTAGCAATACTAATTAATACAGGTCACATCATGTGTAGTAGAGTACAAGGCAATGGAATTAAGTCTCTTGAAAGCAACCTGACTTCCAGGGCTGTCTGCCAAGAAACCTAATTGCTATAACCAATCATTTGCAGAAAACACAGAAAACCAGCTTGCTGGTAGAAACTGTGCTGGTCCATTGGAGAAGGAGGAGAGAAATCAAAGCAAGACAGTTTAGGTGAAGCTATTAAATAAAATGAAAACAATATTGGTAGGTTTTGTAAATCAAATCTATTACTACATTCTCAGAAGAGTTGTCTGTTTTACTAACATCTCCATTTTTTATGCCAGGGTTACAGTTGACACAGCAGGAAGAAAGATGACTTTTTGGGAAAGATGATTTTTTTATCTCTTACTTTTGAGAAGAGTGTTGGGAAAGCTATCTCCTGAAACTAAGGCAGACTTCTGGCATAGGTACTTACAAGAAGGCAGCCTCAGAGTTGCAGTGCAAAAATCAAAGGAATCACATGTAACTACTTCTTAATTTCTTACATTATTATTATCTAGTATTGGACAAAATTTGCTTCAAGGGAAGTGTAGTCCATCCCAATAATTGCGGGGGGTTTTGGCCAGGGTTTTTCTGTTTGGTTTTTAAATTTCTTCTTCAGGCAACATCTGGAAGTGGCACGAAGCAGCTGATGTTGCTTTTCAGAAATCATACCCAGGGCTGGTTCATTTTCTTTGGAGGTTCAGCAGTGCTTGGACTCTACAGGCAACAGCTCAACCTTTGCCAGGTTTCTGTTCTGGCTAAAAAGCTTCATAATTCACTGAAAAAACAGAGCAGGGATAGCAGTTCATGGTATTCGTGGATAAATCTGTCTAAAGATAAGCTACTCTCACAGGTGTAGCCCATATTTTGTTATTGAGATACGAGACCAATTAAGATACAAGTGCAGCTATTTTAAAACTTTTCTCTCCTCTCTGAATTATTGTATAAATAAATTTTCCGTAACACCCCTCTTAAAATAACTCAATTAATGTAATAATTACCACCAAGTGCATTAACCATTCCAAAATTAGTAGTTCCAAATGCCCATATTTTCCTTTATGCAAATAAGCAGCTATGTCAACAAAGTGCTAGCAGAGGGTGCTCTATTAAAGAAAGACAACATTACGTGAGTTTCAGCTTTGTTTTTCCCTTCTTCTCTCAGCAGTCTCCATTAATATAATAAAACTCTCATTATAAAATCATTAGCGTAAATGCAAATAAAGTTTTACATTGTTAATGTCCCCACCAGGTCCTTAATCACTTGCCAAGTCATGCTGCATTAAGTATAACATTGATTACACATGATAAAAGGGGATGACGTAGGAGATGCTGCATTACCTTAGACTGAACTATTCATAGGACAGAATGGGCTTTGTGTTCAAAACTCTTTTTCTGTGTTGTTCATGTGCTACAATTTTAAAAGTCCTAACTAAAAATATTAGGCTAAACTGTGGATTTCAGTCATACATTTCCTGATATCTCACTGTCCTTTCCATGTTACCCTGATCCAGCTCAATCCTCACCTCTTATCCCTGCACCAACTAATGAGGGAAAAATGATGAAACCTCCATTTAGGAATTCAGATAAAACAATGCAGCATAAAGCTACTGAATGCATTTCCATCACAATGTTTCTCCTGCAGCCACCCTGCATTTTCTCATTTATCCGGGAATCATTAATGTGATATTGGCTCTAGTCACCATGAGACATCAAGACAGAACTGCACTTACCAACCACCAAATTAAAAGAAGCAGGTTCTGCACAGCACAGACAAATCTCTCTGATATAAGGCAACAGAGAGAGACAATGTTGCAGCCACATTTTCAGTTTTAAGTCCTAGATATTGCTACTGAAAAAATACGTGCTTATGTGTTGAATTATTACTGTATTACTTTTAAAAGAACTGCTGTGTACATTATAAATGTGTGAACATGGTATGACTGGAGTGCAGAAGAAGGTCTTGATCTGGTATCTCATTTTTCCTTGGTTCCTATCTACTCAAAGCTGGCTTTGTTCTACCAGAAGAAAATAATGAGGACTATTCTAATTAATTACTCCAAAAAGCAAGTGGGCTGATTGCACTAATAATCGTAAACATTTCAGAGAAACATGTAAAGTAGGATGCCAGATACAAGGGGAAAGGTGAAAATAGCTCTTCCAGATTTGAGAAGAGTGTACGTTAATGAAAGAAGTTCATAACTCCTGGTCTTAAACTGTGAAAGTAATTTTTCATAACCCCCCAAAAAAATCAAAGGAACAAAAAAATTTGGGACGGAGAGTTTAAGTAAACCAGCATAAAAAATGGAAACCGAGTTTCTCGACTTCTGATATTCACCATCTGTTAAACCCACAGCTAAGTGCCTATCTCCAATTAACCGGGATCCAATCACTGAATGACAGCCTACAGCCATGGTTAGTCTGTCAGCAACCCATGTGACAAGTGTTTCCAGCCCTGCTGATGCTTTATGTGACCAAGAATTACAAGCTACTTAATGTAAGCTGAAAGTTAAACAAGAAAATCAATTCCTCTAGGAAACTCCTTATAAATAATTTTTTAGGGGGAAACACTGTTAAAGTTGCCAGTCAAGTATTTGAATGTCAGGCAATGCCAAAACTGAGGTTGTCTGTGCAACCTGAATTCATCCTTTCGGAGACCTTCCTGTGTGCATGATGATACAGCCTTTAATTACAGAGAGCAACATCCAAATGAGTTCTTCCAAGAGACACGCCAGTCTTCTGAAGTGAGATCAAGGAAATGATCTCCTTTTCATCTTGATGCATTGTGTGATGCAGTCATTGTTAGCATATTGTAGCTGCTATTTCCAAAGGGGCTTCCCAGATTTACAGCTTAGAGAAGCACTGAATACCTGAGGCTTTCAAGTTAGTGAAGGAACGACAATGAATGCTCTCAACATCTGGTGAGTGTACTGGGGATAGAGGAGGGGAGAGAGAAGAAAAGTAAGAAAACAAAAAGGAAAAAAAGAAAAATCTCCAGCTAAACTGAAATGACTGCACTGAGAAAAATTTTTCCTTCCAACTCCAGGATTTCCTATCTGAGACCTTTCCCTTCTGCTCTGGTCAGTAACCTCCAAAAGATTTGAGAAGAAAGCAAGTAGTGCAATGGCTGCACACAACAATATACCCACCGTATATATAAAATGCTATATTAGAGGCTCTGGTGACCAGAGAGATAGCTCAGAATTATCTGCGTCTAACTGGACTTGGACTTCATACTCACCTTGTACAGATTATTTAGGGTTTACCTGTATCATGCAAAGCAGCATTTAGGAGGCTTTGAGCTGGCTGGAAATGAGCCAGCACCAGAAGGGAAGGCAATGCAGCAGCAGCTTGATTTGGGTGTTCTGCCACGGTAAGGGAGCTCTACTGCAGCTGGGACTTAGCACATGAAGAAGGCAGCTCAGTCAGAGCCGGCTCAGGTGTCTTTGCACCACAGTGGATCATGTAGTCAAACGCATGTTAGAAGTGCAGCTACACTCAGTGCCAGCTGCTGGAGTCACTAAGCTGGTCTTTCACAGCCCCTTCCTCTTTCCCTCTTCTTCCCCTGTGCTCCTCACCCTTCCTGTCCCAGCAGAATCATCCTTGCCCTGGGGCCAGGCTGCTGAGCCCATGGAATTCTGAGCTGCTGCTGGAGCCAGGATGAGCTCTGGCGGCAGCAGCACCCTCAGAGGAGCTGGAGGTGGCTATTCCAGAAAGGGGACAAAGGCATTTCAGTGTCTCCAGAGAAGTATCAGGCAGTGGGGACAGGGAGTCAGGAGTAATCTGCTGGAGCAGGGGATGCCAAGACAAAAAGAAGGAACACACATCAAGGAAAAGAAACAAGCATTCAGTGGTTTTAAAGTGCCTTCTTTTACTTCCATTATGAGCAGCAAAGTATTTAGGAATCACCTGTCCAGTTGTTGCACATGGAGGTTTAGGGACGAACTAGATTTGTTGCTGTGGGGGTGGCTGGGAAAGCTCAAAGATAGAAATGAGATAATTAAGCAGAGATGTTGCCTGCTGGATAGAGTGATTGCAGGAGGGTCACCTGTATGTCCTGAGAAATAGTGCCATTTAATTGTTGGAAGATTAATACTTAAGCTTCTTGCCCAGGTGGCATTTCCTGAGGCCATGGTTGAGGCTTATGCATTTTCTTATTTCCTTCCTGTGAGAAGTGACACAGATTCAATTCACGGTTGAAGTTCAGAGTGAACCCAGGCTCAAAAGATCTCAGAGTAGCCAGGGCAGCTGTAAAGTCACAACTGTGGAAACCAGAGGCAAAGCAAAAGGATGAAGAAAAGGGTTTTGTTATTTTTGTGCTTTTTAGTTTTAAATTCTTAGACAAAGAAAACTTGGTATTACCCTGTGATTCACCAATCACTTTTGGAAATTTTTCAGGTTTCTCTAGATTCTGCACAGTGCAATATTCCTACCTCCTGGAGTTAAATCCTATCAAATCAAGCTTGTTCAGGCAGTCTATTTTGCACCAATTATGGTGCCAAGTCACAGGCCTTGTCACAAAAATAAAAAGCTCATTGCTTTTTCAATAAAACAAATAAAAGTAAAGTGGAATTAACACATGATACTGCCTTCCTATTAATTCTCACTGTCTCATACTTTTTCTTTCAAAACTGTTTGTATGGGAATAAAGGATATATTTACAAGTGCCAGCCTTGTTAAACAGTGTAATACTCGGCTGATATTCAAGGAAAGATCTGGCAAGAGAACAAGATAGAGCAGCAGGGCCCACATTGGTAATTTGAGTCTTATTTTCAAGTTTCAGCAAAAACCTGCTGGTAACCAAGAAAAATTGTAACCTGTAATGAGAGGGAGTTTTCCTCTTAACACAGCTGTATGGGTGTTTTGGCAGCACATGTATTGGCAGATGCGCACATTCACTTGGGGATTGATTATCTGAGTGAGAACAGCAAAAAGACAAGATCCAATTCAATTCAACAGCCTGCCCGGCCCCCTGGTGCTGTGATATTGCCTGGGTGGTTGGAGGTGTTACATGAGGAGCTGGATTTGTATAATTCATTCTTACTGACCAGCACCACTTCCCCAGGAAGTCCCCAAATCAAAGGGGCAGGGTAGGTGCTGGTTTAAATTATTTGTTTGAGCAAAGAGACACTGCTAGATAAAACCAAATACGTGTCCAGGTTCAAGCAGAATTTGGGGTTTTTTTAGATGTCTGTTATAAACGGCGAAGGGGGATGTTGGCTTTCGTCTTTGGGGTTACTGATTCAAGGGGTTAATCACGTTAATGAGTTAATTAGTAAGTTTAAGACAGTTCTTTGACTTCAGGTTTGAAGATGATTGGGAGTCGAGAGCGATGGCTGGAGTTAGATTGTATGTTAGGAAGTTTTTTAATATTTAATGTTTTTAATGTTTAATTGTCAATGGTTAATATAAAACAAAATGGCCGATGGGAATAACTTTCTGGAACCTTCTGAGGGGGCAAAGTGCAAGTGCCAGTCAAAACTACCAGTACTTGTCCCTCAGGCCGGGGCCCCTCCTCTGGGAAGCAATTGGGCATGCACCAAAGGGATGGTCCTGCCCTATGGGCAGGCATGAGGGAAGGGCCAGACCAGCCCGGCCCCTGATTGGAGCCGGTATGCAGCTACCCCGATTGACCGGTGAGCGTATAAAAGGCCGTGCACAAGTCCCCAGGGGTGTGCCTCTGGCTGACCCTCGTAGCCTGGCACGGTGCTGTTAGTCTTTGTTTTGTAGGTAGGCAGCTTGCCGCTTGGGGTCTCGAATGGTCAGTTGTTAATTTTTTTGTTACTAAAACCCTTTTAATTTTTAAACTGGCTAAGTGTTTTTCTCATGTCCCACCACTGCTTGGGTCAGTTGGATACACGGGCAGAGCAGGTCCGTAATCAACAAAGTAGAAAGTGTCTGTCCCTACAGAACAGAACAATTCTTGCCAGCAAGAAATCATCTCCACGTAACATCACCCAGCAGAAATATATACTTGTTCTGCTTATATTGTGTGTTTTCTCTTTGAAAAGCATAAGAAAAGCTGCAAGAATGCATCACTTGTTCTCCATGCTGGCTGACAGCAGAGAAACATGCACCCAGCATCCTTTTGAACCACAGAACTCTGGAAAGGTTTGTTATCCCTTGGGATACTCTTTTCTTTTTTCATGATAAAGCTCTGTGCTACCAGTCTCTTCCAGCCTGAGCATGCAAATCCCTCACTGTGTATTTAACTAAGTGAGCAGAGCGTGATATTGCTGGTGGGCAGAGTGCTTCCCAGCCAGAGCCACCAAACAGCTGCTTGATGAGCTCCCAGCAGCCTTGTCCTTAATAGTCGGGATCAGCATTGGAGGAAGGCCCACAAGATGCCAGGCTCACAATTTAATGTGATGGAAATGACAACAGAGGCTATTCTGACCCACATTCCTCATTCCAGTGAGTGCACCTGAGTGCTTAATTGTCATCTGCTGTTCTCATTAGCACTGCTGTGCCAGGGAACAGGGCACTGCCATGGGAAGTGTGATGGATCCTGTGTATCTGAGTGGAAAACACTCTGTCGCACTTCACCTCGGCAGCAGAAAAGCAGGAGCCATTTCAGGGCCTGAATTGCTAAGAGGAGAGAGGACATAATCTCCTCAAATTCTTCATGGGGATTTCATGTGCTGTGCACTGAAGCCCCAGAGCAAAGAGGCTTCATGTGGGTCACACCAGGCACCCATTTGTGCCCTCAGCCCTACCCAGTGTTGAGTGTGGCTCCATCAGGGCAGCACCTGGACCTACGCATTTTCTAGCAGGAATCACCACTAAATCTGTTGCCTTTTAGTGTACTCTCATCCCCCCTGCTCTCTCAGTGAGGTTCCCCCTCCAAACCAAGCAGGCACTGAAGCAAATCACACACTGGCCATGTCTTTGTCCCCAGTGTGTTGCTGGAGCTGACAACAGAGGCTGGTTTGGGAACAAGTCTCAAACGCAATCAGCTCATCATTTCAGAGAAAATAATGCTTCAGAGAGGAGGGCAGTCCCACCCTCTAAATGTCCCAAGTTAGTTTTAGCAATGACTAACAGAAAGCAGTTCGCATCATAAACTGTCGCTTTCAGGGAGCCGGGGGTGAACAACCCGGTGTGTTGCGGCCTTCCCAGGGAAAGCGTCCCGCCAGGGAAAATCTTTTCTAGGGCCTTTAGCAACTTCCCTGAGCGACAGTGATTTCAGCAAGTGAAGCAATTTCTCAGCTACAAGTGATTCCAGCTATTGTGATTCAGCTCTTCGTGAAATCACCCCGGCAGAACTCGGGGATAGAGAGACAGGAGTTTTGTATAGCAGTTCCACAGAGGTGGCCTTTATTGTTCAGCAGCCCGTGTGAAGGGAAGGCCAGAGGTGAAAACTGCCTTCCCAGGGGGAGAAACAGGGGCCTTTTTATGGGAAAGGCACGGGGTGGGGTAGAAACCAGCTGGGTACAAGGTATTAACATAGAGGTAGGTTGCTTATCTCTGGCACGAGTCCTTTTGCCCTCAGGCCTCTCTCCTCCAAGGGAGTGCCAAGGGCTCACAACCCTCCACAACTAACCTGATCTCAACACCCAGCAGTGTCTGCTGTGAGCTCTGATGGAACCAGGCATCAAATGAGAGTTTCATAACGTAATCCAGCTAAGCCAGATATGCAAAAGATCAAATATTAGAACATATTAAATATACATGCACTGCTTTCAAACATGCAACAGAAACAGACCTGATTCATCAGGATTGTCTCAGTTTCCTACGTGAAGAGGTTCCAAAACTCTAAAAAGATACCTCTATTCCTTATTAAAAATTCCTTGTCTTTATGAAGGTGTATATTGCTGTTAGGGCTGCCTGGTTGCCCACAGTGATGGGTTAGCGGCCGTCCCGGGACCCGGGTGTGCTAGGTCCTGCCGTGCGGGGCAAAGCTCTCCAGCCGCAAGATGGTCTGCGTGCGAAGGCAGAGGCAAGGAGGAAGGGGGGGCTTCAGTATGGTGTCCAAGAAAGTTTATTCTCCTCGGGGGTTCCAGGGACCGAAGAGCGTTGGGAAAGGGGTTACACGGCTTTTTAAAGGGCGGTTGGACAAGGGGTGGTGACAATCTCAGGACCAATAGGGGAGGAGAAGGGAAGGAGCCATAGGTGGGGTGCCATACAATCAACCCATAAGGGAAACCTGGGGAGGGGAGAAGGTCAAAGGAACCGGTGGGGTACTGAGGGGAAAAGAACTTTCCAGAAGGGGGAGGAGAAAAGGGTGGTGTACATCAAAGATTGACAACTAAAGCAGGGCGTATACAATACTTAAAGGGGACGGGGGATAACAAGCCGATTGACAATATAATAAACTGGAACAAACCAAATACGAGAGAGAAAGTGCACGGCAACAGGTGTATTACATGGAGGGTGTTCATGGACTTCATTTATTTCACTTCCCCAAGAAAGATTTATTGAAACAGGAAGAGAGTTAAGAATGTATAAAAATATTGAGCTATTTAGGAGTGTGGCAAAGCTACCCTCCACTGCTTCCTCCTTTTAGAAAGGCTATTTTCTAAATTTCTAATTATTATTTTTAACTACACAAAATAAAGTGGGGTTCTCCCAGCCCCCCTTCTTTATTCTTTTCCTGCTAGTAGCTGTCATTGAGTCCAGTGGCTACAAGGCTTCAGGAAGCAATAATCAAAGAAAATACTGGTATAAAAGAAGAAAGATGAACATGGAATTTGGACTGTATGAATCTGAAGGGTGCCATTATGAGCCTCCTACCTTTTAAATCACTACATTTTTGTTTAGCTGGTTTAACATACATTCTTCCCTAGAGTACCTTGAAAAAAATAAAAAGAAAAATAAAAGAAAATAAAACCAGCCTAAACAGTAACAGCATTATTGCATTTCTTTTTCAAAGTTGCAGTTTAAAGAAATTTATGTATTTGAAGACAGAAGGGGAGACAAAGCTTATTTTTTAGTTATTTGGGTTGGCAACACCCTACCTGTTGAAAACACATCCAGGCACACTGAAACCTGCTGTACCCTGTCCTGATCTTTCCTGTAGCTGCTGACAGGTGACTGACAAAAATGAAAGGGCACATTAAATATTGAAGTTTCCCACTCCTGTGTCTAATACTGAGGTTTCTACTGGTATCCTGTGCCTGACAGGGAAGTCATACCCTTACGAAAGAATAATGTGCCAAAGTTTGTATCACAGAACTTCCAAGTGACATGGCTGGGTGCATCCCAATGAAGTTCAGTTTGGCAGTCCCAAACTCAGAACTCAAGTCTTCTGTAAGCCTGATCCCTTTATGTTCAATCCTATGTGATGGTATGGAGTGTTCTGCAATTATTTCCTAGTCCAAACATTTTTCTGATACACAAGAGGATTAATTTTCATGTATAAACCCCTAAAATATGGCCTGCCCATACCACTGTGTGTAAACTACACAATTAACATTTTGCTGTTACTGTGATTGAGCTGAAGTCCTCTGATTGGGGTTGATGCCCCCAAAACAATTTTTTTCTTATCAAGTTAATGAGAAAGTTGTACCTTGCCCAGAGAAAGAGGTAAAAAAACCACCACAAAAAAAAACTGGGCTGTTCAATGGGAATCCACAAGTCTCTGCCTCAGTTTTTTCCTGGTTGGCATTTAAACAGCAGAAAAATAACATTAACATTTCCATGGGCTATTATGTGCCCCCATAATTTAAACATGATTTAGCTTTTAAAGGGAAACTCTGCAGCTCTCAAAGCTTATTGCGTGTGGCAACTTGTAGTGCAAAAAAAGGTCAGAAAAAGCATCAGCTGTGGTTCTTAAGTCCCTATCAAATGTAAAAGCTCTCACTTCCTAAATCTGAAAGTGCAATGATGTTTTCCTCTTTCTGTGGTTGCCAGAATAATGTCAGTGTTCATTATTCACTGGAAACTCGCCCAGTCTTGTAACGCCACCTTGGGTACCCGGCATTTTAAGATGCACATCCTTAATAAAAGATTTACTCCTCAGGCTTTGTTCAGTTCCATCCTCTGCTTGTTTTACCCACTGGAAATCTGCTCATGTGCCTGCAAACCACTGACCTCAACCTCCGACCACAACCAACCATGGAGAAAACCAAAATCCTTCCCAGTTTATTTTGGCTGAAGGCAGGACTGGGAATTCAGGGCAGTCCCTGTGTGCTGACACACTCGTGGCATTAACAACCTAATCATTTAACATGCCTGAGAATGGCTTCTTGTCAACATTCAAAACTGGGGTTAGATGGATACAGAACACAATAACTAATAAAATTTCATGTTTCCCCGTATTTTTCTGGTGATTTCACAGGCAGAAGAACTCAGTGTTTCATCAAGAAGGCACAGTCAGCACAGAATCAAGGCCAGTGGCCTTAGGAGGACATGTGGGATGTCCCAGGGAACACAGACTAAGGGATCAGCTGCTTGGAGAGGTGTTTTCCCCTTAAAATGAGGCAGTCTGCAGCTGGTTCCTGTACTGCAGTAGTACAACAAGACAGTGATCTTTAAAGATATATATTTATATTTAAAATCCTTTCAGGTTTCTCAACAAAAAGTTCCTCTTCAAAGGTATTTCGTCAGAAACACACTTCTTGCAGTAGGTGAGTGTTTCAAGCAACTTCCCTTCAGGACAAAAATAAGAGCATTTAGTAAAGATTAAAATGTTTCAGTTTGGTTTCTTCTTATCAAGGAATTTCTCCTTTACCTCAGGTACCTCTGTTCAGATATTTCTTCTATGGTACAGCTATACTGCTGATGTTAAATATTGCAACAGACCTAGAATTATTTAGTTTTGTTTTATAGGTGATTGGAGATTCTTCGCTTTCATTCCCATTTGGATATTTTTTTTAACACAATATTCCAGGAAGTGTTGATGCTGGGCCCTTTCTAACATTCCCACTGCTGTCTCTGGGTAGGAAGGGAGGAGCAGGAAGTAGCACTTCACGAAGCCACAAGTTCCCCACAGATCTGCTTCTGTTACTTTATATCATCCATTGCTGAACAACCCTGTTTCTCTCAAAAAGGTACTTTGTGTTTGCTCTGACCTCCTACAACCTTAGGATAATCTGAGGAAAAAAAAGAAAGAGGAAGAGAAAACACAAGACAAAAATAGTGGGGGAAAAAGTGAGATGTGAGCTCTAACCTCAGCAAAGTCCCCACTCTGAATTCAGGATTACAGCACACTGCCTGCTTTAAGATTTCGCTTGCAGGCAGCACAGAGAGGGACATAAAAGCACTTTGAATTATTTCTTCCGAGATGATATATCAGAACAAGACAACAATGACTTTAAAAGAAACAGTTTATCTCTACAAAGTGTTAAACTTTTGAAACATTTTCCTCTCTAGAGAAAAGCCTTTTAAATCACAATACACTGAGTCACTGGATTAAACCCTGGGACCCCCCTCTGCCACCGCAGCTGATGAGCAGCTCCTCTTCCAGGGGAGTTATTCACACACTGTAACAGGGGAAAGGGCAATCCACAGCAGCAAGACTCTCTTATGCCTTCAAAAGAATTTATTTCTTGAGCAAAAATTGCGTGATATGGGGTCACTAAAATTTGAAGGGATGGGATGAGGCCGAGAAGAAAGGGGAAAGAACCTGAGCAAGAACAGAGAAGAGAGGAGATGATATGACTGTCTCAGAAAATGTCCCTGTCGTGTATTTTACCACAGCCTGTCTAACACGGCTGCAAAAGTGCTGCTGGCAGGCACTCATGCAAATAAAACCTGATTGCTTGAGCATACAGAGAAAGGAAACAGAGCCACAAGTTGCCAGGGTCACCAGAGCAGCTCCAGTGCAAGCAAATAGTTAAAGATCAATATGTCAGATTTTATTGCTGATTTGTTTTGTGTGTATTCGGATTGGGTTTTTTTTCCACCTTCNAACGCCAAATTAAGGCTGTGAACAAAGCAGCACATCCACATCCATTATTAAGTTAAATGTCCTATTTCAATACATGGAGTGAAACTGAAACAACTCTTACAAGAATCAGTAGTTTGAATCTCACTTTTCCCCCCTTCCTCCCTTCAACCCAGTGCGGAACATTGAGTATTGCAAAAACATATTTTTATTTTCAGAAACACTTCCAGTGAAATAAGCATGTAAATAGCAGATCCAGGGCTGAACCTGAAGATTTAAAGTTTGCTAGCTCCCCATCTAGCACAGTCCAAGCCAGCAGTAGAAAAAGCTTCCACGACCAAAACCCCTTCATAGCCCTGCTTTGAGTTAGAGTACATCTGCTTTACTCAGTACCACAAGCTCCAACATATAATAAAACCTACTTCAGATCTCATCCATGAAGGCCAAACAAATGGGGTTACATGTACTTCTGTTTATAGCAAACTACAATGGAAAGGTTTGCACGGAGTCAGTACTGAACCTCATTTCATTTTACTCATTCTCATTTTGGAGTATAAAATGAAATTAGCATAGCTCCATCTTCCAAACATAAAATTGTGTTGATATCTGAAAAGCAGCCTGATTTGTAAATATCTATTATGCACCACTTGTGCATAAGCAAGGATGCAATTAGGCAAATTCATTCTGCATTTGCGCTCTTTGGTTGCCAGAAATCTTTACCACAGGAGCAGAAGCTGCCCCAGCTCACAGGGAGCCTGGGCTAAGGTTTGAGCCCAGCTGTGTCACCCCCAGCCCCTTCCCTCTTGCATTACTATAGGATTTTATCTCAAAAAAAATTCCAGGTATGGCCAGGTTCGGAGATATTGCTGCAATTTCTCATCTCCAAAACCAGCATTAAATGCAAGTTTTGAAAACCAAGAAAGAAAAGATTAAAAGGTAGATTGATTTTCAAGGTAATTCAAAGCACAAAACACTGAGCTTGGTTAATGTTTTCACACAAATATTATGGGAAACATGGTTTTCTGTTTAATGAAGGATGAACCAATCTGGCTGACTGCCTGGCTTCAGCCTGCTGCGGAATGTACTTCCAGCTAGGTTTCAAACCTCTTGATGTCAGGACAGCCCTTCCTATCAATGGGACAATTTCTGTGTAAAAACCAATGTCTTGCAGGAGGCAGCTGCTTGGAGATGGAATACCACAGACCCAAGTCTGACTCCCAGCTTCCTTTATGCTCAGCAGCTGTGCAAGTTTTAAGTCAGTCGGAAGCCTAATTCATTCCAGTTCAACCTGCTCTTTGGCTACCCGAGTGCCAGTTCAAATTGGTTTTATACGGCTTTGAGCTGCTCCTGCCAGTTACCTCCAAAAACCACATGGACACGAGCAACACATTCCCAGAGAAGCATATGGGGGGGGGGGGAGAGGTGCAAAGGAGGGTTTATTGGGTGGGTAGCACTGACTCACACAGCTGGAGCCTGTTGTGGGTCATATATGGGGAAACAGCAGCTCCTCTTGTCAGTCTGGAAGCCTCTGAGCATGGCTCAGGAGTTGAAGGGTGTCAAGTCTGTGCACATCTACCTCTGCACGTCCCAAATTAGGATTTAACACTTAGTGTAGCTGGACGTCTGCTCTTCAAAATGAGCAGCACTCTTTTGCACATGAAGCACTAACAAAACCTGATCTCATGCAGTCATTAAGACTAAAAGCCAAGTATCACAACTGGATATAAAGGCCTTTACATTATTCATGCCAGTCTTTAAAATGCCAGGTATGTCACTAATTATAACAACCAAGTACCAAAAGTGACTGTTAAAATAGAAAAGTAACTCTTGTACTTAATTGAAAATTTGTCATGATGCTCAACTTCTCTGAGTTACTCTTCACCGAGAAATGAAACAGCCTAATTGGCTTCACTTCTGCGTGTAACTAATCTTGGATCTTTTCCACTTCTTAATTCACATGCACTTGCTGTAGGTTGCAGTGTTTGATTTTTCTATAGGAGAGCTCTCTCTCATTTGGGAGAGGAAGAAGGCTCCTAGTGCAAATAATGACACTGGAATTACCGAGCTCCTGGTGTTTGATTTCACAAGTGCTAACTTTTTAAACAAAGAGTTTTTTGTCAAAATTGACCACATAGTTTGTCCTTTAAAAGAAAGAGAATGCAAATTAATTAAATATTGAAAGCTCCTGGATACATTAAAAAGTTTTTTGCTGGAGGCAGACTAGAAAATTAGGAAAGCAGGGATGTCACAAGACTTATTCAAAGAAAGCTTGTTTAAAGTATGTACCTCTTAGTTAAGAAATAATATCTCCAACAGTAAAATTCTTGGGTGTTAATTTGAGGGAAGCTCAGGGTTTTTTTTTTATTTTAGCACCTATCTGAAAATTCCCAGTGCCAGCAGATACTCCAGACATTCTAGTTCAGCATTTTTAATGTTTTGAATTATGCAGAGAGACACAATATCTTTTATTATAAGAGATATTAAAATGCAGCAATTAACAACAAACTGCTTGATTTGCAAGTTCGGTGCTTTCATTTGAAAGTAGACCCAGTTAATTAAAACACTATTCTATTGCACTAACGTTTTTAACATAAATATATGGTCATCACACACAACAGTTCACACTGGGCACCACAAATTAATTCTGGCAGCAGCACTGATGCCCAGGTTCTCATTTTTCACTGTCACATGTGTGACAACAACCCTGGAAAACACTGGATCTGAATATGAGTTTATGTATCACAGACCTTCTGATCCAATTTAAAGCTCGGATCGAGCAGTACCATGCAACACTCAATACCAAGCAATACTCAAGCTCCACACAGCTTTAGTTGGTAAGGACCAGCATTAAGAAACAAAAATTTAGCTTATGCAGTTCGAAAAGTGCCACAGCTAAACCCCGGAGGCACAGGAGCCTGGCAACGCTTCACCCTCAGCCACTCTGAGAAATGATGAGAAGCAGCCCCTGCTGCAAATTCTCGGTCCAGGGGTGAATTGTATTTTGGCCAGATCCAGTTTAGGATCCTGGTTTGCACATAACTGAAGGAGCTGCTGTGGAAAATATAGAGTCTGACTGCAGAGAACCTAAGAGCAGCATCCACTCACTCTGATGAGCAGGGTTTGTCCCAGAGAAGCAGAATTTTCAGTAGGGGCAGAGTTTCCAAAAACACAGTCAATGGAATTGTAGATAAGAGAAACCAAAGCTTCCCTAAGCAGCATAATTAAATACCACTTGGCTGAATCCATTTCCCTGGAAGATGTCCCAGTTAAGTAGATTTTTTAATTAAGGATATCCTGATTACCTACTGAGGTGTCTGTAGGTGAGCATTCAAGTGACATTAAAAATAAAATAGAAGAGAGACATGAGCAATGTGTTTACTAGGCCTTGCCCCTTTAGAAACATGGGATGGTTCAGCTGTCAATGAAAATTAAAGTAGGTACATGCTATTTCCAGGTGGATCTCTGTTGGTAATTGTAGACAAAACAGAAATTATGATACCATGAAGTCAAACTACTCTTCACTTTCAGAAGTGATTCCATATGAACTAATGAGAGCTGGACCTGGTGGAACAGAGCAAAATTGCACCTTCAAGGACAGAAAGGCTTGAAAAGACTGTTTCATTTCAACAGTGTCGACATTTTCAGTCCATTTTTGTCACAGATGCTCCTGTGAAGATTTGCTTGCTTTAAAAACATGGAGCAGTTAAAACCCAACTAATGTTGGGCAAACTGCCTTGAAAGACTAAGCTAAAATCTAGCTTTACCAAACATAAGTTAGCTCTGGTCACTTCACCTCCCTGAATTCCAGCCCACGTGCTGATGCCTTGGTGAGGCATAGGAATTTCTGCTCACACAGTTCTGCATCTATATTTAGCAGTACTTGGTGTGACATTTTCTGTAGAAGACGTGGGCTGAAGCTTCCTGATACCAAAACACTAATTTTGAAGTATTTTCTTTAGAGTTTACTATGTAGCTGTGCTACAACCTTTCTGAAGGCAAATGTGATAATAGCGCTATAGCCAAGAACACACTAATCCTAATTTGGGCTGCACATCCAAGATACAATGTTTGATATGTGCTTCACAGGACTTTTCTACATTTTCTTTCCCATCTAATCATCAGCCTTTCAATAATACTATATCAACTGAAGACTGCAAATAATTTTTAAAATGTTCCTATTCTTTTAGTCTTTGTAAAATACAGGAATACCACCACTAAGTTTCTGCTGGCACAACCCGTTGATCTTCACTTCTTCTAAAGTACGGTCTCACTACTGTGTTTCTACTACCCAAACACCAAATCTGAGACCCTTTAGGTCTTTGGTAGTGCCAGGCAGATGTGTGCTGAAAGTGTGAATAAAGACGTATCTCACACAAAGATTGCATAAAGCAAAAAGTGTGCCAAGGTGTGATGTGCAGGAGCCTGTACAATGCTACCAAAAGCTCTTTAATATCATGGATAGGTGACTTTCTTAAAATCCATCATGACTTTAATGCCTCCTTAGTCTGGGAGAGCTCCCCGGTAATGAGAAGCTTTGCAAGACAAAAGGGAAGAGACTTACTCATGTTTTTAAGAAAAGCTGCCAAGAAGTTCAAGTCTACATTACAACCGTGTGAGAGAGGATGGGCGCAGATCACACAGCTCAATTAGGAAAGATCTTGACATGCCATGAACCATTTGCACAGCAGGCAATAATATCACCAGTTATACCAGGTGTCCTAGTTTGGACAAATTTGGAGGAGAATATCCTCTGATAGAAGTCAGGTCACAACCACCCCTCCCCTCCCCAGGTTCGGGAAAAAATTTTCCTCAAAGGAAAGTGAAAGAGATAACAAGCTATTTATTTAACAAACAGACAGGTGGGGAATAATAATGCTAAATAATGAGATCCCTCTCTCTGTGGAGAGAAAACCTGAGAAGATTTCAGAGGTCCTCTGTAGGTGCGGTCTCTCCTCCTCGGAGCTGGTCGGCGAGGGGTCACCCCCCCTGGGCCTCCGGGAAAATTCTCCTGATGTGTTCAGATGTTGTTGAAACAGTCCAGAAGAGAAGAAAAGAGCAAAAAAACCCAAAAATCCTAGGAAAACGAAATTCAACCCTCTGTCTCTCGCTGGGAGAAAAAAGAGCTGAAAAAAAACCAAGGGTACCGCAGAAACAGAGGAGCGTATCTCAGTGTCCTTGAAACAACTGCTTTGAAAAGTTTGTTTTCTGTCCTTCTCAGGCTCCGTTTAAAGACACAGAAAAGATTGGTGGGCATAGGGTAGTGATAGGGGATACACATTATAAAGTCACCCCAAGACACCAGGTAATACCATCATGGCCAGGCTAAGACAAATTCAGCATTCTGAAACTTTCAGAACAATGCCCCCAAAGGGCACATGGCCATTCAGAGAGCCACAACACCGCTGACTTCCAAAAAGTCTGGCTCAAATTCAGCATAAGATCCACCTATAACAGCTACAAAAGGCACAGCAACTCTGTCCTCAGGGACTGGGCAGAAATGAGTTAAAAAATAGGAAAAAACCATAGAAAGTCATGAAGCGCTTTATTCTTTAATGTGTTTTCTCTCAACTGACACTAAGCAAACAGTAAAGACAAATGTAAAGACTCCGATTATGTTCAGAAGAAATCAACTCAGCCAACACAGCACGTGCTTACAGATGTCTGAGAGGCAGCAGGCTCCAGCAGTACTGATCGATCAGCAGCACCATGAAGTGATCTAATGCCACTTCAGAGCTGCTGTGACTGATCTGGCCCCATTATCTGACCTGGCACCTGGCATTAGTGCACAGCAGACAACACCAACCAGGAGAGAGGAACATCCCAGCTCTGGTATCTGAGGGGTAACAGATTTGTACAGAAGGTCACACATCTAGGAGATGACTTGTTTAAAAAAAAAAAAAATTAATCATTGCAAACAATAACGAATAACGCTATGGAATAGAAATTATGTACTTAGGTGGCTTAGCACCTTCTAAAAAAGGAATCATTGCTGGGTACTGTGCCTCACCACCTACTCCACTTGGCAATGCACACCAAAGCAGCAAGAATCATAAAGAAAACAGTTTCTGAGAGTTTCTGCTGTCTCACCCCTGGGTCAGGGTGCATCCAGTCCCTCAGCAGTCACATGTACAGAGGAACCACCATAATTTCCACTGGTTTTTCCGCTATGGTTTATCTTTCTGACTAACCAGTAATGAGCTCTAATCCCTTGTTTTCAGTTTGAAGAGGGATGGAAGACAAAAGCAATTCTTTCCAGCCTGAAAATATTGCTCTTGATTCAGAATTTCCCCCTCTTGTGTGTGGCCGTGATGCTTTGAAGCAGCTACCTGAAAACAGAGGCTAGACAAGATTAAGAGAAAAGAGCAGGTATTTATTGAAGGGCCTTTAAAGGTACACCTTGGGCAGTTAAGAGGCTACACCTGAGATGGACGCTGGGTCACAGGTTTTTCACACTTTTATAAGTTTGGTCCGTTTGCATATCAGGGTTAATTCTCCAATTACAATTACAGGCAATGAAGTAATTACCCCAAGTTTGCCCTCCCCATTCAGAGGCTTTAGTTTACATATTTTGAGGCCTGGGACAACAAGGTGTCGATGAAGTGCAAACCTAGAGAGGGTTTGTTATGTCTAACCAGAATGAGAGAACAGTAGCTAACAGGCTGTATGAAGTTTCAGAGTTACATACTAAGCAGTACAGGATCTGAAAAATATAAAAGTTAAAACCTAAGGCTTGTGTTTGCCTTTCAGCAAACTTTTTGACCAGCACCAAGGACTGCTCTTGCAAGAGCTGATTTGCTTCTTTATTGTATTTTGGGTTCGTTTTTCAATATGAAAGGTAACAAGTAGTTAAGCAGAATGACATATTGCTGAAATCCTCTCCCTATAGTTTATCTTTCAAGTGCAGACAGATATACAAAATAACTTAACAACCAAGGAAAACCACCTACTGCAGCCACAGATTTACAATGAAATGATTTAGATTTTGGAATTAATGACTTCTGAATCTCGTTTTCCTGTGAACAGAAAAAAATCTCAAACTTGTTTTTTCCTTCTGTGTAAACATGCCTTAAGGATATGCCTCAAACATGACTTAAGGATGAAAACAAACCTGAATTTGAAACACCTGTAGAGAGGACAAGGCAAACAGATCTTTCTTCTTGCATGCACAAATTCAAATACTGAAAATATCTTGAAACTGGTAGTGAAAGATATGTCTCTGCCTGCCTAAACAAAACATTGCTAGAGAACCACTTGCTTTGAAGGATAGCCTAACCATTTAAAAAAAAAAAAAGCTAAATTCTAAGACTTGGGCAGGACCATGAGAACAGCTTATTTTATATGGAAGGGACAATAGCAACTTCATGCACTGCAACTTCTAACTTTGCATAGATTTGAATAAAAAAGTGGAAGAGGAGGTCATGGCATCTCTGCAGGAAGGAACTGAGCAGAGCTGTGGGCTTTTTTTTTTCTTCTCATACAGGAAACACTAAGAGGGGGATGGCCTCTTAGGTCCCTGTTTTCGAAGCTCTACCTACTGTAACAAACAGAGGATCTTCTTATCCACAACCTTAGTTCCAGATACATAAATATGTCCTTGGACAAGACTTTCTCCTGTACTCAGGTTGAATTTATCTCTAGAAATTTTCCTGGTGCCTTGGAAAGAAGCCCTTCCTGTAGCAAAGCCAGAGAGTTTTCCAAGCAGACAAATCATCTCTCCCATCCTCAGTCCCAACCAAGTCCTACCTCCTCTCAAACCAGGAAAAACTCAGGTTTCCTAGTCATCTTTCATCAAAAATGCAATTAGCAGAGGATGACAGAGCTTTGATTGTTTCTGCTTATTCTTTTTTAAAATTCCTATTTTGAAACAAAGGCAGGCTCCAAACCTGCAGCCTTTATGAACAAGCATGTTTATAGGGGACAGGTTTTCCCAGCTGTCAGATTAAAGGCTGCTGCTCTGGAGCACTGAGGGATGATTTATTGCTGGGGCAGAGATATTTATGAATAACAATTACAGACATCTGGGGAGGCCAGGCACATCTACCACTTGCTGGTCTGGACCACTTGGCACTCAGAGCAGAGCAGTTTAGCAACACATTAAACTGCTTGGGTTTCATTTTATTCTTTCAGCAGCTTCACAATTTGCAAAAATCACAATTCACTTTGTTCTTGTTTGTTTCTGGGTGAAGGAGATGTATTAATCACTGGCACACTACATGCAAAGACTTCCTTCCCTGTCTGTGGTTTCTTGATCAGGGTCAAATTGGCTGCTGCCAGAGCAGGGGGATCTCCAGCAGCAATTTCTTGCACAGGTGAAAGGCACAGAACTAAACTGGGGCATCAGAGTCCTTGGGAGACAATGACAAACAGCACCTTGAGAGAACCAAACCAAATGATGAAATGAAACAGCCATCAGAGATCAGGGCGTGGAGCCAAGGCAGTGTTGAAGCTCCAGCTTGTGGCTCTGACGCCATTGGATTTGGGAGTAGAGAATGAGCCTGTGAGTTGTGTCTAAAAATGCCTATAAAAGAAACTCACTCACCCTTATCTTAAGTGTTGTGTGAGGCTTCACATTACTGCTGTGTAAAACTTGCTGAGATCTTTATCTGGAGTGTGCTGTGTACAGTGAGTTCCAATTACTAATAGTATCATTAAAAAATAATTAGCTGGAATAAAAATGCTGTTTGTTGGCAGACCACTTGAGTTGTCTATAGCATCTTCCAGTGACTCCATTTGAATTTTATGAAATTATTTTTCCAGTAAATCTGCCTGTGTTAATTAGAGAGACTGAGAGAAGCTTCATTCTGGGAGCAGCACAGCAGAGTCTGACCCATGGTGAATGCTCTCAACTACAGCCTGAAGAACCTTGCCTCTGGTTTTTGACACCTGAGGTAAAACTAGAAAAAAAAATGTGAACACTAATGGCTAATTAGGGGGCCTTCATTGCATCTCTGCCAGCCCCGATACATATTTGCAGAGCTACAATGATGAATAAAGAGGAGTACATAATGGGGGGGAAGGGAAGTGTGCTAATGGGGTTTGGAAAAATCCATTCTAATGAACACTTCAGAAGGCAAATGGGAAATAAGGAGAAGCATCTGCAGCTGAAATTGTGTTTTGCACATCACCCAGGAGCAGGTCACAGACTTCCCAGCATGGCTTATTCCTGGAAGTGTTCACCAGCAAACATCTGGCTTTGGTTCTGGTCTTTATCCAGATGTGAAAAGGGACACACTTTGGACTAGACTGAAGTTACCTGCCACCCCTGACCACATGCTTCCAAGTCCTAACAGGTCAGACTTGGGAAAACTTAAATTTGGTACTTTGTAGGGGAAAAAAATCATATGAACACATTTAAAAGTCTCTAAATATTTGGGCATATGGGGATGTGCTGTTAATTCCAGACTAGCAACAGCGCAGCAGCCAGTGCAGATGTTTGAGTATAAATTAAAAAAGAAAACCACAAACACTCAAAGTTTAATTTTAAACACTCACTTGAAACTTACAGTATCTGAAAGTTAGTTTTCAAATTATGCTATGACCTATAGCCTTACTGTGAAAAGAATCGATTTGGGGAAAAAATAAAAAGAAAGAAAAAAAGGGTGGGTGCATGGCAAAGGTGTCACTTGGAACAAATTCCAGACTTCTGTAAGAAGTGATTAGGAGGTCAATACACTACAAAGGGCAACAGCTGTGGCTGACCAATTAATTAATTTGCTAAAATATTACATGGGGAAAATACAAAACAGAGTGCAGAGAAACAAACAATCATAATTCGTTTAAAAATTCAATTCAAAATAAAGAAGAGAGATCAGTATTTGCTCTGAAAAACACTGCTATGGAAACCACTACTTTTTGTGCTGAGGTGAAAAATGGCAATTTATGCTGCAAACCAGCCATCATTTTACAGGTTTGCTGGTTTAGTTGCTTTCTTAGCCCTTAACAGGAGCAGGGCAAAGAGGCATCAAGTGAGAAAAAAAAGGTCATGAGTCTCATTCTAAAGAGAATTCACAGCACTAAAATAATTGTCAGTTCAAAGAGTTATATGGTTTCCACACAACACAACTAAGCAGCATCCAAATTTGGGTGATAATGAATATAAAAGTCAATAATTTCAGAGCACTGTTAGGAGAAGACGTATTGAAGTAGACACTGAGCAGGGAGTAAATTGACACCAGCTCTTCCCCCGGACTGCAGCTTCCAGAAATGCTGGTTTCCCACCACAAATCTCAGTGGGGAGGAGAAGACAAAAGGGTCACCAAGACAGAAGAGATTTGTCATGTAACTGGAATTGCAATTCTTAATCTCAACTGAGAGAAGCTCTAGAAACCTTCCATGGCTCAGCTTTGCTGTTTGCAGTTCACGTGAAGTGGATTTGATTTGCATGAAAGTGCTAATTGAGTCATTCAGCTCAACCCCCCAAATCCTAAATTTGTATGGTTGCTGCACAAACACCACAGGCTGCCAAGAAACATCTGAAAAAAGCATTTACATCAGTCAGGTTGGTGTATTTCTACCTGCTGGAGAAAGGGAAGGAACACAGCTTCTGAACTGCCTGGTTACAAGTCCTTGTGCATAAAGGGAGAGAAATAATCTAAACTCAGGGATTTAGCTGTTGGTTTGAATAGTGCATTGTTACCCTTCTGTATGTGAGTATTATTTGTCATTCACATTGCTCCAACAATACACCCAGTGCTTTACAAACACCTGTAACAAAGGATGCTCATGGATTAGAAAGAAGCATACACAAGTGATGACTTGTAACTACATAAACTACCATGATATTTTTATACTAAATTTAGACAGCAAACACAGCTCACATCTTTTGCTGAAGGCTTAGATAAAAAGTAGTAATTAGTTACTAATGCCTTGCATATTTTGATACTACATGTCAAAGACAGGAAATGGGTTGTTTATGATTTGTGGAACAAATCTTTGCAGCTATCACTGTGCCAGGCTGGCTGATTATTTTTCCTTTCAGAACAACCCAGCCAGCATGATGCACCAGTGACAAAGGGTTCATAAAAGCAATAGTCTGGAACCACTCTGCTGGAGAGGGGTAACAGGAGCTTTTCAGAAGTGCCCATCATCATCAGCTTCAGACCCTGAAATAGCAAAGCACAGGAAAAAGTAATTGTAGCTTCTGAATTGTAGTGGTTACACGCCCAGTGAAATTCTCTGTTGGAGCAGTGTTAGTAGGGCACCCACCATCCTGTCCTTTTGCTTTTGTCATGAACAAGATACAAACCCTTAGATTTTACCAAAGTCAAATACATATTTCCCACAGGAAAAACAATCTGCGTGTGTCTGTTTCTTAAAAGATTTCTCATTATGGCAACAAAGACTCTCTCAAAAGTAATTTTTCCCAGAACATGATTCAGAGCAGCTGCTGATCTAGCAACGAGTTTGCTGGAGCTTTTATTTAAAAGCAAGTCTCAAGGAAAACCCTTTCTGCTCAAGTGCATTTTCTCAACCACTTCTGTTCTCCCTACTGTTTATTACTGAACTGCCTCAACTGGAGGCTTCAATACTGTTCCTCTGACAATCAATGAGCTGACACAAAGTGGAAAGGCTTTCTAGTACAAAAATTATGAAATGGGAACCAGAGCAGAGAAAATAAAGAAGATATATGTGATGTAAAAATTAAGTATTTTACACCAAGTGAATTCCGGACTTTGTAAAACCATTTGGAGCAGGCCCTTGGAAAGCTTATATTATTGATACTGAAGAAGCCAGTCTGGAACTTTTGCAGTAATGACGCACGGGCAAGGACTTTGCACACAAGATGGAGAAAGGCAAAGCCGTTTATTGCGCAGTCAGAATTCCCTAAATGCCAGCACCCAACAGGATATCACATCCTATAAATAGGAAAGATGTTCACCACAGTGTCCCCCAATCACCTGGGGCATTGCACAGATTTTACCTCTTCTGGTAATAGGCAAACAATGCCCTATAAGGCCACAAACTACAATTAACACTTCTCACAGGCCCAGCCTGTCCATAAACACACAATCCTCTCTCAGTCCATCCCCGGTGGCCTGGATGCACTCCCAGGGTCACCTCCAGGCCCAGGACAGAGCCCCTCTCTCTGATCCTCAGGGCCCATCTCTCTACCACCGCCCAGTGCACTTCAACAGGGAAGACGGATTAACACAGAGAAACAGAATTAACACAGAGGAAGCTGAAAATAATTCAAAGACATCCTTACTATCCTCAAAGAGTTTCTGATGCACCAAGTTCTGTCAGAGGGGACCCTCATGTCTTATTTTTGCACAAAAGTAGACACCAGCCTTCCCATCAAGACCAACCAACCAAGATCCACAATCAGTACTGGAGGTAATGCGTCTTCTCATGTCTGCAAAAACCAGATCCAACATGAACCAGGCAGAACTGTGAGGATTTTAGCAGCCAGTTCTGAGGCAGCAAGGCAAGGAGGGCCCAGGGGAGATTTGAGTTTCTCTGCGTTCTTTGGCAGTGTAGGGGGAGTCAGAGACAGCAGGGACAGGAGAGAACCTTGGCAGCGCTGCCAGCTGGCCTTGCTTGGGGAGCACTTTAACCTGCACAGCCACTGCAGTTTAACATGGCATCATTTGCATTCCTAATGCTTCTCTTGAACAGGAACGAACAGAAACACCTATTTAAGTGCTCCATTACATTCAAGCAGGTGTAGGCAGCAACTCTCCCCCTTCTACAACACCCCCCTTGCCACTCCCAACATTCCCTCTCCAGCTGCGGCTCCACCTCCTTTCCTGGTGTCCCCAGCAAAAATACTTGATTTATATGAGCAAACAGGACACTAAGCCATGCTTGCCTGGATCCTCCTGCCCCCTTCACCACATTGAATGTATGTTCTCATAACCATTACACTGTGAGCAGAATTCAGGTGTGGCCCTGCAATCACCTCACGGAGGAGGGAGCACAGTGCAGCACCTTTGAACAATAAAACACCTTGTGTCAAGGTTGCAATGCAAGTAAACATTTCAAAGCGATTGCCACAGTCTCCTTGATTTACAAGCTTCTACCAAGCTAGATAATGGACAAAACAAAAAGGAAGTGGCTGGTTTAACTACAACCAAACACCAGGATATTAAGCAGTGTCCTTTGAATACATTTGGACTTTTTCATTTTAATAATTTCTCTGCCGTTAGAGAATTTCTGTAGTTGTTTACCTTGAAATCTAAAACTATCTCAAGCTTTGCTCCATAGAGGTTCTTCTATTTCTCTTCAGTTACCACACATGCAAAAAAAAAAAAAATCTTTTTGTTATATCATATTTATTGAATGTCTCTGAACTCAAGGACTGGAAGAAACTATGTAAAATAGAAAAACCCAAATGGTTTATAACTTGAAATGACCTTGCAGGAGATTTCTGTATGAAATGCATAATAATCTTCTTTTACACACCTGGCTTATACATCAGTTGTTTGGCTTTAGGCTTTAATTCCTAAAGCTCTCAAGACAACAGCTCTCTGTATTTATGGCTAAGTCTTCACATTTATCTTTCAGTATTTCTCCCAAGCCCTCAAACTCCAAAAATGGAGCTGATTTGGGCAAGTGATCACTTGCCTTGGAAATGTTTGACAGCTTTGCTTTTTAAAATTGTCTTTATGAAACAGGCTAGTGAAACTGGCCAGGAAGCCTTTTCTCCTAATCTTGATTATTATATTTACTCATTTTCTGATTTAACCACTGAACTCTTACAGTACAGACATGAAGTGTGTTTAGACTCTTCTTCGTCAGGAAGCCTGAGCAGCCTAGGATAAACTTTAGGAACAGTAAAGTCTTGGGGAAGTTAGGGAGGGAGAATTCAAAAGAAAACCCATTTCTTCATTGAAATTTCATGGAACTTTAACAACGAAGCTGTGATTTGTGCTTTGAAGAGGAGAACAAGAGGAGAAAAAAGTTATCCAGAAATGATAGGAGTAGTTCATCTCCTGTTTTTTGGGGATCCCTTTAGAATGAAAGCACCACCAGCAGTTCTCCTTCCCTGGTCAAACACATCCTCACTCACTGCAGATGGGCTGGGGCTTCCCATGGACCACCAGGCAGCTCTGACAGGATCTGACACTGCAGATGCTCCCCCAGGAGATGTTGCACCAACACTCTGTACATGAACATGAAAGGTTCCACAGCCCCCTTGCAACCCTCAGCTCAGGCTCTGCTCTCTTCCACATTGCTACATGTAGTTAGAATTTAGCAAAGAGTCTGTAATTGATTTAATTGCTGCTGTTTTTCTCTTCAGGGAAACATCTGAAACCAGGTCATTAACCCCTCAGCTTTCTCCGCTGTCTGGGCTTATTCAGTGGCATTTCTCAGAAGTTTTAAATTTTGTTATGTAAATGCTGAAATCTGAAGTACTACTTCTCAAGGTGCTGTGTGCATATCTGCATTGAACAAGGTTCTGTTCAGCAGTGACAGCACCTGAAGCTTTTAAAATGGCTGTTAAGAGACAAAAAAAAGAAAGAAAGAAAAAAAAAAGGAAAAAAGATAAACCTCCACCTTCACTTCTGTCCCCAGCAGCTGTTGCTCTGCTCGTGGAGTAACCAGTTGAACCTATCTCTTCACTCCCTTTTCTCCTCCAGAAATTCCTGCTTTTGGCTCTGTGTTACCTCCAGACTTACTGTGTCAGTGGCCAGATGCATATTTCTTGTCCAGCACTAAGTCCCCACCCAGATATTCCTGCAGAAATTCAAGTCCCTAATGTTGTATTTAGCCCGGTTCTGTGGGTTCCCGCAAGCCCACAGAACCTTGGGCATTTCAGTATTACAGTCAAGTGGCAAAGAGGCAGGAAGGAGATTCGCTTTTCATCCTGCTGGATGGTTTATTCCACGCTGACAGCCGAACTCCCAAAGCAAACCTGAAACCCGATCCCGAGGGCCCCCGTTTATCCGGGGCCAGGGGGAAAGGTGGGATTAGGGAATGGGGGCCAATGGGAGAATGCCGGGGAGGAGTGAGAGGCTGGCAGCCAGCCGGGAGATTCAAACCCGGACAGACCATACCAGGGAACAGAGCATCCCGGGGGAAGCCCCCCGGTCACCCCAACACAAAGGCATGTCCACTGATCCCCACAAGTCCCCACAGGAAATAATGACTTGGACAATAGAAGGGTAACCCCTCAGCCAAAACTCAATTTCCTCCCTCATTACTCAAGCATCAAAGATTGAATCTTGGAAATTTTCACTACAAGAGGACAATGAATGGGTGCAAACATAACCGAATGGAACTCATTTAAGACTCGGAATGAATATTCATGGGAAAATATTTCTGCATTGTTTGCCTAGCTCTAATTGTGTTCATTAAAGAAAAGCTTCATTAGTGAAGGCAAGAGCATATTGTTGGGCACAGCAGTGAAAAAAAATACAATCCCAGAAATAGCACTTACTGTTTTTTTGAACACTGTGCACAGGTTTTTCAGCTACTGGTAACAAAGGAAACATTTCAGAGTTATAATGAGCTCAAATGTTCATACTAACAATTCAAATCCCATAAAAGGGATAGGCACAGTTCAAGCTTCTCACAAAACAAACAGTAGCACCGAAAATATTGATGCTGAATTTTGAGGGAAAAGGTTAGATTCTGGGAGCAGCTAATGGATAAATAATAGAACGACTGCCATGCATCAGGGTAGATGTGCATCGTTGCCCAGTGATGGATGACTTCTGGGTGCTTGTTAATATGTTTCCATCTAATTGCTGAAGCACAAAGGTACAATTTCTTGTCTTGGTGGCAGCTAACAGAAGAGGGCCCTGTTTTTCAGCAAAAACACCCTCAGTTCTGCCAGCCACTAGCACACATCAACAGCCTGGCTGCACACTGGGGTAGGCTTGAAACTGGGTATTTACTGGGCAAAATTGAGGTTTCCTTTCTCTAAGAAACGCTCAACCCTTTCACTGCCATTAGCAGGGTATCACCATTCCCCCTCTGGGTCACAGTTTGGGGACACTGCTCAGCAGTTCCACACCAAGGTCCTGCATTCCTCCTGTGGGCAGTGAATCACTCCAGGAGATCTCTCTCCATCCTGAGGAGAGGATCTGGAGCCAAGCCTGGTATTGTGCCTGATACTGGGCATTGCAGTGCTGGTATTGCAATAATCAGATTCATTTGTGGGCTGAGTGTTTTAGGGGAACTCAACTCAGGGGATGCTGCAGATCCTTCATCGATAAATAAAGCTGATAACACTTGTCTTCTTCATGGGCCTGGGGGGATTAAACACAGCAGGAGGCACTTTTACAGCCTTAGAACCACACAGGTACCCCAGTGACAGATCACCTTTGATAAACATTTAATGTGATGTCTGGGAATCCAGCCAGGGATTTTATGTAAAGCGCAGTAAGTTTTGACTGGAAGCATCTGCCTCAAATGCCCTCAGCCTTTAACCTCAAAGGTTCAAGTGAGGAGTGCTCACTGTATCCTGCACATACCTGAGAGAGGGATAAGGGTCCTGAATCCAAAGCTGCAACTCATTTATACAAAACAAATTTTGCTACTTCCTTCGCTTTACCAAGAGCATCTCCGGGAGGACCATCCACTATCATTAGCAGGTTTCAAATAAATGGGATAAATGCATTGCATTTTTTCCTTCTGTCACATAGTTCCCCTAGATTTATGTTCCAGTTTTCATCAACACACAGCTCACTGCAAAAAAGACCCCATTCAAATAGCAAAGTAACATTTTTTGGAGTAGATATTTCTCACTGTATGTGTGTATCTCTTATATTAATGTGCATTTTCATACTTTTATACCATTTCAGTGTGCAACAGAAATCAGGCCTCTCTACAGAATGATTCAATGGTTTTTTTCACCAAAATGGGTTATTGTCTAGGACAAACACTACCTAGTCAAAATTTGTCCCTACCCATGGCAGGGGGTTAGAAGAACTTTAAGGTCCCTTCAACTCAAACCATTCTATGGTTTCTCTCCCTTCTTCCTCAGTTTTCCTGCTGAGATTCTAGATTTCCCTCTTTTTAGTACATTTGCCATGTTTTTCAGGATTTGGACACAATACTTTTATTTGCTCACAATATTTCAGGTTATGTCAGTTATGCAGTAATTTGGTAGTCCTAATAACACTTTTGTTTCTCCTCCTTACAATCACCCTAACAGAACACCTCTGAAGCCTCTCAGTGATACGGAATTTATATACAACAGCCCAAAAGATTCCCCTCAAATATTTATTTATTTTTAGAAAAGCTGTGAAAGGAATTTAAATAAGGACATTACAAAGTAGGGCTACTGCTTCTCCCTTAATTTCTCTCATTATTTTTCCTCGCATACACAGGAGATTTGATCTGGAAAAATCAGTGTTTCGAAGACATCAGGATTTGGTGGCAGTACCCTAACTCTGCCTATATCCAACCCCACCACTGACACAGGGCCAGCTTTCCTTCCAGCCCACTTCAGTAACGACAGCAAAAAGGATGAAACTTGAACATTTTTAATAATATTTTCTTTTACATACTCTAACAGGTGAGAGCTTTCCCTCTCCCCCCCCTTTTTATTAAAACTATATATGAGAATGTCTCTCTTCAATAGTTCCCATTCCTGACAAATGGCAAAGTTCCCATTTCAGTTTATTTTGATGTGTGTGTTAAGTCATGACAGATATCCATCCTTGCCAACTAGCTCTGGCATGAAAATAAGGAGGCCCAGGAGAGTAACAGCATTTCAAGTAGTAAATAATATCAATGAAGTCTGAAAGAAAAAAAGATGAGCCTATACTTTCTGTTAAAGAATACCCAGCTGGAAGAAAGCATTCTGTCAGATGCAACACAGGCTGAATTAGAGCTCTTCTAGTTGTAAGAGCCAATCAGCTACTAATAATGAGCAAAAAAACCCAGTGTGGTAGATAGAATGGAATTAACCAATTTGATATTGCCATTATATTGACTTCCAGAAATAAAGTCAGAAGATCCTGACCTGCACTGCCATGTGTCCCCACAGGCACTCAACTCACCTGTTCCCCACAAACCTGCTGGCACTGACCAGGTTCACACGGAAAAGATAAACTGGGACATGGGTCTTGCCCACTGGTGGTTTTTGCTCTGCATCTACCAGTTGCAAACAACACGATTGAGGAATAAACCCACCAGTGTTACAGGAGAACAAAATATAGAGGAAATCCTGCTGTTCCCTCCCTGCCTGGACAAGTTGAAGCCAGAACCAGAAATTTGGTGAAAGCCTGAGGAAAAGTCTCTTGAAAATAAATGACACAATTTGGGGGGTTTATCTACCCCTTGAATGCTTCAGGGCACTCTCAGATGCCTTCTGACTCCACCAAATGTGAGGAAATCAATAAGGATGTCTATAAAATCAGCTTATGAGGGGGATTTGGCTTTCTGATGCCCATTCCAGGATGTTCCACTCATTTAGGAATTAGTGTTTTATGAGTATTAATGCACCTGGCTCCCATTAATCACCAGGGGGCCACATATGTGGAAAGAGCACATAAAGATACCATAAAGAGCACATAAACACACCAATAAAGAGCACATAAACACACCAATAACACTCAGGCTCTGGGGTACACAGGACTATTTGAGCCCTCCAAGGCAGTGCAGAGAAGGGAACCCAAACTCACAGCACAGTACATAAATATACTGACTGCAGGTAAGGAGTTTATAATTATTTTTGCCAGGGTTATACATAATACCACTTTAAGTTGGATTAGGTGTCTCTTCCTGACAGAAATATCACCAGATAAAAATCAATAAAGCTGTTAAAGACCTCAGCAGATTTATCACCTAAATATTACACCTGGTATTTTCTCATGGCCCCCTCTAAAGTGCAACCTTTTGTCTACTGGCATTTCCCAAATGTGAGAAGCTAAAAAGATTCGAAAGCCAGCACTGCAGGAAAAGGGAGGCTTCGTGGCTAAATCAAATTTGACTAACATTACCTTATACAACAGGAATATCTTCCAACAATTACTTTTTGACATACTAATCTATGAATTGAACACTCAATTGCTACAATTTTAAATGGCTGTTTTAGATGTCTGCATGTGTTGAAAAAAATAATCAGCTGTGGTTGGGTGAGAATTTCCACCTTCAAAACAACTTCTAAAATCGTATCAGAGAGAGAAAAAAGTCAAATATTTGTAGGAGCCATTTTGTTTTTATAGGTTTTTCCCAGTAGATCTAACTTATGGACACTACGGAGCAGTTCACTCCAGACAAGACCAGGTACAGGCAGCCCCAGCCTTGTCCCAACATAATGCTTGGGTGAGAAAATCTGTCGCACTTGGACACGAAAAGAAGCACGCAGACTCAGCTCAGTTCAGGACAGGACAAGCAGCCAGGAATAACCCCAGCCTTCTTTATTTGGTCATGTATATATCTTTTTAGAAACAACCGTGGATTGGAGGATGAGGTTACTATCTCCCCAGTCACACTGGCCAAACGAAAAGTCTACCATATTTCTCCGCCTTAGGAGAAAAGAATGAAAAACAATAAGGATGGTTAGCAAAATACATGGCTGTTTACAGAAAAGTGCATGAGAAATTCTATCACAGAAATGAAAACATCGAAAGACTGCAAAACTCCGGGCAACAAAAATCCATCAATATTTGTAGCGACTGAGACACGGACCCAGACTGGCAGGGAATCTGAATCGTTTATTCAAAGAAACGAGCTGGTTTTATACACCTTTCCAAGGCACAGTATTTCCTTACATGGTAATTCTCACTACGTGACCTACCCCGTGTTGCCACATCAGCAGCACTCTTTCTAAATGTCCTTCTGTGGGGTGATCGCTCGCTGTTCACCCGTCTGTCAGCTCCCAGCAGGCTCCTCTCCGTAGGGCTCTGCCGTGTGACACCTCCTCCCCCCAGGGTCCGGCAGGGACAAGCCTCTGTGTGCCGCCGCGTGCTCCTTCGTGCCGCCGCATGCTCCTCCGTGCCGCCATGTGCTCTGTCGTGCCGCCATGTGCTCCTCCGCGCCGCCGCGTGCTCCTCCGCGCCGCCGCGTGCTCCTCCGCGCCGCCGCGTGCTCCTCCGCGCCGCCGCGTGCTCCTCCGCGCCGCCGCGTGCTCCTCCGCGCCGCCGCGTGCTCCTCCGCGCCGCCGCGTGCTCCTCCGCGCCGCCGCGTGCTCCTCCGCGCCGCCGCGTGCTCCTCCGCGCCGCCGCGTGCTCCTCCGCGCCGCCGCGTGCTCCTCCGCGCCGCCGCGTGCTCCTCCGCGCCGCCGCGTGCTCCTTCGTGCCGCCGCATGCTCCTCCGTGCCGCCACGTGCTCCTTTGTGCCGCTGTGTGCTCCTCCATGCCGCCGAGTGCTCGTCAGTGCCGCCGAGTGCTCCTTCGTG
>VZTI01006140.1:0-12986 GCA_013397865.1 Struthidea cinerea
CTGCATGTTCCCTTTTGCCAGCCGGGAAGCTTCCCTGGAAATCAGCTGGCCCAGGAGATTTTGTGTCTCATGTGGAACAGAGCAAGATTCCCACACATGGGGTGTTCCTCCCTCCCAGAAGAAACCTCAGCCAGGACACATGCCTACACACTTGGACATACCCTTTGCCATTCTTGGAGCCATTGCCAGCAGGAGGCCAGGCTGTGGCACTCACCCCTGGCTCTGTGTTAGTTGCAGAGCAGACTGCAGGCTCGTGGCATGGGATTGTGATTGGACTGGTTGTGCTGCTGGCAGTCCTCCTCGTGGCTGTAGTCATCCTGTGGCTTGTGCTCTCCAGGTGAGTAGGAAGGGGACAGGTTCAGCAGGGACACACACAATGCCTGTCTCTCACCCAGGACTCCCCTTTGCCTTTCCAGGAAAAGGAAGTATTTGCCCAACAAAGCTAAGGAGGATAATTTAAAAGGTAGGAGAATGCAATTCTGCAGACAACCATCACAGAGGGGGCTATAGGGCTGTGGGATGGCTGGGATGAGGGTGGCAATCTCCCAGGAGGACCTGAGCTTCAGGAGAAGCAGCAGCTCATACACTGCACTGATACATCTCCCCATTTGCCTTAGCTGGGGATGGTCAGGATGGCTCTGCCCACTGAGCCCCACATGGCAGCAGAGTCTGGTTCCAGGCAGTGCTCCCAGCCTGGAGCAGGGACAGGGGTGAGCAAAGATGGGCATTCCAAAGGCTCAGGTCTTTGAGGGACCCATGTGTGTGCCATCCCTCCCAGGGATCTGCAGGGACGGGTCTCAGGAGGGTCAGGCTGAGGGGCTGCTGTTCTTGCCTTGGCACTGACAGGCACCTCTGGGGTCCTGTGGTTGGGCACAGCTGGGATGAAAGGGTTGGGCTGTGGCAGGCACTGCCCTGGGCTCCAGCCCAGCCTGGACTCCAGCCTGTCTCTGACACTGGGTGCCCTTTTTCTCCATAGGTAAAGGTGGCTAGGCTGGAGATCAGTCAGCCGCAGCCAGGACCGTGGGGACATCCAGAGCAGTGAGGAAACGGAGAAAATGGGAAGGATAACCCCAGCCCAGTGCTGATGGCTGCCATGTCCCCTGGCTCTTCTGTGACTGTGACCAGCATGAGGGTCCCCTGCAATTCATCCAATTCAGCAGGGCAAGAGAAAAACAGGAGGTCAAGGAGGGTTGAACTTTTTCAATCCTCAGCCCCTTCACCTCCCAACTTTTGCTTACTACTTTTGTAAGGCCTTTGAATTTGCCCTTCTATAGTCCTTTTTTTCAAGCTTTGCTTCCATGTCTGCTTTCCTGGAAGCAGGACTTCCCAGGAAATGCCACATTTCCCAATCCCAGACTCACACAGGCTCAGGCTGATGGCATTCTCCTGCTGTGCCCTGGGTTTCCAACCCTTCTGCCCTCTCTGCTGATATTCAGCCAAGGCCTGGCTGGACTGCTTTGTGACTCTGCTTGTTCTGTCTGGACAACAAATAAAGGCTTATGGTTTGGAGGGGCTGCCTGTCCCACTCAGCTCCTGCCTGGTCCCCTCATTGACCCTGTGAGGTCACATCCCCTTGCTGTGCCTTGTTGAGGGGGGCGACGAGCAGGGCTGCTGTGACCCCATATTGCCCTAGTGGTGCCTGACAGCTTTTCTGACCTCCTGAGTTGAGCTGGACAGTTCTCATGTGAGTTCGGAGCAGATGTGTGGTGGGAATCCATCAAGGGTGATGTCCCTCAACACACATTTTGGCCAAGAGTGTATTCTGTGCCCATGCTGTGGCCAGAGCTGTGGGATCTCTGTGCTTTCAGCTCCTTTGTGGCCCCTGTGCTGGGTCAAACCTGGAAGAAAAGCGAAGATCAGAGGTCACCACCACCATGGCCTTTATTGGTGAGACACAGGACAGAGAGCCATGGGGTCACTCCTGATTCTGAGATCTCCTGTCTCTGTGGTGCTGCTTGAACCACATCCAGGCTATTGGAGTTGAGCCACTGTAATCTGGGATTGCCATGTCTGGGTACAGCCAGACAGGCTGATGAGAGAGCCTCTCTGGAGGTGGTAGGGCAGTGGAACTTGGAGCAGCACCCGGAAGATGGAGCCCCAGGAGGAGATCGTGTGGGATTTGAAGGACCAGTTTAGCCCTGCAGGACCATGGGTTGTCCCACTCTTGGCTCTTGTTGACTTTGGGCTTCATGCTTCTCCCAAAGTAGGACAGATATCCTGTGCTCCTGAGCACCATGGATCTTGCAGCAGTTTGATACTTCCCTGACCAAACACAATGTGGGTATTAGTGCTACTCCACTTTCTTTGGGGCTACCTGAGGGGACAATGGAACCTGGATGGGACAGCTGTCCTTGACATCCTTGGCACGGAAGGATAGGTCAAGTCCTGGTGCCTCTGCTCTGCTCTGCATACTCAGGATGTGATTCCAGATAAGTTCCTGCACAAATGCTGAGCAAAGGGTTGGCTTCCCATTTCAAAGCCTGGCCACAATTTCTAGACAGTCCAGCCTGTGCTCTCCAGCCACAGAGGACCCTTGGGGTGGTTTTTCAGGGGAGTGAAGCATCTTGGGGTCATGCACATCCCTTTTGTTTCGTCTTGCTTCCACTTTTACTGATGAAGAGCTGTCCGGGGAGTCAAAGTTCCATCCAGAGATGGGCTATGGTCATGCCCCTACTTGAAATTCCCATAGGTTTCAAAGGAATTCAGGTAACTGAGGGCTAGTTCATAGCAGAGCCCATACTGTTCCTGTGGAAAAAAAGGATGCACATGAGACTCTGGTGGACCAACACCTGCAGTGGCATGTCAGCACTGGTCTCCAACAGCTTCCTGAGCATGCCAGACACAGGTACAGTCCTCCCTCCTCCTCCTAGCTGGAGTGCACCTTCCCCTGCTGAGGAATCACAGGCATGTGCTCCAGGAGCTGGAGGGCTGGACTACCCCAGCACTGGAGTTAGCTGGTTTTGGGATGAGAGCCAGCCTCCACGGCACAAAGTGTTGAGCAGCCAGATGGACCAGAAAGGGGCCACTCATCATGCAGGATGCTTTGGTGCCCATCCAGTTCTGCAGAACCTGCCGGTGAGTGAGTGGGTACATCCCAGCAGCAGACAACAGGGTTTTCAAAGATCTCATGCACCCCTGCTGGCCTCAGGATGATCTGAGCACAGAGGGGCAAGGCAGCTACTGGGGCAATCCAGGGTATGGCTCTTGTCTTGGTGTTGCCATCCCAGCTGGGTTGGAAGTCGCACCTACCACATCTTTAATGAACTGTCTCCGCCGCCTCTTCAGCATCCTCACAGCCTGGGATACATCCACCATCCCCTCGCTCTGGATCTGCTCACACAGGAAACTAGCAGCACAGAAGATCCCGCTCCGGCTGGCTCCATCGCTGCGGAGGAGGGCAAGGGGAGAGTCATTTGCTCTGGGATCAGGTGGCAGGGCAGAGCCTCAGAGGTGTCCCCCTAGACACCCACACTCTCAGGATGATCTTGCCCACAGATCGTGCACCCAGCCAGCCTCCACAGGGAAGCCTTCCTCCCTGAACATTAACTGAGCTCATATCCATACATCCACCTGAGATGGAGCTGTGAGCAAGTTCACTGACACAGTCTGTGCTGTGTCCAGCTCTGTGCCAAGGCTGCTCCTCCAAGAGACATCACTCACCAGCAGGTGACAAGGATATGTCCATCTTGGCTCTGCCGATGGTGTGTCTCCACCTTCCCTAGCAAGCTGACGATGGTGTCAGGGTGTGGGGGAAGATGCTGCTGCATGGGCCAGTCTGTCAGCTGATGTAACTGGATTTCCACTGCAGATTTCTTGGGCTAGTGGGGAAGAAAGACAGTGGGCTGGGGAGAGCAGAGACCTATTGGCTTCATGGAGGGAAGGGGAGGGACAGTGCATGCCAATCCTGGCTCAGCCATGCACACTGGATCAAAGGAACAGCTCCACAATGGGACATGGCACTCCAGACTTTGCCTTCCTCCACTTAGTGCTCTGAGACTGGCAGATGGACAGAGCATGAGAGAAGAGCTGAGCACCAGGTGCAGCTCAGACTGACACCAGTCCCATGTCCAGCTGCCTGCAATAGTCATCCCCTTCCATGAACCACTGAGATGCACAAACTCCATCCCCAGCTGCTGTCCTCTAGTTGGAAAGGCACGCAAAGATACCTCTGAGCTGTACCTCTGCCTGCAGCCTCACTTCCTTGCGATTAACCTCTCTCCCAAGGAAAAAGACCCTACTCTGGCCAGTGCCCTTCCAGGACTCCACCAGATCCCTCTGCCATCTCTAGCTGTGACTTTGACCCCAAATTAAAGCCTGTTGACAGCTGATCCTCCCAGCTCTTGCACAGGTTCTTCTCAAAGGAGTTTGCCATCTCTGAGCAAAGGGCCCACCTGCTGCCTGTTGCTGAGGACAAGTGTCCAGGTTGTGAAGCCAGCCCCAGGCTCCTCTGAGACCAGCTGGACATGGAAACGGCCATAGTCATCTTCGCCCTGGGTGGGCCAGAACTGCACGTATGTCTGGGGGAGGGGGAGAGGTGCATGATCACACACGGCCCCAGGCTGCATGCAGGGCAGAGCTCGGCACCTCGCATGGGTGGGCTCACACCAGCCCCTTGCCCATAAGCCATGTACACATGTCTCTGCCAGACACTTGCTGGGCACCAACCCAGTACTGCAGCCAGAAGATAACACTCCAGCAGAGAGGACACCTGGGCAGGGGTAAACAAAACCTGAGGGATGCTCACTTGCAGTGAGGCTGGGGGACAGCCCACTGTTGTAGCACCGTGGTGCTGGGACTGTCCTCAGGGCTCTCCCAGGTGGAGCCCCACAAGCTTGCAGCAGGTCCTGGTGCAAGCAGGGCTCTCATGGTAAGAGCCATGCAGGGTCAAAGGCAGAAATCACACTGCTCGGCCCCACAGGGAACCAGGAGAGGGGAGAGCTGTGCTTGGGCTGCTGACCTTGTCCAGCTCCTGCAGTTGATTCAGCACAACCACCGATGTGCAGGTGTAATCCCAGACCAGAGCCCAGAAATCCACCAGCGTGGTGGGGAAAGGCAGCTGGGTGATGATGATTCTCTCCTCCTCGGTGTACGTCTGCAAAACACACCGTGATGCATGTAGGGGGAGAGTTCCACGATCCACTCCCCGAGAGCCCTTCCCACAGCGGGAACGCTTCCCTGCCTCCCTGCGGAGAAGGAGAAGACACAGGCCACCCCAGCCCTGCTCAGAGCAGCTCTGGTTTGAGCCCCGCTCCCCCTCAGCTCATCACACCCGGGCTCAGCTCCCAGCAGGCTGTGGCCGGCACAGGCTGCTGCGCCGCCTGCACGGGCAGGGCTCCGCCGATCGCGATCGCGGGGGCCATCTCCTGGCAGCACGGCCAGCAGTCACCGTGCAGGAGCCCGAGGGCTGGGGCACCTCAGCCCTGGGCGGGATGCTCTCCCCTGGACTTGAGCAGAGGTGCGCGGGAGGGTCCCCGCTGCCCTGAGCAGCTCCCACCCTGGCGGGGGCCGGAGCCTTACGCTGGCAAACACGGCGTTGATGTAAGCTGGCGAGCCGTCTGCATTCACCGAAGACATCAGGATGGGCCGGCAGGAATCCGCTGCAGAGGCAAGGAGCAGAGAGAGGGAAATAATGGGTCATTCTCTCCCTACAGAGGAGAGGCAGTGGTCTTTCCCTGCAACAGATACGGTCAACATAGCTCCCTGCAGCATGGGCTGGAGAGGCTTGAACGGACAGGCACCACCACACCCATGGCTGCAACAGCTCAGGGCACCCTGATGTGAGATATCCAAAACCTCATGGGCAGTGCACAGCAGAACCACCCTCCTCATTGCTCCCTGATGTGCCTCATCTGAGCTTCTCCACTGGGAAAGTTTAGACCAGGGACATGTTTTTCCCAGGTGTACCCCATGTACTTCCAACAGGCTCAGAAGGAATCAGAAACCAGCCTAATCTGTATTTATTATCTACTAACCAGAAAACAATGACTGCACCTTGAGCAGGACCTGTCAGTGCCATGTGCCGGGGAGGGAAGCAGCAGGAAAGCATCGTTTTCCCCTGCTGCTATCAGGCACTGGGTTTTAGAGCAAGGGGCTGCCCAGCCCTGCCAGTGTTACCTGGCAGGATCCCTGGCTTGCGGTTCTTGGGTTGGTTTCTGGGTTTCTCTGCTTCTCTGCATGGCAGGAGCTGGAACAACTCGGAAAATCTCTGCAGGGCCTGTAGAGGTGATTCACCGAAGTCAGTCCTGCCTGTCAGTCCTGCCTTCACCTTATTGAGCCACCTCAGAGAAAGGATCGCCCATCTCCATCCCACTGCTGGGGAGGGGACCAGCGAGGGGGTTGGCATCACAAATGAGCCCTCACAGCACCACTGCACCATATCCTGGTGGTACCTTGAACTCCTTCTCTAGGACACTGTTGTGGCCTGAGGTCTCATCTTCTCGAAGGGAGTGGACAAGGGTGGCGATGCTCTCCACTGGGACCCCGGTGTTGCCACAGAGCAAGCCTTCAAGCAGCGCCTCATAAAGGAAGCTGTACTGCTCCTGCATGAGGATAGAGGTCAGCTGCGCAGTCTGGAGCCAGTCCAAGAAGAGCCCTGGAGCTCCAGACCACCAGCTGTCATCAAACTGTGCCAGAAGTGAGCCAGGTTCATCCTTCACCTTCCTGCTGCGGAACCCTGAGGCCAGACACTTCTCATTGCAGGCAGCCCTGCTTTGGGACACAGCCAGCAACTCCAGCAACCCAGACAAGATCATCTTCCTGAGGTTTAATGCTCCCTCTTAGACCAGACCCCTGCTCTGGGGAAGGCAGCTCAGAAAACCTGTGGACTAAGTAGACCTCCTACAAGCAGATGGTTGGTCCAGCCCAACCTAGTTTTCTCCAGAGGAGCCCAGCACTAAGCAGATCATGGGGACATAGTCCCTGGGCCAGGATGCTGCTGCCCAAGAGATGCCAGGAGGGCAGACATCCTGAAAGCCTGAGGGAGAGGTGGACTCTCATTTGTGATCCTTGCCTACAAGACAACCCTTCTATATCAGGGTGACCGATGCATACAGTGCTGCTGATACCTCAGAGAGTCTCAGGGAAACACAGATCCCAGCTAGGTTTGGACACGGTATTGAAAAAGGATCCTGCAGTCTCCACCACCTGGCAGCCCGAGTCCCTGTGGCTAGATCATGAACAGCACAGCTAATGTGGCTTTGCATGCCACATCCCTGGGAAGGGTGGTGTTGACAGCAAAGAGTTGAAAGCAGAAGAATGGCAAAGGAGCATGGTGGATTTGCTCAAGTGGCCGTACAGCTGGGAATGCCAAGGTCAGGAAAAAGACAACATTAGAAATCCTACATATTGTGTATAAACAGCTGTTTATCCTCTGTCTGCTTTGAGGAGAAGAATCTGTGTAGAGAGAATGTAGGTGTTTACAGAAACTTGGAGGCCATTTTCACTGACAAGGTTGAGCTCACTGTTTTGGGAGAGATCAAAGACCAGAGATCATAAAAACACAAGAGGAGATCACAGCACAGCTGGTAAACTACACATGCCCTTGATAAATGGGTGCAAACAGCAGCCCCGCCGTCCCCTAGGATGGACTGAGCCTGATGGTGCTGGTGTTCCCACTCATGTGTCACCTCCTGGGTGTTGCTTTGGGATCCTCCAGCTAGTGAAGTAATGACATAAATTTATTCTTGGCATTCCAGCCATGGTTTTGTGGCTGTTCTGGCCGCCCACCTGTGCCGACTCCCACAGGTGGGAATTGGATCTGCAGCCCGAGGTGTGCGGGGAGCAAGTACCTCTCCTCACCTTGGTCTGCACCATGCTGACCCGCTGCTCCCGCAGCTGCTGCACGCAGTGAAACACATCCACCTTCCCCTCAGCCTTCCCCATCTTCAAGAGGAAGTCCAGGGCGATGAAGGTACCTGTGCGCCCGATCCCTGCACTGAGGACAGAGAAAACTGGGTCGGTGCTGCCCCTGCTGGCAATGCCCCAGCACCCAAACACGCCCAGCCCGGTACCTGCAGTGCACCAACACGGGTCCAGCAGGCGCTTCCAACACCCTCTTGTTCACCACCTCCACCAAGCACAGGAGCTGGGAAGGGTTTCTGGGCACTCCGTGGTCTGGCCACAGCAGGTAGTGAAACTGCTCCACCGCTCTTGGGAGAGCACAGCCTGCCTGCAAAGAGGGAGACGTGGCTGGCAACGGGGAGCTGGAAGCGACCAGACTTGTGTGAAGTGATTGCATGCCAACAAGGAGGGAGCAGTGGAGAAAACCACTTCAGAGGGGCACCGCCACAGAGTGCTCCCTCCAGCACCCACACCGTAAGCTCCTCAGACAGTAAAGGGCAGATTCATCCATCACAGAGCCACACAATTAATTTTGTCCTCTGCTTCACCATGCTGTGAAGAGTGAACACAAAGCAGAAAAAGCAGCTTGTGCTCCAGAGGAAAATTATAAAAATCACAGCTTAGGGTATTTCCACAGTCATCAAAAAGCCCTGGCTTGCCCAGAAAATATATACCCTAAGGCTGTTAACTACACTGATGTGAATGTAGTCACTATTGTTACCAGCCCATTATGTGTTTCTCCCTAAACATCACATTGACTTGGCAAGAACTAATGCTACATCTTACCATCAGGTGCTCTTGGAGCTTTATGTTTCAGCTACATCTTGCTCAAGGCAAGACAAGAAAGGACAGAAATATGCATAACTGCAATTTCTCTATATTGTACCTGTTTTCCCTCCTTGCAGCTCCTTCAGTTTCTGCTCTTTATCTGAGGTGTAACTTCAGCAGTAGGTGTAACCCATCTTGAGAAATGACCCTACGTAGGTTATCTGAAACCATAAACTATCTGTCCAGGTTTAGGACTGTAAATGACCAAGGAGCTTCAGCGTGGACCTTCTGCAGACTGAGTCAGGTGACAGGCAGGCACCTGTCCCATCATCCTGGATGTGCAGAGATTCCATTTTATACCCTTTAACTGCTTTTATACCCTGTGCAATCACCTCACCCAAGCCCTCAAGAATCCACAACATTCCCATGTGCATCGTCAGTCCAGACTCATCTGGGGTGACCACTGGAGCTGACTGACTGCCTTTGCCTGGCACAGAAACCTGAGACTGATGCCCTGGCATGGATTCCAGTGACAGCAATATGCTAACACCAGAAATTCTTGTGCTGGAGACCAGGCAGGGCTCCCCACGGGGTTCGTGGCTGACAGCTCCCACCAGCTGCTGGAACCCAAATGCATCCTGCATTCCCACCTCAGCTCCATGCCAGCCTTACCTTTTGCAGGCAGAAGATGCGTTTGACAAGGCCTGTGGTGGTCCAGGTGTTGTTGAGTGTCACAGTGAAGTCGCCGTAGACCTGCTCCTGCTCTGGCCAATACTGCTCACACTTGATCTGTCAACAGCAGCGAGACCTCTGGGCACAGGCAAACTCACAAGGGGAGTATTGCAGGGGTGCAGAGCTGCTCCCTGCCCTCACTGACAGCTGCACTGCGAGCACAGCACATGTGGAAGCCTGGGCTCTGGCGATGCCCAGGCTGAGCATGGGCTGAGAGGTTTCTCTACCTTGTTCTGCTCCACTAAGCCCGTCAGCATCACAATGACTGAGGTCTTCTCCTGCCAGACCATCTGCCAGAAATCCACCACTGTCCCAGCCAAGGGGCCTTGGGAAGGAAGAGGAGAGCCCTATGCCAGTGTCCAAGCCATGGGGGTGTGTTCCCATGCACAATTTGGACATTCCCAGGCTTTCCTCTACCCAGGGACAGAGGCACAGCCAGGGGACCTCAGCACCTGACAGGTGCTGGACACATCGGCTTCATCACTGTGTTAGAAATTAGGACAAGGAGGAGGGAGAGAAGATGAGCCCAGGACATGTCAGGGATTCACTGCTGCTTTAGGGGCTCTCGCATGCAGACCCTTGAGATGACTACGAGCTGCTCCCATATTTAGGGTCCTATTTCCCAATGAGCATTTCTGCAGCTCTGCAGGGAGCCCAACCTCCTCATTGCATGCTGCACAGAGCAGACAAGCCCATCCAGGCTTTGCACTGTTGAGAAGAGGCTGTATCCGAGTGCACTGGGTGCAGACATGCCAGGCATTTGCAGGATTGTCCCCGTCATGCCAGCTGCCAAAGGGAACAAACTAGGCTTGTGGGTGGAAGGACCACATCCTCAGACTGGGCAGCGCAGACACCAGCTCCAGCTGCTGCCAAGCTACCACTGAGACCTTCCATGTCCTGAAGCAGCTGTAACCACTGTTCAGGACAGAGACCCTGGAGACACAGGGACTTGGAGTGAGCCATTCACAGCTCCTTGGCTGCTATCCCAGTTCCTCATTGCCCAGAATGCTCAGGGCAGTGACGGGCATCTCCTGAGGACTGAGGTTTGGGGGCACCTACCTTGAGCTGCAATGAAGAAGCGTGGGCTTCGGTAGCTCTGCAGGGAGAGATTCAAACAGCCCAGATCACATGGGTTAAATGTTTAACAGGACATGAAATAAAGGATCCATCCATACCCACAGGCACCAAAGCCCATAACCCTCAGCACAGTGTGTCCCATAGCACCTCTCCTGGCCAGCACAGACAGTGGGTACTCAGAGGCTGCATCTCAGCTCCTGTCCCCTCACACATGTCCCTTTTTGTTAGAGATGAGAACTGCACACAAACCCAGACTACTCCAGGCAGCTCAGAGGGGATTCAGGGAAAGCAACATCCCTTGAGGGTAAAAAGTGCCAGACCTCAGGCCCCGACCACGTGAGCAGGACTGTCCTCACCCAGCACAGCCAGGCACCTTTCCTGCCCTTCCCAGGGTAACAACTCCTCGCTACCTACATCCACGTAGCTGGCATTGATGTAGCCATTCCCGGTGTCAGAGGCCTGCAGCACCACACGGCAGTGATCATCTGAAAGAGAAGGGAGGTGGGCTGATGCTTTAGGGCAGCAACAAAGAGACTGATTAAGGGGGAAGGAGTAATTTATTAAAGTCTGTGACTGTCTGTTGTCTCCTCAGCAGCACCCCAGGCCTCAGGACATGTTCAGGGTTAAAGAACAGCTGATGAGACAAAGGGTGACATGGCACAGCAGGAAGTGCAATGGGGTTTTAGGCAAGATTATCAAATGGCCAAATGTACACACCATGTGGAGCCCAGAGGAGCTTTAAAGTTTGAAAGAAATTGGGTCACTCCTTCCACTTTCCCACAAATACCTGCCTCTGGATGGAACATGGCAGTGTTCAGCAATGACTAGCATCAAGAACAGGAATATAGTGATGTTTGATTAAGTTTGCCAGAGGATTTGAAGGGCAGAACAAGGATTCTCCAACAGGTATAAAACAGTGGGGCAGAAATCCCTCTGGGTTTCAGTGGCCACAGAGGATGAGATAAGTAGCTCAGTATTTCTGAAGTGCTGGAGGGGCACCTACACCAGCCCAGCATCCTGTACTACCCCAACCAGCTCCAAGAGCCTGAGCCAACCCCTGAAGAGCTCTGCTTACATGGGATGATGCTCTTGTAGCGGTTCTTGTTTTGATTACATTGCTCCTTCCCAGCGTCGCAGGGGTGCAGCAAAGTGGAGGACAATTGCTGTAGAGGAAGAAAACAAGCCCACTCTGAACTGAGATGTATTCTGGGGCTGGCCAAGGCCAACTGCATCATATATCCAGGGAAGGGGTAAGAGGTGGGCAGTGCTGCCAGGCGGGAAAGAAAAGCTAAACCAGACCTGATATTCTCTAAGAAGCCCGGCACCATGCCTGTCCACTGATTCATCATCTGTCTGCTCTGCCTCTATTTCTTCCCTCTTAAACATCTTCAGAGCCTCCAGCAGTTCCTCCACTGGGATCTGTGTGTTTGGCTTGCATACATCTGCAGAGACCACAAGGACAGGACTTCAGCACCCAGCTGGTGCTAAACTGGCCAGCCCTAGAACTCTGCAGCTGGGACTGAGATGGCATTGCAGCGGCCAGGACTTCTCCAAACCTTAGATTGTCCCTTATCCTGGGAGGTGTCCCTTTCCCTGTGCCAGCCAGCTCTGATCACCTTGCTCCTGCAAGGACCTTATGGAACCGGCAATCATCCTGCCTGTGCTTTTAACAGACAGCCTGTCTAGACCAGGCACACAGGGCCCTTGCTCATACTTCACCTTTTTGACATCCTCTCAGGGGTATAGTGCTGTTGTTCTCTGAGGCTTTTGATCTGTTGTGCTTCAGCCTGCAAAACAGCAAGTCAGGTCCATGCACCAGCAGAACAGAGAGACAGAGGAGAGCCTGTTGCCCACCTAACCACCCTGCCTCCCACCCTGCCTCATCTCAGGCTCCACTGGGACACTCCCTCCCACTGCAAGCTGCTGAATGCCTCACAGAGGGCAGGAGAGGTGAGGCACATACTGACCTGAAGAGCACAAAGAGCAGCAAAATCCCCAGTGCCAGGAATGCAGTCACTGCTACTGCCATAACCACCGGCTTCCTGTCCAGCAGAGATGATGGCTCCTGCCCTGCAAGCAGCATAACCCAGGCTCAGGCTCCCGCACGGCCGGAATCAAGAATTGGGAGATCCCATAGGGACATGGAAAGTAAAGCAAGTTCCCTTGTCTTCCACACCAGGCTTTGCATTAGACAAAAGCTAAGCTGGGGCAGAAGGAGCAGCTGTGTGCTTGGTGTGATACCCTCTGTTGTGGATCCTGTGTCCCTGAGGGCCCCAGGCACTGACAGAGTCTGGTGAGGTATCTGCATTTAGGGGTTGCACACACACAAGGGGACCACTGGGACTAGGACTAAATATGTGGTGATAGCAGGGACGATGTCCAATGTCCAGCGGCCACTGGGGCCATACCTAACCAAGTGCCCTGAGGATGTCCAAAGCCAATCTACCATAGGTAGCCTCAAGATCTAGAGAACTTCTATGAAGACTAAACTACAGCAGTACCCCACCACATCTTCCCCGGGCCAGCTAATTTCCAGGGAAGCTTCCAGGCTGGCAAAAGGGAACATGCAG
>VZTI01006474.1:0-11894 GCA_013397865.1 Struthidea cinerea
CGAGAGTTGCCTTGTTTCTGACATTGTGTGATTGTACTCTGTGTTATTAGGGAGCAAGATCAATTCGGAGTGACAGTCCGAGGCTCTGTTTCCCTGATTACTGACTTCGTAATTACAGTGTATGCACCAATACCTTTTTTATTGTTTGCCTATGTTAAGTATTTTGTACAAAAAATGATGAAGGGGCTGGCCTGCAGAAAATGTGTTTGACACCTTAGGTACTGATTTCAATTAATTGTGTGAGTTGATTCAGTTCCTTCACTGATGAAAAAAATTTTTCTGCAATTCCCACAGGATGATGTCCCTTTGCGTCGAGGGAGAAAAACAACAAAGAAAAAAGAAGAAGAAGTTGATATTGATATGGATGACCCGGAGATCAATCACTTTCCCTTCCCATTCCATGAGCTGATGGTGTGGGCTGTGCTGATGAAACGTCAGAAGATGGCCCTCTTCTTCTGGCAACACGGGGAAGAGGCTATGGCGAAAGCCCTGGTGGCCTGCAAACTCTGCAAAGCCATGGCCCACGAAGCATCAGAAAATGACATGGTGGATGACATATCCCAAGAGCTGAACCACAATTCCAGGTGAATTTCCCTCCATGTACGCTTTCCTAAGGCAGGGGGAGGGGGACAGAAAGAGGGAAGAGAGACTTCTGAACCTGCCTAAAATTTTTGTATCTGTACCTTGCTTTTATTTCTAACTTGTAGGGGAAGTGCAGTCCCTTTAGAGAAAATCTAAATGGCTTTTAAACAATCTATCTGCCAGAGTAGCAAAGTTGTTACCAATACAACTTCTGAAATGAGAAGATGTCAAGAAGACAGTGAAATATCTATATTGTTTATGTGTTCTCCCTGAGGCCTCAAGAGTCAGACTGCAACATTTCTCTGTGCTTATTCAGGATACTCTGTACATACCAAGCAGAACAGTTACTGAAATCCCTATGAACATATTATTCAGGCAGAAGTGTTAATTAACCAAGAGGTCAAGCTTAGGTGAGCAAGGCAAGATACTAGATTCCATAAGAATTTTTCCTGATATTAAAATTTTAGAAATTTAGGATTTTAGAATGGATATTGGACACTCCTTCTTCCAGGAGACTTGACCATGAAGCCATGGGCAAACAGCAGAGAAGCAATCCTTTAAGCTGCAGATAACCAGAGTATTTCAGCTAGAAAATGTCAGGGAGGTGGGCAGGGAGGTGGGAGCAGACAGCTGGTAGGTGTGGGTGCGCATCACTGCTAAGTTGGGGCACTTATTTATATGCCTCACATTAGCCACTCACATTTGAAAATGTGGGTTTCCATGTGTACAGTCAACATCACGATTTGCATGATGGAAGGTGATGTGCCCCGTGCAGAGAGGTGTTCTGTGCACGAGGCTGTGTGTGCTGGTGGGAGTGAACGGATGTCCCTCTGTTGCAGGGACTTCGGCCAGCTGGCAGTCGAGCTGTTGGACCAGTCGTACAAGCAGGACGAGCAACTGGCCATGAAGCTGCTGACCTATGAGCTGAAGAACTGGAGCAATGCCACGTGCCTGCAGCTTGCAGTGGCAGCCAAGCACAGGGACTTCATTGCTCACACTTGCAGCCAAATGCTGCTCACAGACATGTGGATGGGTCGTCTCCGGATGCGAAAAAATTCTGGCCTAAAGGTCATTCCTGTTTTAAAATAAAATTAACATTCAGAGAATTCTAATAGATGATGACAGGGTTCACAACAAATCAGTAATTACTGTCTAAATTAACCGCATTTCAGATGTTTATTTGCAGTGACATTAAGCAGGGTATATTCTTCCTGCCTTCAGTTTTTCAGCAGGGGCTTGTCATAAGGCTAAGTTCAAAGCACACAACTTAGTCTTTTTCATTCCCTTTCCTGAAGTCCCCTCTGACGTCGTTTATCAGAATAAGAATTGAGCTAGGAGGTTAATGTGTCACCCTGCCTGTGTACTTGCGGAGTTAGTCAAGAGTTTTAGAGATAAATAAAGGAAAAGGAAGTGTAACTGAATTAACCATCAGGGAAAGGTGCTGATCTGACAACCTTCCCCAGAACAGGCCAAGCAAGAAGCCCAAATTTCCTTGCAAACCCTTGCAAATCTTCCTGATGGCATCGGAAGGGGCTGCTTTAGAGGATCGAAAGAATAATTCAGTTTTCAAACCTATTTACACTTTACTTCCACAGTTGAAAAAACTGCTAACAGTGCAAAGTGAATTCTGAGAGATGAATTTGAGTCCATGGCATGTTTCACCTTCACCAAAGCACTCACCAGTCAGAACATACCCAAGAATTGCCCCTTCCTCTCAGTTCACTGAGAAATATTTTCAGTGAAGGGATTCTCTTTTCTGCACTAATTGCCTGTGTGAAAAGTGGTAATTGCTCAGCTGTTTTGCCATGTGAAAAGATGTTCAGTAATGGCAAAAATGCTTAGGAGTACATGCATTGCTTTCATACTGGCTCTTAATCCAGTGCCAGTGATGAATGAGAACAAGTGGCTGATAGCATTCCTGTGCAGGACCTGTGCATACATGTTGTTCTGCTACAGATAGAAAATATTCTCACATTTGGAGCCATTCCTACTACCTATTTCCTGAACTCACAGGCCTGTTATCCTTCAAAGGGACAGCTGCTTTGTTTGTTGTTTGGCTTTGCAGATATTCGGCCTTGGTACGTGGAGAACCGTGCAGCAACTGATTTCCTACTGCATTCATTCCACTTTTCAGCACGCATTTCTTAAGCTCTAAAATAGACCTTTATTTGATAATGCATAACTGAAGGTAACAGGTTCTGTTTCCTTTCAGCTTCTTGTAGCACCAGGGCTTCACAAGGATCCTTTACTGAGTTTCTAGTCTGTATTTTATTTCACTGAAGCTCATTAGCAGAACTTGTTTAAAGCTAAAGCAGGCTACAAGCTACATAAGCAAAAGGCAGCATGACAAAGAAATAAATTTGCAGGCATGACTCATGGTTTATTTCCCAGGAATGGTTTTCTCCCTTTGAAACTGACAAATGGTAGGAAGAATTAATATAATCCTTTAGGTTGTTGCCAGGGATGTTTAGCACCAAGGGAAGGGCTAAGGGCAACTGTTAATTCTGCCTTCTCTTAAAAATAGCCTTTCTGTGAAGCCAGGTCCGCCTGTAACCCCCCTCCCTGGGCTCATCCTTTTGTGAGTGCAGGAGCAGTGCAGGAAGCTTTTCCAAGGCTGGGTACAGCCTTCCCATACACTAACTGCTCCTCACTGAGTACTTCGAATTGTTTCAACAACACACAGGCTGTCTGCTGGTATGATGAGCACAAGCACCCTCCCTAACCTGCCAAGAAGTTAACTATCTGGTTTCATTGTCATTCAGGGAGAGATTTGTAAGAAAATCATTCTCCATGAAATTGTAGCATAACCAGGAAAAGTTATTGTGCTTGTGAATACAGACTTTGCTTTGTATTATTGTGATATTTATTCAGTTGTACTAATGTTTGAACCCCAGGTATTGTTCATTCTTTATATATCCAAATAAGGTAATTTTAGTGGTTTCTACACTCCTGCATTGTAAGAGTGGGAAGGCAGAAAAGAAATAACTGGCATTAACATGACCATTACACAGCTGCCTGGTTACTGAAACAAAATCTAAGGGGACTGCAAATCCAGGCACATCAGCATTTGCCTTTGCTGGCTTTGCTTTATCTCCTCAGATCCACACACAGTTGCACTTTGACTACCAGCGTGCATTAAGCATGGATACAGAGAGCTTGAGACCTATTAACCCTCTCTGTAGAAGTACATACTCTCTGTGTGTCATTTATACTGATACTTTGTATTATGTAAAATGCAGAAATTTGCTGGTCTGAACACCCACATGGTCCCACCTACTCTTGACCTCGTATAATATTTTGTAACTGCATTCTAGTATGTAGCACTACGCATCTGATGATGTGCAAGCACATGAAACATTCAAGAGCATTTACAGCAACACTAGTAGAAGTTACATGCTTTGTTTCAGTACTCTGGTGACGTACCCCAAATGACAAACACTTTATTGTCATAGAAACTCACATGCACACGTATCTTTCTTTTCCTAAATATCCTGAGGTAGTTGTTCCATTTGATGTTAAGTAACCATTATGACCGTAATCTGTTTGTAATCATTATTATTGCTTTAGGTAATTCTAGGAATTCTACTCCCTCCTTCAATCCTCAGCTTGGAGTTCAAGAACAAAGATGATATGCCCTACATGACCCAGGCCAATGAGATCCATCTTCAAGAAAAGGATCCAGAGGAACCAGAGAAGCCAGTGAAAGAAAAAGATGAGGAAGACATGGAACTCACTGTAAGTGCTCACAATAAATCATCAGACTCGATGCTGTCAGTTTGTTTTTCCTACCTCCGTAGGCATTGCAGACCATCTGATGACTAAATATAGCACATGATAGGATACCACTCTTCACACTCCACTGTCCTCCGCGGGACTCAAACCACACAAGTTGCCATCATTTTGTCTCCATGTTGCAGCCGTGCATGGTGATGCTCTGCTGTAATATCCTCATGCTTTGACTCAGTTTGATGTCATATTGTCTGGTCTAAGTGAATGAGATTTCAGAAGCACTCAGTCTTGATAAATGACCTCTCTGGTGGAAAAGGGCTCATCTTTGGCAGGAAATGCCCAAAGATTCATGGAAGCCAAAGGTTTTTTTTCCTTTTAGTTGACTTCACTAAGAGAGTAAGCAAGTGTGCAAACAGGCCAGAGAAATTATGAAAACTTACTCTAAAATTCTTTTTGTATTTGTGGTCATTGCCTTTCACACAAACACACATCTAGTTTTTAATCCACTGAAGACATTAGCAAGCAGCTAGAGAGCTCCACTTCTACAACTCAACAGACTTGTGTAAGGAGGGACGTCAGGATTAGTAACATAGCCTTTGAGGAATAATTTACACCACAGAGAATCAGACAACTAAAGCTCTGAAAACTACACAAGTCATCTACCTCCAGTCTCTTGTTCTCACACTTTTTAGTTTGGGCAATTATCATACAGGCTATCACATCTGCCTTAGTTTAGTTTGGTTTGCATTTGTTTGGGCTTGATTGTGGTCGAAAGGCTGAAAACTGAGCCCCAGTTGGTCAGAATAGAGGCACAGAAGTAAAAGGGATTTGCCTGGTTAAGTTAAAAAACGAAAACAAAAACAAAAAAACCCAGACTGTTTCCCACAGGCAAACAGCAGGAGCTGCCCACAGGAGCCCGACTGCAGGCAGGCAGAAGGACCTGCCTACAGGACCCAATATGCAGGCAAGCCGAAGGAGCAGTCCACAAGACCCACCTACAGGACCCGTTTGCAGGCAAGAACCTGGCTGTTGGGAAGGACCAGAAGCCAGAATAGCAGCAATGGGGCATTCTCTGCTCATTAGCTATTGATTGCAATTTACTAACCCTTGGCTTCTGACCCACTTATGAAGTGCCTATTCAAATCAAATAAGCACTTTGCAAGCTGCCTTTTACCTGGCAATGGGAAGAAATTTGGGGAAGATGTGTTTTCCCTCTCACTGTAGCTATCCCAGCTCCTGGTTTCTTGTCCACAATACTGTTTCCTTTTTCCCTTCTGACTCCTGCTGCAAGGAAGTGATGTGTACAGTGGATCTGCTTTTCCAGATGACCTTAGATGTTCCCCCTCTTCTCCCTTCCATGTGCTGACAGTCCTATTGCTCTTTTCTGTCACTGGCTGTTCCCTTAATTCCTTCGAATTCAGTGTATCATTGTAGTGAAGTTTCAGACACTTATAACCTTTTCTATAAAATAAGATTTGTTCCTGTGGAATGCAGCAAGTTTAGAAAAAATATCTTTGGTACATCACTGCTCACTTAGTATTTCTGCACATAATCTATACCATACTGTGGAACTTCTAACAGGGCTGTTTTACTCAGGTGCCCCGCAACGGTGAGGAGAGATGAATTGTTAGCAAAGAGGTCTTTGCATGTCTGTGGTTAGATGCCACAGGCAGCTACATTTAGTCACCTGACATGTTTTAAGTGTAAGAAAATGCTTTAGACTGAAGTTTTGTGTTGTTCCAGCGTTAGTCAAATAGTCTGGCATAAGGTAGGTCAGGTTTCTTTTCCACTGATCTGAGGATGCCTGTAAAATGGTTTGGGAAGTGCCTTTGTGAAGTTTCCCCTTAGCCATGGTATCCTTTAGTAGATTAAGGATACCTTACAAATAGTTCGATAAGATTAATAATTTATTGTGCTGGAATATCATAAATGTTTAATCCATTGCTGAGCTTTGAATCAATGGATCAGTCACTCACCCTAACCTGAGCTTTGTTCAGCATAAAGATTAACAAACAAAAGTGATGTACTAAAAAATCATTTTAATCTTAAAGTTCCCTTTCTGGCAAGTAATATATTATTGAAATAATCTTCCTGATTCTCCTTCTAAGCATTCCCAATGAACACTTCTCAAGTCTCTGTATTCCTATCATGTTACACCCATATTCTCTCTGCTAAAATGAAGACAAAGAGATCTCATCTAGGCAAGGTCTGTTCATTGATTTCTTGTGAAGTCCTGTGTGTCTTGCACTGCTAAGCCCAGGTGACCAGAGACAGGCCCAGGAGTCAGTTTCTTCTTTTGCACTGCACTTGTGCAGAGCGCATGAGGTACAGGGCCACAGTGATCTTTTCACTATTTTACACCTCGTTTGCACAGAATAATGGGATCAGCAGACTACAGCAACAGTGAAGTTAAGTCTCCACATGGGTGCATCTGAGTGCAAGTATGTATTTGCTTTATGCTTCTCTTAAAGGGTCTGACGGGTAACTGACCATATGGATATACTATGAAGATGTGGTGTTTATTCACTGTAAACTACTTGTTATTCACACCTGCTTTTCACTTTATAGCAGATTCATGAGAGTGATAGGCCCACATTTCTTTAACACCTAGATGCTAAGAAACAGGCTTAAAGCAGCTACTCACAAAAACACATTTGAATACTGGTCTCATCAGTGCTCCTCAGCACCAAGAAATTTACCACAATTTATACATGGAGCTGCCAGTCATTAATCCTGAATATTAAACACAGAGGAGTAGAAGGGCACTAGAGTCTAAAGGCCAGGGGCATTTCCTATTTGTACAGTGTCCTAATCAAGGCCTTAATTGCTGAAATTTAGGTCAGTCAGAAACCCCAGAAGTCTACCTCCCTCCCAAAATAACCCTGATTCTGGAAGCCATAACTAGTATCATCCTTAACCTTATTCAGTGCCTTATTATTTGGGTATTAGAGCTCCCCAGTAAATGGTTTTATTCCAGAATGCATAATAGCTCATCTAAGTCCTTTAAAAGGTGTATCGGTTGTTGTTTTGTTCATTTGGCTCTGATTTTCCACAATAAATAGGAAGTTTGGACTTCCATGAGCATCACTGAGTTAGTCTGAGTTAGAACTTTTCAGCAGCAGCAAAGCTGGTTCTGTTGGCCTCTGGGACCACATTAGTTCATCTGTAGTATGCATGCTTAGCCTTTTCTCAATGGTGAGAAATAACCAAATATTAATGATATCACTAATAATACAGGAAAGTCTGAAGATCCGTGTCCTAGTGCCCCCAGCCCAACTCACCCTTCCCACTGGAAGACGACTCTCACAGCATCTCACATGGCAGCAGCAAGGCACCCCTTCAGCTCATCTGGAAAATGGAATTGGGAAACACTGCTGGTGGTCTCTAGGCAGAAGTGCTCACCCTCTCCATGAGGAGAGGTTCTCTTTCTTCAAGGAGTTTGGAAATGCTCCATACCACCACCACGCATGTGCCCTGGCACAGTCTGTTCTTTGCCCTGCTCAGCAGCCAGGATGACTGAGCTCCTGGCACTTTAGTCCTGTTCCTCTGTCCTCACTGTAACCACCAAGCACATGCAAAACCTAATTTTACACATCTGTAAATCAAAGGCATTAAAATTTTTTTCTACCACTGTTTCAGGGCAGAGAACAGTAATCCTAGAACAGCTACCATGGAGGCAGCACTTTCACACATAATGTAGGATCCAGCGGGGTGTGCTGAGGGAGGTGTGTCTACACAACTATGTATGATTTCCACACCAGTTCTCTGTGAACTGGGGTAAGTCTCTATATAGCATGTAGATTTTCCTCAGGATGAAATTGGAAGAGCCTGTATTCATGCCAGCAAGACTGAAATTCCTATTATTTAATTATAAAACAGATGAAAATAGTATAGGATAATTAACATATATTAATGCAAACATGTACAACCCAAAACTCTCCCCTGATAGTTCATTATCAGCAAACAGTCCTCAATTACATAAAACAAAGTCTGGCCCAACAACAACAACAACAACAACAAAACCAGATTAAAAAAATCTCCATGTAAAAGCTATGCAAACATCAATCCCTTCAGGCTAAAATTATGCAGTTATACTGTACTTCACAATGAGGCTGAGCTGCTGTCAAGCTTACCTTGCATGACTCATGGTGAATCATGGACAAAATCATGTATTAGAGAGATGCCGCCCACACAGAGCAGTGTGTTGAGTTGTTCCCACCCTACGGCATCCCACTCCAAGGAAAACATTTGTTCACATTTGGCACTGCAATTATTCTGTTAACACAGTTACTTAGGTTATTTCTGAATGTTTCTGATAGGGAAGCTTTTCAGTTTGTTAATACTGAGGTATAATTAACAGTCGGGAACATCAGGTCAAACCTAATCCCTAGCCATCTCAGAGAAATTCCCCATCTGTAGCATGGGGGAGGGGAGAAGATAGTATTACATGACACATTTAATTCAAAAATAATTCTAATGGGATAGAGTTACATCATCATTATCAAGAAGAAAGCAGTAGCAAACAGGAAATCAGAATTCATTAGCTAAAGCATATATCCAGGTATTGAAAGAGCATTATCATAAAAGCATCCACAACTCAGTGATTCTATTAAGAATTAAGTCTGTCTCAGAATTTGCAAATTTGTAAAATTGTGAAGGACTTGAACTCTGTAAAATAATTCCATTCACTAAAGCATGGCATTGCTCATTCTTTAAAGCAACCAGCAGTCATTTTCACTCTGCTGCAAAATTCGTGAGCACCAGAGGACAGCAGAGACAAAGCCTTGGGAAAAGCTACAGAAAACTCTGTAGCTCCAGATGGCGGCTTTCCGTGAACAGCGTCAGTAGGTAGAGAGAAGCAAACAAATTACCCTCTTGGGCTATAGCATTCCCAAAGCATTCAGATCATATTCAACTACTTTTTTTCCCCCCAGAAAACCCCAGTCCATGGTATAGATCAAAGGATCGCTTTGATTTTGTGAAGTTTGGGTAATGATATCTTCTGTGGAGGTTGTGTAAATTCTGCTACTGTAGTTACATTCACAAAGTCTCATAACCATAAGAACCCTTCTCCTCTGCTTAACAGCCACTTTGTCTTTTTCCTTCTTTATAAAAGTCTTGATGGACTTTCAAAGTGTTTTACATGCTCTGTGAGAACCACGAGGAGGTACATTTAAATTTTTAATACGTAATGTTTTATCTGTATCTATGGAAATTAAAAACCTTCAGCCATTAAAGCTAAAGGAAATAGGTTAACTTTGTCAAAGCAGGCTATAGTTATTGAAATAGTCCCAGCAGGTTGGTTTCAGTGCAGTACACTTCTGTCCTGAATCTTTGCTGTATTTTATTAAAAATGTGCACAGCAACATCTGTGTGTTGTCAGATTCAAGAATATAAAGGTCCACATGGAAAGTAACAATACTAGAGGAAAAACTAACTGCATGAATGAAATTAAAGAGGAGCCATATGGGACCAAGCACAGTCCTAATAATGTTACAAATATCTACACTGACTGAAAAAGTTTATCATTACCAATTACTATTTCACAGGAAAAAGACGTATATGAATAGCTCCACATGAGGCTAGAAAAAGGAAGAAAAGGGTAGACTGTGATTCTTGCTTTTAAATATCTGAGAAGTGCATCACCAGTTCCTGCAGGGCTTTAGAACCTGATCAGATAGCTCACCTGAAGCCAATTAGTAAAGCATGTGCTGAACATCCTGTTGAATCAGAGAGCACAGATACAGAGGCAAGAAGGACCTTTTTATAGAAAGACAGTATGTCTGGCATCTAATTGTTCCCTTAGTTTTCCACTATTTAAGTTGCAGATGAGGACAATGCTATCATCACGGATAGTGAAAGTTTGCTTCAGTTAACATAAAAGCACAAGGGTGCTTTCACCTACTTGTAGAAAAGCATTATAGAAGCATTTAAACAAAAGCATCATCATGCAATCCCTGCATACTTAGATATGTCTCAATTCTTGCAGAAATTTCATGTACAGGGTGCTACATTCCAGACGTGCATCCACAAACTAAATAGTAAGAACTTGCAAAGGGCACAGTGAGCTAAAATCCAGCCTTAGTCTATTGTTCAATACACAGTTGCTTCAGAATGAACACTTAATAGGTCACATTGCACTTCAAATACAAAGGAACACCTTCTTTAAGCACTAACTTCAGTGATTGTAGTTTACTCCTTCCACTTCTCTGCAACTGATAAAGAAAATCAAGAGTAAACAAATAAAATATTACCTTCTTTTGACTGTTCGGTTTGCACTCATAGATGAGGACTTCTTACAACATGTGTGTGTTTCTGGAGTTCAGTGTAGCTCCTCAGTCGGTCTGAATTGCAATGGTAACAGTGAGATCAAGCCTAGCAAAGGCAGTGTGTGAGCAGTCTGGAACTTCCCTATGGAAGAAGCTACAATCATGTACATGGATATTTCAATTCAAGGCCTTTCTGTTGCAGTGAGATCTACTAGTCAGTCCTCTGACATCCATGTAAGCTTCACTGTGGGATCATGGCCTGGGGCAGATCCAGTGATCCAAAGTAAAAAGTGCCACTGTCTTCGTTGTTCCTAGTTCAGCGACTACCAACTCATCTTTTCCCCTGCTGTCCCCTCGCAGTCTCTGCCTTATGAACTTCTCTTTATTTAAAACAAAAACTTACCTGTTTTCTGTCTGCATCTGTTTATTGTAAAGAACTACACCACAAAAAGCTGCTGTCAGGTTGAAGTGTTTCTGTCTGTACATAAAAAGGAGAAATACTCTCCACATCTTATTTTTTGTTCACTAGTCAGGAATTTCATTCTCAAGCTGAGGGTTGAGGCTAAAGCTATAGCTTTCCATTTCCAAAGTATTAAACAGAAGCCTTCCTGCAAAAAAAGGTAATCTGAAAGCAAAGCATTTTACACCTAGCTGTGGTCACCTGGTTTTATCTAGAGATCAAGAATAGTTTCCTGTTGACATTTCAAAAAATAGTGTAATTTTTCTTTCACAAAGAAAGAAACACAAATATATCCTTTCTTGTAGGCAATGCTGGGACGAGGGAATGGAGAGTCCTCAAGAAAGAAAGAGGATGACGAAGTTCAGAGCAGGCAGAGAATAATCCCCATTGGAAGAAAGATTTACGAGTTCTACAATGCTCCCATCGTGAAGTTTTGGTTTTACACCGTAAGAAATCTTTCCTGTTACATTATTAATGTTTGTACAAATACTGAAATTGGACTAAAGTCATTTAAGGTGTGTCATTGAAGTCTACATTTATATGTATTGGAGGACTTACCCATAAATAGTTTAATAAAAATATTTGGGGGAAGTCTGCTAGCTCTTGCAAACCTTTCTAAGACTTTTAATGATTGTAATTTTGCTCAGGATGTTAATAGCTAAAATTTGAATGATTGTGTATATTTTTCTTTAAATAAAATGTAAGTGGAAGTTTGCTGTCATGCTCCCAAGGAATTCCCTATAGGAGAATTCAAAATAGGATTGCTTCTAATAGTAAGCCCAGTGGGAGGCTGGTCTAAATCAGGATTTGTATTATATAATAATTGATGAAATATTCTAGTTTGAAAACAAACC
>VZTI01006484.1:0-10242 GCA_013397865.1 Struthidea cinerea
AGGGAACCCTCACCCACAGGCAGTCATTAGAAAAAGTGTAACTGCGACTCAGGGGAGCCCCTTGACATGTGCTGCAGCGCGGCACTGCGTCTGTTTTCTTACACTATCTTTTGTCTTAAGGAGTTTGTGAGAGAAGGATGACTCAGATTCAGCCTTTGCTCACGACAGGCTCCACCCATTTACCAAACACCCACAATGAATATCAAGTTCTTCCACAACAGTAAGGGAAAGCTGTTGGGTTTATATTTTATTAAACATCATCCCAAGACTTCAAAAAATGAAGGGATTCCAAATGCCCTAAGCCAAAGTTTTGATCTCTCCCTCCAACAAATCATCAGATGCATGAGACTGTAGCAGCTGCATTTAGCAAAAAATCTCCACTTTTAATACCTTTACAGAATTATGCTTAATGAAAAATTTCTCCTAGAGAATTTATAACCTTGTAAAAGTGAATTATATGTATTCCTCACCCAAAGCAAATCACACTTCTTGCAGCAGCTCAAGACCACCTTAATCGGTGGCCTTTTGTGAGGGTTTTATTGTTTTTTAAACTCATAATTGATAAGACAAGCAGTTCAGTAGTGCACTGATGGGTTTGGCAGAAGCACCTCGTCGTCGGTGTGGACACACAAATAGTTTTGTGTCTCCTCTCTTCCTCCCTCCCTTTGAGCCAGGCTGTCACACTGAACCTATTAACACAGAAGATCCATCAAGGGAATCTTAAGTAAGCTCCTTAAGCAAAACCCAGCTGGATAAGATCACACCACCAATTTGAGATGTAATCTTTGGCTTGAAGCAGAACAGGGAGAGCTCACATTAAGAATTCCACCAGGGCAGCTAATAACCTCTAGAAGATAACAAAAGGGTACCAACACATTCCAGTGGCACAACTCCTTGCAAGTGAAACACGTCTGGGCAAAACCCCTCCCTCTTCGTGTTCAGTGCAGTTCCAACCTAACCAACCCCAACGAGAACTTGATACCAAAGCAGGCACATGTCATGACAATTACCACACAGGCATCTCCAGCAAATTCTTTTAAGGCACACTGCAAACTGCCTTGAAAGCCACAGGTAATCTCTGAGCAACAGGCTGCCCTCCAATGCTCTGGAAAATAATGTCTAGGAGTATTTTCATGCTGCATTCCTTCTAGTAATTAATTAAGAGCCTCCATTTCTAACTGGGATGAAACTCTAAGCAGTCTTGCCAGGAACATCCCAGGGTTACAGAAATCTTCCTGCAATACACAGAAGCCTGCAAAATAACTTAATGTATGGCTGGAATAGAAAAAAAAATACTATGAATAAAATTAGATACAGGCACTGTATTTTCCAGGCTTATAAACATACTACACGTAGTTTATCCAACATCATAAGAAACAAGCACTACACTAGAAATAGAATTCTAGCACTTATAGTGAATGATTACACATGCATATCTTTTATTTTTCAAGTTTCTGCCAGAAACACAAAAAAAATTCCTTCCAACAGACGCTGAATGCTAAATGCAAAATGAATAAGGGCAGGTTTACCAATCTAGCAGTTATATCATGTTTTGAATGAGCAATCCAATTACATAATGCTCTCAGAAGGAAACCTGCTCCAGCAGAACCCAAGGTAAATAAAAAACCAAAAACCCAAACCCTTTAGTGTACACAGTGGAGGGAGGGTGCATTCACTCTGTGTTGAAACACGTGTGAGAGTGCTGGAAAACAGCTGCTTGGGCTGGGTTCTAGAGGTATTGATGCAAGAGATATTTTTATCTGTACTATTGGATGCATATTTTTCAAGTTCTACGCTAGAAAGTTTTAATCTTTGCAGCAGGTTAGGACAAATGAAAAATTCCTTCCACTTCACACATGAAACAAGGAAACTCATCCTATGCTCCACGTTGCACTGTTTTTTTGGCCCCTCAGTTATTCTTTATTACCTGTATTCCCAAAATGTTTTCACCCCTTCTCCTCACCTCCTTTTCTTTCTTTACTGCTGCTCCTCCAGCCATTCTGCATGGTCCAGTTCTAAGTAAGGTCCTGTAGCTCTGTCTCTACCTCCTCAGGAGGTCATCCCAGTTCACAGCACTCCTCACAGTAACTTTTCCTGGACATCCCAATCTTCTCAATATCCTTTCGCCCTCCTTCTGGACAAAACCCAGAAGCTGCAGCAGCAGAGACAAGCACTCTCAGCAGCTTACTTTATCTTCCAAAGCTCACTGAAATAATTGTCTCTTTTTCCACACACACTGGAACACTTAGTACAGAAGAGCCTGCTCAGCCATCACTGCAAGTAATTGAAGCAGCAGGAGTAGCCTGCTGCCTTAGGGCACGTGCTTTCTTCCTTCTGCCTTTCTTCATCCCAGCCTCTGTAAAAACATCAGCACCACGGGTCTCTTCTCGCTCTGTTGTCTTACCTTCTAAATGTTACACCCTCCCAGCAATGCTGGTAACAAGCAAGGATTTCAGCCACAGGTCACAAATCTCAAGCCTGCATTAGGTCACAGCAGAGATTCAGTTTGCTACCTCCAGCTTCATACTGACGTGTAGAAACACAGAGCTCTCACCTTTGCGTTTCCTTAGCAGTTTTATACTGCCTTCTGTTCTGTCCTCTTCCAGGACATCCCTTCTCTTACCTTCCTACCTAAGCAGAGCAGCAGATATTCCTGCTCCAAGTCACTTGCATGAGTACTTACTGAGGGGAGTGTAATTCCACACGAAGTTTGTGACTAGGCGTATGCTGGAGATAGTGTAGATTTATCTTCTCTGTAATAAACATGTATTCCTGCTATTAACAGTACCACACAACAGACCGAAAGCAGCAGGAACATATTCAGACCCTTCCTGACTATAAACATTCATATCATGACTTGCAGTGCTTTTCTCCTGTCTCTACTTTGAAGCTGAGATGGGGAAAAGAAGCATTTAAGTAATTAGAAATTACTTTACCTGTACACAGGTGTAAAACTGCAGCCCCTTCTCCTTCCCTACCATCCTATACTACCTGTTCAAACTTCTCATCCCATCTCACCCATTTCTCCACTTCTTATCTTGCCTTCCAGCAAATCACCACTAGTTGCCTTCTCAGATCTCTTTCTCTCCCTAGGACTAGAAGTTCACCTCATTCATATTTTCTTCTCCAGGTCGACTCCTCCAGATTCCCTCAAGCACTCTCAACTCTCCAGACAAATGGTTTCAGGTTGCGTCTCTTTCCTGCCTCAGTTCCTTGTTCCTTTACTCCCACAAATCAAAGACAGCTTTCCTCATCACTAAGGCTGGGCTGCAGATGTGCAAACTGAAAAGAAAATTTCTAAATACAACCCGTGTCTTTACAATCTGTTCAAAATCACTCCTTTTCGTTACTTTGTTTCTCTTCCCTTTCTCATCACAAAGCTCCAGTAAGCAAGCAGATGGTTGCTACAAAGGTGAAAAGGGATACTCCATCCTGGAGTGTGCCTGTGCCTCCACTCTCACTTTAGTTCAGGGCCAGGGGTCAGCTTCACCTGAAAAAATTGCTCAAGCCAGGTACCTAGCCATGAACACATGAGATGAGCTGACAGAGCTATGCACAGTTATAAATGACAGATCTGTGTGGAAGTGAACTGGGAAAAAAAACCCTAAAAACCAGGCAAAAGCCAACACAAACCGTAATGGATTAACATATGACAACATCCTGAGCCTAATACTACTACTGGTGCTGTTTTTTCTTAATTCTCTTTGACATAAAAAGCAAAGGGTTGAGGACATTGTCCTGCATTTGGCCGGGACAGAGTTAATTTTTTTCTCAGTAGCTGGTAGAGTGCTGTGGTTTTTTAGATGCATCACGTCTCTCCAGTACTGTATCTCTCGCTACCAGGATCTCCAAACGCTTTCAAACTTTACGCCGACAACAATAAGACGAAATCAGATGTGCTCAATACACCTGACGTCTTTTACAGCCCCGAGCTGCAGTTTCGGTAACACAACCCGCACCGTGCCGTTCCCACCTGCCTTTCCCACTGTTCCCTGCTAGGCAACACCGTGACTCTCTTCTTCACCCAGGCGTGGAGGGGCTGCCCTCAGCACCGCTCTCCACGACCACGTCCCACGGCCTCCGCTCGCCGCCGGCTCGGGGCTGCTCCCTCGGCGCCGCTCTCCCCCGGCTCGGGGCTGCCCTCCCGGGCTGCTCCCTCAGCGCCGTTCTCCCCGTTCCGGGGCCGCCCCCAGCGCCGCTCACCCACCTCTCCGCGCAGTTTGCGGCTCAGGCTTTCCCAGTAGCGCGTCGGGACCTGCGATGCGCGGAGCGCGGCCCCGTGCAGGGCCACGAAGGCCGCCAGACCCTCCTCGCCGTCTCCCGCCATGGCCGGGCCGGAACGCGCCGGGCGGGGCGGCCCCGCCGGGGGCGGGCAGGGAGGCGGGAGCGGCGCTCGGGGCGTTCCCGGAGACGGAGGGGGCTCGGCCCTGGAACGGGGCTCGGGTCGGGGAGACCGGGAGGCCAGGGCCGGTTCCAGACACCCCGGAGGAAGAGGGGCCTGAGGAGGGTTCAGTCTGGTGAGGAGATGCGGGTTCTGCTTCTCCTTTGTTCTTCTCCTGCCCTTGAGCTTTAATAAAATTACAGCGTTCGTTGTGCAGTGCTGGCTACAAGATTTTTTTTTTTATTTTTTTTTTTATTTTCCCGGTGTTTTAGGGACTTTTCTGGAAGGCCCCAGCCATAGCCCCTGACACGGGGTGTGAGGCATGGCAGGACCTGACTGCGGGCCACAGCAGTGGGAATTGCTCTGAGTTGTGATGCTCAGGAAAAACATACCGTGTCAGTCATTTACTACATTAAAGCTTTTTTATTTTGAGCATTGACAAGAGAATTTTAACATGTAGGCCTGTCTTAAATACCTGTCAGTACAAGAGGGAGGTGTGTTTTTTGCAAGCGCCTGTAGCAGAGTGCTGGCTTCCCAGTGCCTTCCTTGGATTGTTTAGAAGAGATTTCTAAGAAAATCTCTTCATTCTAAGGTTTTGTGGGGAATAGTCTAAGCCAGTTTAACCTGAGGCTTTTTACACATTTCTGGTAGCTTTGATCTCGCCTCAGGTATGGTTATAAAGCTCCGAGAGCGAAGCCAGGTGTCCGACACTGCTCAGAGCACGGGTCAGGGCTTTGCTGTGCCCACTGCTGCTGCTGGGAGCACCCACATGGCTCCCTCTGTGGATTACCTGTGTCAGAGACTGTGGAAACTCCTTTTCCTGCCAGCCTATCCTTAAATTAAGGATTCAACTTCAATGCTGCTTGGGCTGGTAGCACAGCACTGTGCTGGGAGGGGTGTCCTACAGCCCTGGAAATAGTCAAGTTCAAGAAATGGCATTTTAGGATCTAGTAGCAGGTCAAGAAAGCCTCACATTCACAGACTGCAGTCAGTGGAGAACATGCCATGTTGAAGAAATACCTCTTTGCTCTCTGCCCTCTCTAGTGTTGCTGGACTGGTATCCTCTGTAACTACCCAAGAGTAGCAACAATCCCTTTCTCCACATAAGCACAGAATTATTCAGGAGAAAGGTCCATTATTAAAGGGCTGTGATAGGTTGTCTGGACAGAGAGAAAGTAGAAAGAGATAAAAAATGGTGCGTACGTGCTGGAACTAGACATCACTTAGCAGCTGAGGATCTAACTCAGTCTCCAGGATGGCTATCTGAATAGTAAATGCAGGCAAATTTTCCTCTTTGCCTGAGACTGTGTCTGCCTCACCACGTGCTGTGTTCCCACATTTCCTCAGCATAAAGGCTCCACTAGGATGTCTCTAAGGAGACCTCCCTGATTAAACAGCAGAAGATCAAAAAATAGTTGGATTTCCAGTGTTCCTTGACTGTGTTCCCACCCTGCTACCCTGAGTTTGAGCACATTTTTTTTGCTAATATTGTGGTTCAGGAAAAGAGGATGGCTGTGGTGTTGGTCTTGCCCTAGTATTGTAAAATGTGGAGATTTGACCACTTACCAGGCCTCCTGGGGACCTTGCTTACTGAAAAGGCCACCCTTCCCTCATTTCTGTCTTTGTCATGTTACGTAATTAACTCAAATCTTTTACTTACCTTAAAAAAAATCAGTCTTTTTTTCCTTAAACAGACCAAGGGGTGTTTTCCTGTCTTTGTTCAGTAGAGCCACAGTGATCATGCCTTGTCCATAGGCAAGGGGAATGTGATCCTATTCAAACGTGAGATTTACATAATTCTTTTTCTCACCAAGTGTAGGCAGGTGTTTTCTCACTGCTTGTTTGCACTTCCACCTCACTTTGGATGGGAGTTCTGGCTGCTGGCCAGCTGGCCATGGTTCCAGGCTGTTTAGGTGAGTTTTCAGGTCTGGGGGCTGCTGCTGATAAACTCCAAGTAATAGACACAGTCAGAACCACTGAGGTTAAGAGTAGCCTGTAAGTGGGCTCTTCCCTGACTTTTGTCCAGCGCTTACCTAAATGTGGTCTTACTCAGCTGGTGTGCTTGGCAGCTTGTTTTACTTTTTTTGCTGGTTTTCCACAACAGCAGCAATTCCTGGAGCAGGGAGCGGGGGCCAGCACTCACCATTCTTCTACCACTGCTTCAAGCAACACGAGGCTTTTAGGAGCAGTCCTCCTACTGTGATGTAGATCACCTGTGATGCCAGAGCCATAGCCCAGGGATACCACTGCCAGCCTCTCATGAAAGCAGGTGTGTGTGGATAATCTTTGTAAAGAGAAGTCACCACAGTATTTGATTCTGATTGTTTCCTGAGGAGGAGTGGCTGATTTACAGTGCCTGAACAGTGCAGCCCTTACTCAGGCAATGTGCTTGTTAAATTTAATGGGTTACTTTACATAGGCATTCACAGAGTATGCAGAAAGGTCTCAGCAAGGCTAAGCTTACTAGCACTACCCCAGTCTAAACTAAGAGGACTTAGCCTGCTGGCACGGTCCATAGGAAGCCAACCCACGGAGCCCTCGAGCCTCTCTGTCACGGCAAGCCCCATGACTTATCCACCACCACCACATTTAGTTCCCGCCCTGCAGCAGTCTGTAGCAGAAATTTATCATGAGTTAGCAGATGTGAAGTAGCATTTGCCCCCAGCAAACACAACTAAAGTTTTTCAAAGTTTTGCAAGTCTGGAAGTTTGTGGCTTTATTCCAAATGTTTACGGCTATCTCATCCAAATAGATCTGATGTGCATTCCTCACTGCACATTTCTGTTGTTTTAACATGAGAACCTTCCTCTTTGCCAACATGGCATGGAAACCTCCTTAAGAGAGGTAAGGATATAAGGGGCAGAAAGACCTTAACATCATAGTGAAAAGGAGGCGAAAGGACATATTTTTGCTGCATTTGACAACAAACCCTCTAATACGTTATAAAAGAAACCATTTGCTTTCAAGTCAACAGCTTTCTCAAGGGTAAAACTAGAACTTCAAAGCATGGAAAGCTGTGATAGGGGCTTAGATGAGAGGAACATCTTTTGGTGTGAATATTTTATCATAGCTGTATATGTGAGTTTAAAACCTCAGAGAGGTTTGTAAGAAGGCAAAATGTATTCTTCTGCATCAAAATAGCAGTTACTGTGTATAGATTTTGCCTGCTTGCTTTGTGGACAGGTACAATTTTTGGGAAGGTTTTGCAACACCCACCTGTCAGCTGGAGTCTGTACGAGGTCTCTCCCATACCCTGGCTGTCGTTGACAGTGGGGATGTGCTGTCCTGCTGTGTGCCTGGACGGACACCCGAGTGAGGAGGACAACCCATGTTTTGGTCTTGGAATTGGGTGCCCATGTGAGCGTGGAGTTTGGAAAGAGCCTCGGAGAACACCCTGCAGGTGGATGAGTGATCTTAGCAGGTTGGACTCAGCCTCCTCTCTAAAAGTCTGGCAAGAGATCAGTGTGTTAGGGATAATGAACCAAACAAATTGTCTGGCACAAACAATACTTTGCCTGCGTGTTTTCCCCAAGAGACACATTTACTGCACCCACATTATGTGCTGACATAACAGACGCTGACAAGCACAGGTGTTTTACTTTCAAAGATACTCTCTCACTGCTCCTGCAGTACTGGGGTGGAGGGAGGCTGCCCTAATTCTGGGGGTACAACATGAAAAAACATCTTGCCAGACAGCTCCAAGGATCTTGTGTCCATGTAGGCAATCCAGCATGCTGCCCTCAGTCCTGAGGCATCCTGCTGCACCTCCACAGCCACTGCTGCAGTTTTTCACCAGCTGCTTGGGTGCCTTCAGAAAGGCAGATCCCTGCTCTTCCCTTTCCTGTGTCTTTAGGCATCCATAACATGCTGTCTCGTATATTACTTTTATAACAGTTGGAGCATTACTTAGGAATACTGTTCTACACACACAATACAAGTGACTGCTGGAGGTGCTGTTATTCTACATTTGAAGAAGTACTTTTGGAGTGAAGCGTATCTCATGCAGTGCTGACTGCCCATTTAGATGTTATATTTGAGAGGCAAAAATAGCCAGTTCTGGTGGTTGTATAGTACAGGCCCTTTCTGTGACACCAGGAGTCAGCTGATGTTGATTCCTGGACAAAGAGAAGAATAAATAATCTATGCCTGCCTTCACTTACCTGCTGGGTTGTGCCAGAGTGCTGTTCCTTAGGCCATCACGTTTTGTATACTTGTTGGGAAGTCATGGAAAGATTGGAACTGAGAATGGACCCCTCTCCAATTGTCACCACGCAATGCCTGTTTAAGTACACGAGAATCTTGTACTCAAATGAAGACTGTCACGACTGCTGAAACTTAAGTGGCTGTTATAAAATAGCTTTTTCTACCCTATTGTAGAAGGCAATCGGTTTGACAAGCAGGACTCTCCTCTCACGAAGCTGTGCTGGCTGTGACTGATGCCTGTGTTGTCCTCCAGGTATTTTTCAATACCTCCTAGAATAACCTTTTCCATGATTTTACCAGGCACTGAAGTGACACTGACAGGCCTGGAGTCCCAGGAGTCCTCCTTCCTTGCTCATCTTGAAAATCGGGACCATGTTTGCCAGCTTCCAGTCAGCTGGGACCTCTCCGGATTCCCATTCCAGATTTTGTCCTTGCGCACAGATACTGCATTACCAGTAATCAACTTGATTTCCAATGACTCTGAGGAACTTTGAGGTTCAGCTTTTCCATCTCTGATAGGAGCTGACTTTTCTTGTTACTCATTTAAAGCTCTGAAGCCACAAGGACAGCTGAGTGCCCTTTCATACGGCACATCTGCAGTCCCATAAAAGTGATGTTGTGTCTTCTTGGAATGCAGTGAGGACATCTGCCCATATTACCTGAGTGAATTACTACCAGCTGAAAAAGGCAGTAATTGGTATTTTGCAGCCAGTTTCCTGATGCCTTTCAAACCTGCCAGACTGTTGCTGTTACGTCCGAGGCGCATAAAGAAAACGACACAGAGTCCAGGCTCATGAACAAGTGGAAGCCGAAGCTTTTCTTTAATAATTTTCTGACTACTATATAGGATAGATTGCAAAAAGTGTGTTGAGTGGCAATAGGTAATTGGTTCCTCGGCCATCCATTCCTTGAGAGGATTGGCCAAGTTCTAAGAGACCTATTCCATAATATTTTCAAAGTCAAGGCCATAACAATCTTGCAAAACAGCCTGCAGGTGCAAGAAGTTTATGAAACTGTGACCTTGTTTAAAATAGTTTACATAGGAAAGACAGTCTGCTCACAGAATATTGAGAAAAGGCTGAAGAATTTCTCTGATTCTAGCTTTTTAGCACCTACACCAGAGAGACTGAGAGTCATCAGTCATGCTGACAGGATTTATATAATTACCAATACATATAAAAATCAGCGAAGCTGATACTGTCACATTGTAAATGCTTTCTCTTAACAAGCTGAACTGCTTACATGAGGATAGCAGCAGAATGGCACGTGCCATGCTGGTGCATGGGAGCTTCCCTCCTCTTTCTTTGAAGCTGTTTCTCAATAGAGGGGTGTGACAAAGGGCAGCTGCATGAGCTATACATGGTAGCACCAGAGTTAGTTTAACAAGTAGTTAAAGGTCCTGGAGGGATATTGGTGTGGTGGTCCTTCACTGTAGCCAGGATTTCTTCTTTGAAAAACTCTTGTTGAAGCCTGTCTGGAAGGAACTTACGTCAGTGTCCCAAAATCTCCAGTGGTTTGATGAGAAAGAAAAAGCCCTCTGTTGCTTAAGGATGAAAATTATACCAAAATATGTAAATGCTACCAAAAATAGAAGTTCTCTTCTGATTCTTGTCCACACTTGTGCAAGAAGCCTTGTCCATTGTCTTGGGGTGACTTTA
>VZTI01006496.1:0-19183 GCA_013397865.1 Struthidea cinerea
TAAAGTCACCCCAAGACAGTTGTGGAAGCAGGTTCCCTGAGGTAGCTCCATCCTGTTTACCTGGTTCTTTTTGACTGTCCAGTGAAAGCAGTTTACAGCTTCAGAGGGTTCCTAATTTAGTTAGATTGTCCTAAATCGCCTTTGCAAGTCTTTCAGACATGTTGAGCAACTGCTAGCTTTATACTTTGGAGTGTTACCTCCTGGGCTAAGGCATGTCTGTGTGTCAGACAACAGTTAACAGTATGAGGTTGATGTCTCTTACAGAAGAACTCTGGAAAACCTATTAGGAACCACCTAGTCAGTGGAAGCTGAATATTCGGTTGTTCACTTTGCTATTACTGTGGGGTGTGACTTGCCTCCACCTAAGAGTCAGCACATCAGAGAGGAATGTGGGCTTGCACTCCAGCTCCTGCTGAGTGTGTTGTGTACCTGGGCTCAGCCTGTTTGGTCTCAACTAAGATGTTGGTGGATGAAGCTCTATGTGGAAACATTTCCTTTTTGCTGCCTCTGCAGCAGCACTGCTATAGCACTTTGAATCAGTGAGTTTCATGGCATTGATTTTGGATGATTTTGAATGTGATGAAATATTTGTAAACACTCTCAGCTCAGTGTTTTCTTCTGGCTGCTCGCATAAAGCATTGCAAAGAAGTGAGCCTGAGGCTCACTAACCCTAACCCCCTGAGGACTCATTCAACCCCCCCCCCCACCAAGAGTATAGCACGTATGTGCTGCCCTTTTCCAGTCAATATGCTATATTGTAATAGAAAACTAGGTCAGACCAGTTTGTTTTGGTTGGTTCTTTACAGAAGTAGATTTGCTGATGTGGGCCATCTGTCTTTCAGATATTTATCATTAATTCAGTTTGTTTTGGGAGTCTGAGGCTGACAGGTCTCCAGTTCCCTGTGTGGTTATCATCCTCTTTCCTTTTTGTGGTGATTAGTGGTTCTGCGCTTGCTTTCAGGTGGTGCTTTAGGTCTCCTCTCATTTTCTGTGAGTTCACGGTGTCAGTGGTTTCATCTATTAGTGTGTAGTTGGTTTCAGTCTGTTAGTTAGGGGTTTTTTTTAATGATAAAAAATTTGTAGTAAGATTTCATCTGTTTAAGTTGACTTACCTACATGAGTCCCTTCTTTAAACGTATTCCTCAGTCAGCACTGTAGTCAGTTGATGTCCCAGCTTTGTTTTACCATAAAATAATTTTTCTCTGTATCTTTATTCCACCTTCAGCACTTTTCTGTACTTTCTTGGCTTCCTGTGAAGCCTTACTGACCTGTGTGGAGTTGCTTAAAATCTTTTTTTTCTTTGAGATTCACTGCCCTTAATCTGCTCTACTTGTTCCTTCCTTATATTTGAATAGTTGATGTTAGCATTTCATGATCACCATTACCCAAGCCTCTTCCACCTTCAGATTTCCAAGCAGTTTCTCCCTTTTACCAAACCAGCTCCATCTTCTGAAGTGAACCGTCCCCAGGGTGTTGGAAGATGCATCCAGTTATGCCAGGGAATTTTTTGGATAAGCTCAGCTATTTTTATAGTACATGCCCATCTCTTGGGGCAGGTGTGTACTGAAAGATGGAAAATACTGGGCCGCTTTATTTTCCTATCAGATGTTACTGGAAAGCAGTTAGTGAAAGACTTTGGTAACCAGAGCTGTCAGTGTGACTCCTTGCAGGAACACTGACTTCACATAAAAGCTGACAGCATTAAGAAATGCCACTGTAGGTACAGGAAAGGGGTACATAATTTTGTTCAGTGTAGACTTTAAAGACAGCTCCTGATTTTATCATCCAGCAACTATTCAGAAGTCAAAATGCCAACATGTTGCAGTGCTAATCTTGTTTTCTCTGAGTCAAGCAGTTGGCATGGTATTTTATTAGTAGTGTTTTCCAGAATGTGTCCCAGGTGTTCACTGCCAGTTGCATCAGTCAGGGCTGTGATGTGGAAAATCTTGATGTTCCAACTGAGTGTAACCGTAGCAAGAGTGTAAATAGGTGTCTGATTGGTGTTTCATGGTCATTTTAGCAACAAGTCTGTTTCCCTTTTATTATGATCATAGATGGTAGGGTGAGTCTGGAGTCTCTAAGGAGTAATTAATCGTGGACCAAGCTGTAAAAATGCTGGAAATTCTGCTTGCTGGAGGTGCCAGGGTTGTGTGCTTGTCCATCATTTGCTCATCAGAAGCTTGAGAAAAGGGATCCTGCTGGTACCATTCCTCCTTGTCTCTTGGTTTGGATATGAACTGGGAGCTCCTCAGAGACTGGAGGGTGCTGAATGGGGTTTTGCTCAAGAGGGGAATATGATGTATGAGTTGTTGCATGGTTGCATTTTGCTGACCATTACTAACAGTGTCTGGACAAGTAGCATCTTCCTAAAGAATGCTGAATCTTTCATGCATGGCTCTGCACCTGGGGGTGGGACCTTAGACAAATCTCATTTAGCAAGTCTAACCGGCTTACAGCTGATTTTCTTCTCAGACATATGGAATTAACCAAAGATAATAAGGTCCACTCCTGGCCAGTATATTGTAAGAAATGACTTTTCATTTGCTGGTGTTGAGAGAAAAGAAGAAATAGTTGAGCTTGACTTTCCTTCTGCTGTTCTCCTGGTTACACCTCCATCTTCATCCTCAGTTATGACAGCAGTGTGCTGTAGAGACTTAAGTCTTTTTCTGCTTTCAGAAAGTTGCCCCATGCTTAAAAGAAGGAGGTAGGGATGGGGTCCTTGCCTTCTGCTTATGATTCAGCCTCTTGCTTCCTGTTAACTTTGGCGAGACACTGAATCTGTCCTTCTCTACCTTTCTGTGAAAGTAAATGTTTTCTTCTCTAGCTTTGGTAAAGTCAGAGATGAGAGTCCCATTGCTTTCAGTGAAAACCCCTACGCTTATGAGTACAGTGAGACATAGCAAAGTTCACTAGAAGTACAAGGTGCTTTTATTCCTGCTGACATTTATCTTCTCCCTATCTTTCCCCTGTGAAGCAATGAGTATCTTAAAGAGCTTTGTCCAGCTGTGAGTTTTGTTACCCACATTTTGGCAGAAGTTAGTTCTGCAGGTAGGGTGTGTGCTGATTGAAGATGATGGGCTGGAAAATGGTCCATTTGTTGGCTGTTAACTTGAAGCTGGGTAGGGAAGTCTGTACTTCTTCCTTCTCGGGCAATTCAGTGCAATTTTTAAATGCCAACAATTTGCACTTCATAGTTGCTTCTCCTTTGCCTAGCCGTTCCCAGGATTTGCAAAGCAGTAAGTAGTCCTCATTTATGCCATTGCGATGATATTATACCCATCATAAGATATGGTTAGTAACTCAAGCACAAAGCAGTTAAGGACATGCCCAGGGTCCTGCAGTAAAACAGCTTATCATCAGAGAATTCTGCTCTGTGACGGCTCAACAGCACTTCCCTGCTGCAGGTTTTCTGTGCTACATGATACCACGTTACCTGATACTGAATTAATAGGTCCCATCAGTCTGGTCTGCAGCTTGTAAGCACATCATTTGTTACTGTGCAGTGCAACTGTGGCTTCCTGGCAACAAGGAAGCTTTTGGCAAATTAGGTTGTATCATCGACGTTGTTTGTTTGCTGACTCCTTGTACTTAGGGCTGTTGCTGTTAGCATCTTTTCTAATTTTTGGTAAACATCCCCAGTGAATCTAGATAGATGAGAGGCCTTCTGCCTTCAGATCATCTTTCTGTAAAGAAGGAAAGGGTTTAATTGTTTCTATGAAAGTGATCCTAATGGACACCTTAGTGAACCCTGTGCTTCAGAGGAATCAGCTTTTCCATGGATATTCATTTTATATGAAAACAGGCATTCTGAAGGCCTGGGCTCTTCGTTAAGACGTGGTCTGATGCAAATCAAGGGATGTAAGCTATAATGGCAAGAGAGGTTCTAGTCACTGGAAAAGAGAATTTGGTGTAACTTTGCGCATGTTACTAAAAACAAAGAAGGAAGGCATTTTGTTATTAACATGTTGCAAGTCATGAGTCTTTAATTCATGTAATAAAATTAAAGCATTTCCCTTTAATAGCTGCCACTAACAGAGAGCTTTTCTTTCAGATTGTGGAAACCTGACATAAAATATCCTGTGACTGACAAGGTGACAACAACACCACAAGGTGGGTCTTCTGTTTTTGTTGGTCTCGTATCAGTCGTTCCAGGGCTCCGGAAATGTTGTGCATCTTGACTTTACTGAGATGGATTGCCTAATGAATCTCTGGGGCTTGTTCAAACAAACCCAAATAGTTTGACAGGACTCCTCCTATGCTTGCATGTACATGAGTTATGTATTGTAATGGTGTTCTAAATAAAGAAAATATGTACATTTTCTGGGCTGTATGGTGAAGGTGTTTATGGCACAGAGGTGGAAACAAGTGAAAATAAAAACACATTGGGGTTTTTGCAAACTTTTTTGTGTAGATGTCTGTTTTCTGTAGGAAATGTCCTCTTATCAATGAGAGTTGAGCTATCCAAAAGCTGCTGCTGCTGCTGAGCACAAGCACTGCAAGTTGAATCTGTGACGTGCCATTTTTTTCTTCTCACGCTTCAAATTTAGGGTTCACAGGTAGCCAAAATATTCGAGGACGTGCTGATTACTTGTGTGTCAGTCACCGCATGCTCACCTTGTCTGAGGATTCGTTGCTCTGTTTTGTTGAATTGTTTTATTGAGGTTGTTCATGGGATATGCAAATTTGCAACACAGCCCAGATACAAAGAGATGCTGATCGCAGGATTTCCCACTTGCACCCCTGGTATTATCTGTTTGGAGGGGAGTTTGTGTAATGGGTGCAGATGGCTTTTAGTTATTTGAACGACTCAAGTGAAAAACAGCACAAAGAGAGCTGGTAAATACCATTTTCCCTTTATCCAGTGGTTGTTGGAAGAAGAATTACTTGGTCATTCCTCTTCCAAGAAAGGTTAAGTTTTCAAGGTTTATCTGGTGACACTGCACAGTCACGATGAAGTTGGATTTTGTTCTGGGGTTTGGTTTTTTCCTTTTCTGTAGTTGGTTCTTGTCTGTCTTCTTTCTGGGGGGAGAATGGAGTAAAAACTGGGACATGTGTTGCCTGCGTCTGTGTGCTGGGGGCAGTTCCTGGTCACAACTTCACTGCTCTTACTGAAGCCTCACAATTCTCTCTTAGAGGTTATAGTTTTTTCCTTGGTGTGAAGGCATGAGTCTTTCTGGAGTACGTATCCACAGCCAAAGAGTGAGTGGCAGTATTTCAGTGCAGAGCAGCAATCTCTCTGCTGGGTATTTCAGAGTGCGTTGCTTGTCACCAGCTCTGAAATACTGCATTATAGCTGTGATGGGCTGCAGTGCAGATGTACCACTTGTATTTCTCAGGATGTTTTAAAAAATTGCCACAGTCATGTAAGCCTCCTCTCTTGCAGTGAGAGAAACAGGTGAGATGTGAGAATTTATCAGCAAGGCTCCTGTTGTCATCATTCTTGAATGGAAACTGCCAGGAGCCCTGCTCATGGTATTAATCCTTATCCAGTTAGAAGAGGTCTAGCTTTGATTTCAGTGAGTACAAGATGTTTCTTTTATCTGCTCCTTGTCAGCCTCTGTATGTCGTTGAACTTGAATCATTAGGCAAAAAGTTAAATGGTCAGGAAGAGACAGGTCTTTCAAAGCTGTAATAAGGCCAAATCCAAAAACTTTAATAGGAAGGAGTGATTGAGGATCTGAGCTAAAAGTGTAGACAAAGCTGTTTGGTGGGTTCTCTTTGCGAAGAGCAACAGGGAAGTCGAGGAGAGTTCATTCTGCATTTCACTTCACTTGTGCCGGTCTGAGCTTCAGTAGTCTTTGTGGCAGGATTTGAATGCGCTGTCTGTTCTTACCAAAGATTTATCACAGTTGATGCATGTAACCAGGAAATTCAGAGCAGAGTGGTGAACTGTCAGCTGAAAGGGGTAGGTAAACTCCTGTCTGCTCTTAGAAGTGAGTAGTAATCCAATTCTTCTAGTGCCTAGAATATTGGTACTTTCAGCTGTATTTGAGCTGCTCACAGTTTATCAATAGAAGCTGTGTTCTTGCATAAAGAGAGAGCAAAAGACCTCCTTGTAATTAAATAATCAGTTGTCTAAATCTCATTTTATTAAGCTGAACACATGGTACAGACTAGAGAAGCGGTCCTGCACCAAGACTGTTTAAACACATCAGACTTCTAAAATTCGATTAGATTTTGTTCTTCTCTTTCTGTCTTCTCCATGTGAATCTAAGGCCCGTCCAGATCATGCTCAGCTCTCTTCTTTTGTCTTGATTGTCTTCCTTATAACTCTCTCTTAGGTTTGTACACAACCCATATAATGGCACAGAGAAGCTCTTCACCCATTTATTGGTCTCACTCTGTTACATCACTTTCTGACCTGCCCCAAAGCACCTCTTTGCTCATCAGACAGCAGTATATCTTGCACAAAGGAATGAAAGCAAGACTGTTTGTCTCAGGCTTGTCTCTGCAAGCTTAGGCATGTATTGAACATAAATATTACTTAATTTTTCACACTTGAAGGGCAGTAAAACCGAAGTCCTCCAAAGAAAATATTAAATGTAAGCACAACTGTTGTGTTTTACTGAGAACCTGCAAAAAAAAAAGGCAACCACAAGATGGTTTTATTTCTTATCAGAATATTTCACAGGAACAGCCTAAGTGTATGTAATGGTACCAAAGCCTGTACTAATTCCTGGTGAATTTCCATGTGGTATGAACAAAAAACAGAAGAGAATTTTATCAAAAGCCAGAAGACCTGCATTGCCTAGCCTAACATTAGGCCCTTGTATGTCACTACTGCTTGCAAACAGTGTGCTTACCCTGCTCTCCTCGTGCAGAGAGCAGAGACTGTAGATGAGCATCTCAGGAAGCTGGGAAGGTCACATATGATTGAGCCATTTTCTGAAGAACCTCTCTCTTTCTATTGAATCACAAAAAAGAATATAAAATATATAGAATGAAAGAACTGAGTGAGCTGGTGTTCTTAGAAGCCCTGTAAACAAACAGAGCTGGCTGAACATTTGCCTTTGTTTTTGAAAGATACAAGAACTGGCATCACCACTTACACCGTGGAGTCTTTTGTACTTCCATCATTGAATTGCTGCTCTTTTGGACTGTTTCTCTTGTACAAGTGATCTGCTGTAGCCCAGCAAATAAACAATTCTAATAAGGCACCTGATCTCTTGGAGAAATCTAAGTTTCATTCTACCAGGGTATACTGGTTCTCTAGTTCCCAGTGTAAGATTATGCGCCTCAAGTTGTTTTGCAGATGTGCTCACATGTACACATTACCATTCTCTCCTACTCTACTGCTAGGAACAGAAAGCGTAAAGGAATTCAGCTGTTCAAATTGCTCCCACAGCAGAGGTTCCTGAGGAGAGCAGTGTCATGTGTGGTACAGAGGAGTGAGAACAGTCCACATGGTCAAACATCAGGATGTTATCCTTGGGCCTCACTTCTTTCTCTGTGACAGGTTTTCTGTGTTATATTCTCCTTGTGCTAAAATTAAAAAAAAAAGGGAAGAGAAAGCCAGACTTACCTGTTGAAGGCATTGACATTACATCCAACACCCTTTGGTTTGATTGTCGCTGTTACGTCCGAGGCGCATAAAGAAAACGACATAGAGTCCAGGCTCATGAACAAGTGGAAGCCGAAGCTTTTTCTTTAGTAATTTTTTGACTACTATATAGGACAGATCGCAAAAAGTATGTTGAATGGCAATAGGTAATTGGTTCCTCGGCCATCCACCCCTTGAGAGGATTGGCCAAGTCCTAAGATACCTATTCCAAAATATTTTCAAAGTCAAAGCCATAACAATCTTGCAAAACAGCTTGCGGGTGCAAGAAGTTTATGAAACTGTGACCTTGTTTAAAATAGTTTACATAGGAAAGACAGTCTTCTCACAGAATATTGAGAAAAGGCTGAAGAATTTCTCTGCTTCTAGCTTTTTAGCACCTACAGTTTGATGGCTGCTAGATACCTTAGAGAGAGAATCGTGTGAGGTAGAAGCTATTTAGACTAAGCCTTCACTATTTATGTTGAAGTCGTAAGCAACTTGAGCTTGCCCCAGAAAGATCCAACAGCATTCCAGCTGATTGGAAGTGCTCCTTGTCTTATTGTTCCAAGTTCTCCTCTTGTAAGAAGGAGCCCTCCAGCAGGGTGTGAGGCAGAGGGCGAGAGAGTTTCTCCACGTAGTGTTCTACTCTGGTGTTTGCCCCCAGCAGCGCTTTGCTGGGATGTGTAGCACACTGTCTTGCACTCTTAGTGGACAATCCTGTTAGCGCTGGCCAGTGGAAGGGCTGTGATCCAGCCGCTATGCTGCTGAGTTAGAAAAACACATGACCTGGGCTGCATCCAGCAGTTCAGGATGGAGGCCATCAAGCAGTGACATTAACTGGCTCCGGCCTGTGGCCTTGCAGAGCTGTGTGATGCTCCCTGTGTTTGTAGGTGGAAAAGCAGGAAAGATGTTGGTGTGATGTCTTCTTCCCCAGAACCTTGTGGGTAGGAGCTTAGAAGCCCTACGTGCTGTATCAGGGAGGGAAGAAAAGTGGGAGTTGCTGAATGAAAGTGGTGGCTGTAGAATTTTGGCAGACAAACCAGTTGGCACCCTCTGAACCAGGACTCTGAACCAGGTGTGCTTGTAGTATGAAAGTCTAACAGACCAGATTTCTCATTGGCATGTGTTGAGGATTTTTTGCAGGAGAATGGACACTGGGAAATGCACAACCCAGCTTTCAGGAAATGCACAGTCCAGCTTTCCCAGCATTGAAACAAGCTGAGTAAAAGATACACTATCTTTGATAACACCACGGAGGAAAGAGAAGAAACAACCCAAAGATATGAAATAAGAATGTACTGACCACAGCACAAAAGAAATATAGTTTAGGAATTGCTGAAACAATAAGTTAGTTCAGCAGTATGAAAGAACTATAGTCTAGGAACTGCTGAAACAATAATTTAGTTCATACAAGATTGATACATTATGCTGAACAAAAAGGATGTGAAAAGCTGAAATATGGTGGATAGTTGTCACAGCAAGTGTCCGATCAGAAGTTTAGACGCAACATGCTAACAGTAGCAAGCACCCAACCATTATACTGCTTTTGACCGTACAATGTTCGAAACACTATGGAGTCAGAACTAAAATTGCTATATAAGTGTGTATTCTTCCAATAATAAATGGCTTCACAGATCATATTGATCGGTGTGTGATGTCCCGTTATTGCATCCTCCGCAGGCATGGCTCTACTGAAGTCATCACAAGTATGTTGGTATTGCACAGCAGCAGAACTGGGTTGTTGGTTTAGTTCTCTTTCAGGTGCATCTGGGCATTTGGGTTACATGTCTAAACTCCACTTGCTCAAATAATCTGAAGCCTGAGATTATGAATATACAGAAATAGGTGTTCTTTTAAGGGACACTTTACTTTTCATTCTCTGAGAGTACATATGTTGTATAAAGATGCAGGTTTCTGAGTAATAACAAATGCCTGGATTAACATTCTTCCAAACAGCAGATGTGAAACCCAGAGGCTAGCAAAGTATTTATTGAGGGAGTATCTGAGGAAGCTGTTCTTATTGATGCCAGTAGCTCCTGAGTGCTAGTTAGTTAATCAAGTAAGTGTTTCTGGGTTGTTTTTAATGACTAATTCCATTGCAAGCAGTGTCTTCAGAAAAAAAAAGGAAAAATGGAAGGAACAGGTGTCACACAACTTTTTTTTAAAAAGGAAACAGTGTATTGTAGAACTGCAAGTGTCTGCTTCTACTTAATGCTTAGTTTTCAAACACTCTGAGATGCCATTCATTTATGTGGAATAACTTACTATACCAGCTAGTAGGCCCTTACAATACTTTTTAACCTTATTTTATTCACTGCGGCAAAACCACATTCCTTATTACCTCCAGCTACCATACCAGAAGGCTGGAAGGCAATAGATAAATAGTTTTGATTAGATCCTTCTCCAGAGCAAAAAGTAGGAGTTTTAACTTCCATGTGAGTAGGGGCCAGACCTTTTTTTTGTGATGGGCAGCAGTGACATCATCTGAGACAGTCTTGAAGAGATGTTATGCCCTTTAATTCCAACCTGAAAAGTTTAAATAATGCAAGACAAATCTCTTTGGAGATAGGAAACATCTTTTATGAGATTATTTGATACAGCAGGAGAAATACATAAGTTTGCAGGTGAATGGTGAAGACCTGGATAAAAGTTTCTATTCCTGAAAGCTTTTTTGGTGTGTGTTTTTTTCTCCCTGCCCCCCATCTGTAGGAGATACTATCTTTATCTACAAGATTTGCTTCACTTACAACCTTTGAAAATAGTGGCTGTAATGCCTTTACATCTCCGATGTCTTTTATTATTGGCGGGGAGAGAGCATTTCAGTGTGTGTAGCTCTCAGAGGTAGAAGCTTTTCTGTTGCTTAGAGCCCCAACTCATATACTGTTCATAGATTTTTGTCTCTATTTCTTATGTCTTCACAGGTTTCTGGACACATAACCACTTAAGGAGTGATATGTCAAAAGTCTTGCTTCCATAAAGTCACTCAGAGTTTTTTTTTTCTACTGGTACCAGTAGCAACAGAACCAGGGTTAAAGCTATTAAATCTGATAGGGCCATATTAAGTGCCTCACTGAAGCTCTGCCTAAAGGCGATGTCTGATTTTCCGGTGTGGCCAGGTCTGTAAGAGAAAAGGGTTGACATCCCGAGGAAAAAAAGATTACAGTCATAGGAAGAATCAGTTATTTTTCTTCCAGTTCTTAAATGCTGCAGGCATAAACGTGCTTCATCATCTAAAGGTAATACAGGTAATAAAGGTAATCCTTTTGCGTTGCGTCTCACCTTGGAAGCATATCGTATTAATGGGAAGCCATTCACCAAATTCTTGATTTTCTGGCTTGGAAAGGTGGACTGTAGAATTCACTTCATTTGTCTGAGCAATGTATAAAGGGAGGAGTTACTGACTTTAAAACTTTCACATGAAACCCAGCTGGGTTTGTTTGGAACTGATTTTCCTTTTTACTATTATAATAGAGTATGTATATATGTATGTTAAATTATATATATATATAAATAATATCAGTTTATTTTGTTGTATGAATGAAACGTAACACTTTTAAGAATACACAAGTCGTACATTCTGTATTACATCTCTGGATATTTTTGTGTAGCTGAAATAACTTTTTCAGGTTTATAATTCCTAGGCTGTTAAGACTAGTGTCTCAAATCCTGATAAAATCAAGTCAACTCTATGCCTCTAGGGGACCGGATAATGTTTTGATTCTGATCAAAAAAGAGAAAAATACTTCTTTAGATTTCCATGTCTCTGTTGTCCATATCTACCCACTGCTGGCACACGGGGCTGCTTACACTTTGCTGTGTTTCTCCATCACATAGGTTTGTAATCCAAATGCTGTAAAATGTGGTGCTTTACATTGCCAGACATTGATATAAATGCATTTTTCTCACACTTCAGTGTTGTGGTTGCTTTGAGCTGAGCTTCCAAAGGCCCATATTCTGAATAATAGTCAATGGGAATGGTATTGCTGAAAATGTGAAAACCTCAATCCTTAGTTCTTAAGTGCATTTCTAGGAGAGATTTAATTGTGGTATGGAACTGTAGGCAAGAATTCAAACGATTCATGTGCTCTTGACAAGGCTGTCTCACTCTGACTTCTCTTTCCAACTATTGTAATGAAAATCTCAGAGACAGGGGAAATGCAACGCATCACAGTGGTGCTGCATTTGAAATCCAGAGCTTTATAAGCTTCTGTAAATAATTTTTTGCCTTGAGGCACCTGCTGAGCTAAATAATGATCTTTCTATAGAAAAGATTACGGAAGTATGTGTAATGTAGTTAGGAGCCAGGTGGGTGGTAAGGCTCTGTGTAGTTGAATGTTTACGTTTGAGAAAGGCTTTTGGACCTGGTTTGGAAAAACACCAATCAGGGAATAGTGCCTGCACAAAAATTCTTGCTATGGAGGTGGGATGGGAGGTGAATGTAAAGGTGCAGGAGTCACAAATGAGTTTGAACTCATCCAAGACCGTGGGTAGAGGGAAGCCCCTGTTCTCCAGCAATGTACAGTGTACAGCTGTGTGTCTTTTCCTGCCTTGTGACGAGGGCGTCAAGTTTAGAAGCCAGAAAAATGCCATGTTACTCTTTTGTACAGGTATTTTGTTCCATAGTTGGGGCAGTGAAGAAGGAGCCTTCTTGGGGATCCAGTCCTGAAGTACAAAGTGTCTCCATTAGGAGACTCTGTTAGTGTTTCCAGTTCGCATGTGAGGAAATGAGGAACGTTAAGATAATAATGTTATCTGCGGGCAGTAAATAGGCAAATCTGTGACCCAGCTGGGATCAGATTCCAATCTCCTGAGCCTCATGCAGCGCTTTGTTGTCTCTTCCATCAAAGTGCGTTTTTCTGCTGTACATCTTAATTAGCAGCTTATCCTGATCTGACAACTAAGAAAGAGCTTCATAGTGCAAACAATAACAGTATGGGCAGATATGTGTATAAAATTGTATTTTGTTTCTAATTAGAGCAGGGGTGCACGCCTCTGAGACACTTTACAATGTGCTCAGAAGGAGAAAATGTGGACTCCAACCCATCAAGTAGGAAAGTATTGCTTTGGATAAAAAGCTGATGCTTTTTTCAGGCAAATACAAAGGCAAGTTTCTTATGTGAGAGCTAAGCTAGAAAGCTTGGACTTTTAAATACAGTTCTGACTGATTCTGCCACTGTTTTGGCATAATAAGCAAGAGGTGAAGCTAAAGATTGCTGTACTCAAGCTCTTCATGTCAGAATGCGATTGTGCATGTTGTATTTGTGCTAGAAGGCTTGAAGAATCAGGGCCAGATGCTTTTTTATCTCTGAAATTGCTTAGGTCCATTGATTTCAATAGATTTGCACCCACATGCAGTTACAGCCAGCAAAAACAGGCTCTTGAGTCTCAGAAATACACCATGAAGGTACTGAACAACATCTGTAGCATAGCAACAGGAAAGCCTTTATGCCTTTCTCATTTACGACTGGTCTCAGACCCTGGCAGTAGTAGTGAGCTTATAGTGGAGGGTTTGCTTTCTCTTTGGTCAGGCCAGTCAAATTGTCTCAGAGAGCAGTGCTGACCAAGTTTAAAAAAAACCAGATATGGTAGTGGTGCAAGGACTCAGGTTTGAGGAACCTCATCTTTGGTTCAGTGCTAAGATTTGGGAAGACATCACACAGCAGCATGACTCCATGATTTCTGTTTGCTTTCCATGCCATTAACCTATCCCCTGTGTCAAGTTTGGCCTTCCTGATTCCATTAGAAACTATGCCAACAGGGTCTGGCATGTTTCCTCCCAGGCAGCACTGCTGCATGTTGTGTGGGCAGCAGAAAGCCCAGGCTGCCATCCCATGGCAGGCCCTTTCTGGGAATGAAAAAAAAGTGCCTTTTGTGCACAGCAGAGAAGGAGGTGCTGGAGCTGGGAAAATAGTTGGGGGCTGTGAGCAGTATTCCTCGGGATCAGCATCTCTGTTTGTGATAATCAGCGTTGAGGCCTGAGATCAGTATAGCACCTGCTGATGCGGCTGTGTTTTGCCTGCTCTCAGTTGTCTCACAGTCTTATGCAAATAAACCATGTAAGAAAATGAATTACTTAAACCAAGCCATTCTAGAAAGAATATCACCGGATTCTGTACCAGCCAGCCAGCCACCTGAAAGATGTCCTATATTTACACAAATGTAGCAATTGTGTTTTCCCCAGTATCTGTGTTTTTTACACTGTTTGCCTTTAATTAGTTCAAAGGCAGAGTGGGAAGTAGCATGAGTGTCGTAACTATGTCTTGTAATTCCACAACCAAAAGAAATAGAAAAAAGCCTTCTGGATGTCTTCTACATCCTGGGATTTATTAGGTGTCCGTATTATGACAGAATAAGATGGGAAATTGCTTTCAGTGTTCATCTGTTTCCATGTGAGATGGAAGAATCAAGTCTCACAAAAACACTGTAGTGCAAGAACTTGGCTTTTTTGTTTCTGCTCATCATGGACAATTCCCTTCCTTTTTTAAAAATGGTTTTCTGGTGTCTCAGTGAATAGACAAAAATGATTCTTTGCTGTACGTGTAAAGGATATTTCAGAACAAAATCTGGAGCTAGAGTTTGAAGTGTTTGGTCTGTTCCTACAGCACTGCTAATCACTAAGAATAGAATAATTTGCAGTTCAGAGAAATGCTGTAATCTTTGCATGCCTGTGGGAAAATACTGCTTTCACTGTGTTCTTTGGGGCAACTGTAATAATTTCAAAGAAAAGAGGTTAGGAAAGTGTGTTCTGCTGCATGTCAGCTGAAGCAACTCTGTGTTTTCTTGGCTACTGTACTGATGCAAAACCGTGCATTCAGGAAGATGATAAAACCAAATGTGCAAACAGAAGCAGCTTGCTGGTCGTCCTGCCCCGTTCTGTGCTAGGACCTGATGGATGAACTCAAACCGACTGAGTGCTTGTGTTACTCCTGGCTGGGAAGGCCAGAGAGCAGTCAAAAGAGAAATGGCAGACGCCCAGACCCAGCTCGTGCTGGTGGGAGAACACCACTCTGGGACCCCTAGAATCAAACTCTTCTGTATCATGTGGCTGCAATGAAGGCAGCAGGTGTAAAGATGGGTGGGCTTTGCAGCCTGTTTGCTGAGGCAAGAAGGTTCAAATTCAGCTGAGCCATACATGGAGAAGCTTCCTAGTTGGAGGAGAACTGTGGGTTTCATGGAGAATATGCCATTTAGAACCCTGCAGGTTACCTGGACAAACAGTGTAGTAGGTAATTTCTTTTGAGGTAGGGTCAAAGTCTGATTTTTTTTAGCCAGAAGTCTGGAGCAGGACGTCAGTTTCCTTTGTGCTGACTTCACTCGCCCTTCCTCTGTGAGTCGTCATGGCAGTGGAAAGACCTGACTGGCACAAGGGGGCTGCTCTTGTATATGGAACCATTTCCTGTATTTCTCATTGAGAAGATGAGTTTTAAAGATGCAAGCACTCTTCTTTGGGAGCAGTATTCATAGGATGGATCATGGATGCTGGCCATTGATATAGTTGATGTAGTCTTTTTTAAACTGTAATCTCTTTAGGCAGCTAAGGAATGAAGCTGAGGCTGAAGGTTACCCAGGTCTCTTCAAGGTTACGGAATATATTTGCAGGAGAAGCAATCTGCATCTCATTTTTAATCTTTAGAATTCCTATCAATGCAGAAGAGAGTAGGTAAGCCTCAAACAACTTTGTTGTGGTTATGAATCATGTGTCTGGGCACAGCAATTATGATTTGTGGTTTCAGGGCATTTTTAAAGTGCATGACTTTGTGGATAAAACTTGCTCTTTCAAGTGTAAAAAAAAAGAGAAGGACATTTAGATTAAGTGGAATGACTGAGACTTGGTCTAGAAGTTTTAAAAAAGCGGTGGGATATTTTTCTGTATTAAACAGAAACAGTCAGTTTAGAGTCTTTGAGTGGGAAAGCCTAAGATTAGCTTTACAGGTCTGGAAATATTGCTGGCCTGTCTGCAAATCCTGTGTTTCCCTCTTGAACAGAGCCCTTTGTAGCCAGTAGCAGGGGATGGCATTTTGCAGAACCTTCTATCAGTGGGCAACATGACCCAGCCCTGCAGCCAGGTCAGTGCAGGCTGAACCCTTGCTGTAAGGTTAAGGGTTCAGTGCATTCTTCTCTGAATGGTGCAGAGTAGACACTGTCCTGCCTCTATTAAACTGTGTCTGCCTTCATCAGGAGGCAGTATCTGCTCCCTAATTACCTATATACAGCACTTGGAAGTTGGAATTTGGGTATGAGTTCAGTAATGGCATGTGTGGAATCAGAAAGACATAGAGAAATGGGATAAAAATCTGAGTTTTGCATTTGCAGGTGCAGACATAATGAAGGGGGATGTAAACCCACAGAGTGTTTTTCATACCAACTTTCACAAGGGCAGCAGATCTCAAAAGGCTGTTATCTACCCTATGAGTCTGAAAATATACTCTTTGGTGCAGGGGATAAGCAAAAATGATGCTGTGTTAATGAAAGCGTTTGGGACCTGGTCTGGTCACATTGCTCTGGGTCTGTTTTCCAGGCAGATTGAACAAAATATTTTAGCTGTGAAATTCTGAGAAACAGCCTGTAAAATGTCAGTGCTTGCATTTCTAGAAAGGCTACTTTCTTCAGCTGATTGATTTCCTCTGCAAGTATGCTACTTAGTTTTGATGGTTTATGTGAATTCAGTGTGTGTCTCAATACATGTGCCAGTAGACCCTTTGCATGGGAACTGTCACAATCACCACTTTGACTTAAAGCTGTCTTTAATTCTCTTGTTTAAATCTTGCCCTCCTCTGGAGATGTTTTCTGATTTCCCCTTGATTAACAAGTATTGCTGCAGACCCTCTTCTCCACCAGTGAGCAGTGGACCAGGGTGTATTGGTGAGTTGTTGGGAGATGGGCACTGCTCTTGCCCCCATACACCTCTTGTGTTTCAGAGGCACACAGCCTGTATATTTAATGGGGCACTGTGTCTCTCCACAGAGCCCCTGTGATTGTGTATCTCCTCTTGGTCTTGTGTAATGTAGTTGTGCTGCATTGTGCTAGGTCATGCTTTTAAACCACAGGACTTCTGAGTGCTGATTGCCAACTGAAAAGGAAAGACTTCTTGGATTTTCAGCAGGAAAACAGTAGAAGACATGACCTTTCTTCTGCTCCTCAGGGTGGAGCAGATATCCTTGTAGTGTTCTGCTTTGAAACAAATTGGTAAATAGCAGGGATGTTTTGATCTATAACAGGTTAGCTGCTGAGGTCTTCGTAGGCTTCCTAGGTGCTGAAGGAGATGGATTGGAAAAGACATTTCATGGAGATGAGAACTTGGAAAGAAAATTCATGCAGAGATGTAGAAATAGCTTATTCAGGCAGGAATAACAAAATCTAGGAAAGTTAGGCCAAATGAAGCAGTGCAGATGAAGATTTTGCCTGAGCGCAGAGAACAAGCTGTAACAATTTATCATGATGAGGTTAGATCGGCGATGGTGTAAGCTGCAGGGAGTGCAGCAGCTAGGAAATAAAACTGTCCAAAGGGCAGTGCTCAGAGCCAGGTAAATGAGCCATGCTGTAGGACAGGGCAGGGGCGCAGTGCCAGAGCTCCTTGGAGATGTGATTCCAGAGGTTACGTATTCTGGTGTTGTCCTTGACAAGGAGAACAGGGCTGACAATGACTGGCTGCACCTTCTGTGCTAGTTTGAATTCATAGGAATTTGCTGTAATGAAGTTAGTACACTATGGTCTGCACATAAAGAGTTGGTGAAAAACTTCAGGGTTCTCTCACGACCATTGTTTTTTACAGTTTTCATACTTTGCAGTACTCTGTAGCTGTGTATGATACAGGAGACAACTTGTCTCCCCAGGTGAGGGGGAGTCTAGCAGACACGAGCCTTGTGGGGATCTGGAGGAGCCCCTGACCTGCCTCTTGATGAGCAGGGTGTGGAATTGGTTTAAAGACTCTTCAGTGGAGAGAGGCACAATGTTCAGCCCCACATTTTGTAAGAGCATGTCTTCATGTAGTGGGAACAGCATTGGTTTCAGGTATTAAATGCTACAAGTGAATAAAGGGAGAGACAGTGTCTTAAATATCTTGAACTCCAATTTGTCTTCTAGTAAACAGAACTTCCAGATCCCCTTTTCTGTTTGGTGGCTGTTGGAAGATGGATTTCCATTATCAAACATGATTATGACCTGTTTTTTCCTGAGCTTTCAATATCGATTTAATGACAAGTACTTGGGAAATACACAGTTCTGCGTATTATGGGATACTTCTTTGAAATGTTTTTCTTTTAAAATAACAAATGGAACAAGATACTTGCTAGAGTACTATAGGAACAGTTGTTGCATGATTGTATTATGATGGGTCTCAACTAGGCATGACAATGACTTTAAAGCCTAACTTCTGAATTACTGTAATTTTTGACCGTTACGTAATTCTGAGAGTAAGCACCAGGAGGTGACAGCACTGCCACATACCTGTACACTCAGGTAGGGAGTCCGACCAACTTAACCTACGCTTCCTAGACCAGTTGTTCTATGTGTTACCTATTTAAATGTGCAGTTTCATATAACTTCTTCCCCAGACCAGTCCTTTCTTATGGTCTAGATTTTGGCCTTCATACCCATGTCTGCAGCCCAGCAAACTTCTGTAATTTAGCACTGCTGCAGGTCCCTCACTGTCGTGCTGGCTGCATGAGAGCCAAACTCTGCTGCAGCACTGGATTTGCAGGACAGCAGTGGGAGTGTTAGGGGAAGAAGGTGCTAGTTAGTATGTGTGTGGGGAGCAGAATATGGTCCTTAACAAGTACAGAAAAAAGGTGCTGAGGATGGAGGAGTTACTGAGTTTCTAGAAAAGCTGGTGAATGGCTTTTCTAGGAATGATAGTTTAGAGCCAGGTAATGGAAACAGTAAAACCAGCCTGAAAAATTGGCTCAGCGAGGTCATGGAAGCTCAGCAAGCGGTAGAAAAAAGTCCTAGGTTTTCTTGTTCTTTATTATTGTGGTATCAGGACTGATCCAAAGTTCGGTGTGCATGTATGTGTGTATGTGTGACCATGACTGGCTTTGAACACTGTGATGGCAGAGCACAGTGTAATATCTCTGTGAATCTTGGTCCCTTGACCAGCAGAAAGGGCGAGTGGGTTTCAGGCAGGCTGTGCTCCAAGCCCAGTTCTGCTGTTGATTTCCTGGGTGACCTCAAGCAATATATCAATAAGGGCAGTGATACACTTAGCAGACTGCAGAACCATGCAGCAAGTCTGCTGTCCTTACATGTGCGTTAGTAGTGTTGCTGCTGGGAAAACTGGTTTCATAAACAAAAACAAGCTTTCAGAGAAGAGTTGGCATGATTTGATAGAAGCCTATGGTTTACTGCCTGCAGAGCACCAAGGAGTAACTAGTGAAAGCTGCTTGAAGTCCTAGCCAGATGATACAGCCAAATTATCATTATCATTGCACATCACAAAAGCTGTTTGGAAGGAGATTTAGCTGTTTGTTCATTCATGGCTTAGACCAGCAACAACACCCTGCAATAGCAGCCACATTTGTGCAAACATTTCCTCATTCTGTGATGAAAGCACTCATACTGGCAGGTTAGGAAATTATTGTGTTTAAAGGCTTTGCCTGTAGCTGTGGACCTGGTTAAGTAATACGCTATTGTTCTAGTTTGAAAACA
>VZTI01009462.1:17750-33107 GCA_013397865.1 Struthidea cinerea
CACAGGGGATGGCACAGGGAGTGGCACAGGGGGTGGCACAGGGGGTGGCACAGGGGATTGCACAGGGAGTGGCACAGGGGGTGGCACAGGGGGTGGCACAGGGACCGCTGCTCCCAGGCCGCCGCGTGCAGCTGCTCAGGGCCACTCTCAGAGCTCCCGCCGGCGCGGGAAGGGAGGGACGTTCCATCATTCATCGCTTTTGGAGGGAAAATGGGGTTAGGGAGAGATCGCTGCTGGAACCTGAGCGAAAATGGCCCTGGCACAGCTGGGACTGGGGCCAGGAGTCCTTCACAGGTGCCACCTCTGGTGCCACCGTGGCTGCTGAGGGGACAGGCCAGCTCCTCCCTGCACGGGGACATGCCAGCAGAGGGACATGCCGCCACGCCACCAGCCTGGCACTGCCAGGGCGCCCAGGAGTGCAGGGAGTGGCCTCTGCATTCCCTGACTTCCTGGGAATGTCCCGTTCTCCTCCCCGGAGGCAGGGCAGCCGCAGGGCTGGGGATCCCCTGCATCCCCACAAATCCCTTCTCCAGCTGCCCTCCCGAGGCTTTGCTGGGAGCTTGGACACCAGGCTGGGCTGGCCTTGTTGCGGTGTCTGTGCAGGGCAGGAGTTGGATTCCCTGATCCCCGTGGGTCCCTCCCAACCCCAGGAATTCCGTGATTCCAGGAATCTGCTTCACCCAGCTGCCATGGGGGAAAACGGTACAGCTGGCATAAAGCCCCTCAGTTACGGAGAAAAATGGGAATCTCCTTGGAGTGTTTCAAGCTCTCTGGAGAAATCCGGATAAATCCTCAGAACCCCCCTGTGGTGACCTCCCGGAGATGCTGTGGCACTGCTGGGATGGGAAGTGCTGGAAAAGGGCAGAAGGAAAAGGGATTTGCTGGGCAGAAGGAGAGCTGAGGGCTGGGGGTTCCGAGATTCCCGTTATCCCAGAGCCTTGTTTGCATCCTGCTGGAAGTGTGGGACTGTTCCCACAGGGGCTGTCGGTGGCCCTGGGCACTTCCCATTGTCGGGAGCCAATATTTTGGTCTGGAAATACTTCCAGAGGTCAAATCTGACCTTTATCCCATGGATTTCCTTAATTTTTAGCCAGAATTCTGCATTTCATGGACACAATCAGTGAGAGGGGCCCTGGCTTCTCCCTGCAGTCTGGGGAATGACCTGGAACGTTCTGCCAGCACAGGGAAAGGGAAATATTTTATACATTCCTGTGCTGGAAAAAGGAATTATTTGTAAATTCTTCCAACTGGCAGCAACGCTGATAAAAACGGGAATTGGCACATGGAATGTGGGGCCTTATCTGGGATCCCTCCTCTTTAAGCAGCATTTGCCATAAAAGAGATGAATGTGTGACTTGAGTGTCACAAACGGTTTCATTGGGATTTTTATCTGAGGAATAAAATGAGCACTTGGTGCAGTAATTAGAGGAGCAGCTGGAAAAATAACCCCAGGCTACCACGAGAGGGGAAAAAACACCCCTGGATGTCAAATTATCTATTGGAATGAGAACAGGGAATGTTTTGATGAAGCAGGAGTCGAGCTGGTTTCACCAGGGACCTGCCTGGTGCCTCTGGGACATTCTGGGGTGTGTCACCTGGAGCGCTGACATCCTTGGGAGCGATGGAAAACAGGAGGGAAATCTCAGTCTGCAGTTCTGGAAGAGTCATGGAATCGCTGAGGTTGGGAAAGATCTCTGAGATCGCCGAGTCCAACCACCCCCAGCACTGCCAGGGCCACCACTGCCCCGTGTCCCCAGGTGCCACATCCACAGGGCTGTTAAACCCCTCCGGGGTGGGACTCGCCCCTGCCCTGGGCAGTTCCAAGGCCTGACAGCCTTTCCACGGAGAAATATTCCCAAAATCCAACCTGAACCTCCCCTGGCACAGCCCGAGGCCGTTCTGGATGTTCAGACCCCGGCAGAAGCGGCACGTGGGGCTGTGCTTTGGTGGCCGTGGGGCTGCTCGGTCCAAGGCTGACGATCTTGGAGGTCTTTTCCAACCCCGCTGATTCCGTGACTCTTCCAGAACTTCCAGCTGAGATTCCCGTTTTTCATTGCTCACAAGGATGCTCCAGGCGGCACACCCCAGAATGTCCCGGATTCTCTCTGGAAAAGGAAGAAGTGTCCGTGCCATGGCCGGGTGGTGCCGCAGGTCACGGTGTCCCTCCAGGCCGCTGTCCCGCTGCCCAGGACCTCCCCAGGGACACTGCTTTGGTTTCCTGCGCTTCCTCCTGGCGAGGGAAGGGACACCAGGGATGGGGACAGGGAGGGGGATGGTGGCAGGACATGGGCTGGGACATCTGGAGACAGAGCAAATCTCTCCTTTAAAAATGCAATATTCAGCTCTCCCCTGGCGCTGGCAGAAGGCAAATTCCTTGTTCGTAGGCATGGACAAATCCCAGGATCACAGGATCGTTAGGGCTGGACAAATCCCAGGATCATTAAGACTGGAAAAGACCTCCGAGATCTTCCTGTCCAGCCTTTGATCAATGAAAAGTTTGCTTCCGCCCACAAGCTCAGCTTGAGCTGCCCTGTGTGGGACAGTGGTGATGTTCCCAAGCTGGAAATGTTTCCTCTCCTTTTGTCTCTCCCACTTTTCTTCTTTGGGTTTTCCCCAGGATTTTTGCTGCCGTGGATGTTTCCTTGTGTTTCAGCCTGAAAAGAGCTGGATAAAATATTTCATTTTACATCTCAATATAAAAATGTGTTTCAGTGTAAAACAGCCCAGGCTGCTGGGGGGGGACCAGGAACCATTTCTGGGTTAAAGTCAGAGTTCGCAGGAGTCAGAGAATCCCAGAATCCCAGGTCTGGGTTGGAAAGAATCTTAAAAATCATCTCACTCCACCCCTGCCATGGCAGGGACCTTCCGCTATCCCAGGTTGCTCCAAGCCCCATCCAACCTGGCCTTGGGCACAGGGGTGGGGCAGGTGGGTTAGGATGGATTTTGAGTTTGTTCGTGGTGCTCAAAGCGATTTTTCGGTGTGAGAAACAATCCAGCCACATTCCAGACCGGCTGTCCTGTAAGATGTGTTGCTGAGCTGGGAATCTTGGGCAGTGGGATGGACTTGATGAGACTTGTCTGGGTTTATAGGGGCCACTCTCGCCGTGTCTGCTCTCATTTGGACAATGAGGATTAGCACATTTCATCCCCTTCTGTGTTCTCGCTGCAGAGATGAGGAGTAATTACAGCTGCTGCTGCAGCCTGTCAGCTCTGCAGCCCGGGAGCAGAGAGAGGTTCATCAAATTATATCAAATTCTATCAAATTGTATCAAATTCTATCAGTGACATCCAATCCTGCCTTTGCCGGAGCGCTGGGCTGGCTGAGCGCAGCACAAAGGGGAGCCCCGGACCGCAGCTCCGGGCTGGGCTGCACCTCGTGCCCCGTGCTTTGCGGGCAGCCTTGCTGGGTTTTATCTCAAATGGGATCCTTTTGGCTTCCCAGGAGCCGTGTGCCGCAGGGAGCCCCGGAGCCCTGCTCCGGGGAGCCGCCGGTGGCCCCAAAGGTGTCCGAGCTGCACCCGGAGCTCTCTGCCCTTCCCAGGGCCGGGGAGCGGCGCTGATGGGAGCCCGGGGAGCCCGGCGGTGACCCCGCTGCCCTGGGACAAAGGGACAAAGGGACAAAGGGAGCAGCCGCGCACAGCTGGGGAGGGGGCAGAGCCCTGCACGGACCCGCCAAAGGGGTTCGGGTGCCCAGGGAGGGGATGTTGGAGAGGGTTGGGGGTGGCGGGGACCCGGGGTGGCCGTGCTGGTGGCACATCCCCCTCAGCAGCCCCTGCAGGGCCCTTCCCTGGGGACATCTGGTGCCAGGGCTGCTCCCCGGGCACGCTGCTGCGCCCTGGGGCCGGCCTGGAGCCGGCAGCTCTCTGGCGGGGGTTTCTTTCCTACCGCAGCCCCTGTTTTCCTTGGACTTTTCCTCCTTGTTCGAGAGCTGGTGCTGGAGCAGGGACACGTCCCAGCAGATTCCCTGTCCTCCCCAATCCCTGTCTCCTGGTGGGACACTGGGAGTTCACGGATTTACCTTTGAGGGGAAGCAAACCAGCTCTGGGGCTGTTCCCTCCCCGCAGGACAAGCCAAGGTGTGCCGGAGTGAGGAACTCTCCAGCTCCTCTGCTCAACACCCCCCTGCTCCACCCTTCTGGGCTCTGCTCGAGCCTCCCAGGCCCCACGGACACCCCCTGCTCCCGGGATGTGTCCCTGTACAATCCATGGATTGTTTCTGGGCGGTTGTCATGGAAGCAGGGCAGCCGGATCCACACAACTGCTCCGAAAGCTGCAGGAATGGAGGGACTGAAAGGACAGAGGGGGCTCCAGTGGAGATGTTTGATCCTTTCCCCAGACCCAGTGAGGCTTTTCATGGAATCCCAGGATGGCTTGGGTTGGACGGGATCTTAGAGCTCCTCTCATTCCATGGGCAGGGACACCTTCCACCATCCCAGGCTGCTCCCAGCCCCAATGTCCAGCCTGGCCTTGGGCACTGCCAGGGATCCAGGGGCAGCCACAGCTGCTCTGGGAATTCCAGCCCAGCCTCTCCCCACCCTCCGAGCCAGGAATTCCTTCCCCATATCCCATCCATCCCTGCCCTCTGGCACTGGGAAGCCATTCCCTGTGTCCTGTCCCTCCATCCCTTGTCCCCAGTCCCTCTGCAGCTCTCCTGGAGCCTCTTTAGGCCCTGGAAGGGGCTCTGAGCTCTCCCTGGAGCCTTCTCCTCCCCAGCTGAGCACCCCCAGCTCTCCCAGCCTGGCTCCAGCCCTGGGAGCAGCTCTGTGGTCTCCTCTGGATTCATCCTACAGATCCACGTCCTCCCTGTGCTGGGGAGCAGTTGTTTCTCTCCTCCCAGAAGTCACTGGAGCTGTCTATAATTAAAACTGTTTTCCAGGGCCAGAGTTTCTGGCCAGACTTTCCCTGTTCCCGCCGCAGTTCTGGATTGAGGCTGTAATTAGGGAGAAATTCTGTGCCTCGTGCTGGGCACAGGGTCAGGCTGCTGAGAGCTCTGCCCTCCCCGTCTTTGAAACCGAAAGCCTTGTCTGGGAAATGTCCTGTGGCCGGAGCTGCTCCTGCTCATCCTGTGCCTCATCCCCGGGCACAGCCTCGCCCAGGCTGCCCGAGCCCTGCCCGGGTGCGCCGGGCACGGCAAGGACACAGCCCGGGCCAGCCGGGCGCTGCAGGGAGCTGCCGGAGAATAAAAATAAACAGGAGTTGAGTGCTCCGGGCCCCGAGCTGCAAACCCAGCTCATTACCTTTAAATATCTCACCTCGCTGCTCGCTGGAGGTCACACTCTGGCAGCAGGAGCGCCAGTGCTGATCAGGCTGCGCGCCGCACATCCCCACCCCGGCTCCGGGGAACCCGCTTATCCCGAGCACGGCCGGGGAAAAGGCTCCTTTAGGGAGCAATCGGGGCGCCTTATCCAGCCAGTCTGACGCACACGGCTCGGAAAACCAGGGCTGAGTCCGTTCTGCCCGGGGCTGGAGGTGATGCCACCCAGGAATGTTTCCCTTCTCTCATTTCCCTTTCCCCCCCTCATTTCCCTTTCCCCCTCTCATTCCCAGACATGTTTTCCCCCTCCACCTCCTCTCTCCAGCTCTGCCTTTCTCCAGCCCAGGGAATGTTTAATTCCTCCCTCCAAGGGAGCCACTCCAGCAGGAGCCTTTGGAGAGACAGGGGTGTCCTGAGGGCTGGGGCTGGGGCTGCCCCACGGGAATGGGGGCGGGATGGGGTCACCCCCTGCTCCTCCGAGCATTCCCTCGTTCCTTCAAGGCAGGAGCTTCCAGGAGCCCGGCACAGGCTGCTGCTGCCTGGGATGAGGGGATTCGGAGTCCTGCTCTCCCTGCCTGCCATTCCAGCCTGGGCAGACTTCTGAGGGTGGATCCTGTGGGATCAGGACAGGGGGAAGGTGGGATGGGGCTCCGGGGTGGTTTGGGTGTTTGGGGCTGGTGACTGCTCAGCTCTGGCTCTGTGTTTCCTGCTGCACACCCTCCAGCAGATCCAGCTTTCCCTTCTCCCCGCAGTGAAAGGCTGAGGGAAGATGAATTCCTTTGTCTGGAGCGCACAGCTCAGGGAGAGGGTGGGAATTTCTGTGCTCAGCTCTTACAAACCAGTGCAGAACCAGCGAGAGCAGCTGGCGGCACCTGGAACCTCTCGGTCCTGGGGAGGTGGGATCAGAACCTGGATGGGGATTGGTGTTGAAGGGAAGCAGCTGAGGAGAGTAAATCCCCTTTCCAAAGGGCTGGGTGCCTGAGCCCAGGTGTGCTCCCTGTGGGCAGTGCTGCTTCTCCAGTCCCCTGGTTAAGTCATTCGTGATTTTCCTTTTTCTACATCCCCTCTCCTCTCCACGAGTCCCTGACAGGAGGGGGCAGCCGGGGGGGTCGGGCTCTGCTCCCAGGGAACAGGGACAGGAGGAGAGGGAACGGCCTCAGGCTGGGCCGGGGAAGGCTCAGGTTGGACAGCAGCAGGAATTTCTCCATGGAAAGGGTGGTCAGGCATCCCTGGAAGTGTTCAAAAGCCCTGTGGATGTGGCACTTGGGGATAGGGGTCAGTGGTGGCCTTGGCAGTGCTGGGGAAGGTTGGACTCGATGATCCCGGAGGTCAGGTCCAACCTCAGGGATTCTGTGGTTCTGTGACCCCACTGCTTTATTTAGGAGGCCCAGTGGACGTTTTGCAGAGGTGCAGAGAGAGCCCTTCCTTGAGTCAGTCAGGTCCAAAGCCAATCTCCCTGGGCTGCAGGGTCCGGAAGGGCTGGAAAAGCCCTTGGATTCCCAGCTCCACGCTGCTCTTCACCGCAGCTCCATCGACTTTGGAATCACTTGGAATCGAAGAACGGTTTGGGGTGGAAGGGACCTTAAAGATGATCCACTTCCAACCCCTCCCATCCCCACACTTGGCATAAGGGGCCAGCAGCAGCTCAGGATTCCCTGCTGGAGCTCTGTGGAGCTCTGGGAGCAGCCAAACTGAGCTCACAGTACAGCAAACGTTAATGCTGGGGCTCCTCAAACTGGGATTATCCCAAGGGCTCTCTGCACCCCACAAACGAGCAGTGAGGGAGAGCTGTGGCAGCTCCTTGGTGGCCACACAGGGTCTGTGGGCACTGGGAAGGTTCCCAGAGAACCCAGAGATGTTCCTTGGTGCCTTCAGCATCCTCTTCCCACGATGGGACAATGAGCCAGGCTCCCACCACTGCCGTGCCTTTTTACTGCCACACCTCCCTGGTTCCTGCCAGGGCTGAGTCCTGCAGGGAGCACAGCTCTGGGCACCAGCTGAGGGCTGGCGAGGATGAGCTGCTCGGATTTGGCTCTTCTGGGGTGGCCAGAGAGGTTCTGAGTCACTGCCTGAGTCACGGGGCTCAGCCACAGCGTCGTGCCCCGGTGACTCGGTGACATTAATGCCGGGATTAACACGGAGCCGGCGGGGGAGGAAAGTGTGAGGGCACCGCTGGGAGGAAACCAGGGAGTGCTTCAGGTGGGTTTAAACCAGTGCTTAAGCTCAGCTCTGGCGTTTGGCTAAGGTCACCCACACAGGCAGTGACCCATCCCCTGGCTGACGAGGGGAACTCAGGGATGGGGCGGAATCCTGCCCGGAACCCCTCTGTCCTCACCCCCTTTGCCACCTGCCAGCCTGCCCTGGCCCAGCAGCCCCTCACCACCATTCCCAAGGTTTCCCTGTCCCTGCAGCCCCCCACCACCATTCCCAAGGTTTCCCTGTCCCTGCAGCCCCTCACCACCATTCCCAAGGTTTCTCTGTCCCAGCAGCCCCCCACCACCATTCCCAAGTTTTCTGTGTCCCTGCAGCCCCCCACCACCATTCCCAAGGTTTCCCTGTCCCTGCAGCCCCCCACCACCATTCCCAAGGTTTCCCTGCCCCCACCCCACCGTGTCCCTGAGTTTCCCCGCCCTCCCAGTTTGTAAATAAGCTCTGGGAATGTGTGAGTGCCTTGGAACGGTGGAATGATTAAGCTGGAAAAGAGCTCTGGAATCCTCAGGTGCAGCCATTAACCCTTCGCTGCCCGGGCCCCACGGAACCCTTTCCCTTCCTCAGTCAGGGACCTCGGCTCGATTGGGGTTTTTAAATCTGCGTTTGTGTCTGGGGGCAGGGAGAGGAGGGAGCCGGGGCTGTCCCGGGCAGGAGCACATCCCGCTCCATTCCCAGCTGGAGCTGTTCCTGCCTGTGCCCCTCCGGCCTGCCCGGGGCTCTCCTTCCGCGGGATTTGTGCTCAGTCCTCAGAGGGAGCTCGGAGGCAGAGGAGGGGAGGATGAGAACAGCGCCCACCTCACACAGGGGGACGGGGAGGCATCGGGGTCCTGTGAGCCCTGCTGGGATCAGGGATTGCGGGATGGCTCCCGGAGAGGAGCGAGGAGGGTGAGGGAGAACAGACAACACGCGAGCTCCAGCCCGGCCTAGTCCTCCTTTCTCCCCATCCTTAAACCAGCTCCGAGTGCGTTTGTGGGACCTTGGGGAGAGCAGCACACCAGCAGGCATGGATTTGATTCCGGGGCTGGATCCCGAGCAGATGCTCGGCAAGTGCATCCCAGGGCAGCTCCCGGCGCCGTGGGGAGGAGCAGGAGGGCGAGGAAGGCGGCTCCCGCCTGTGCCAAACCCAAATTTCCTGCTGTGCTCCAGGATGGGACGCGGATCCTGGCCCTCGGTGATGCCCTGGCTGTGCACAGCAGCCCCGTGCAGTTTCTGGTGTTGGTTTTCATGGCACTTCTCTCGTGGCTGTCAAAAGGAATGTTCAGACAAAGCCGTGATTTCTGTCTGTTGATGAAATGCTGCTGCAGTCTCCTGAGGTGCTGGTGACAGGGAAGCTTTGTTCTCTGCAGCTCCAAAGGAACGTTAAAGGGACATTTCTACCGGGCAAAAGTGGGGTCTGGTCGCCTTGCTAGTCAGGAGTTTTAATTGAAAAAGCAGGCAGTGAGGGGATAATGCATTTTTTCATGGCATCTTTCTTCGGAGGTTGTGGAAAGGGCTCTCATTAAGCGGATAATTAAAGCCTGTGAAGTCGGTGATGATCCCTGGCAGAGGCACAGGGAAGTCACGAGCAAGGGGCTGCCCGAAGCCTGTGCAAAGTCAGACAGAGCCAGTCCTGGCACCCCTTGCCTGGAATCACGTGTAGGACCGAGTCCTGCCTGTCCTCTGAGGGTGGAGTGACATTGGAGAGCCCGAACTGAAAAACTCCGTGCTCGGGGTCGCACAGCACGGGCCAAACGTGTGCGGGGGCAGGTACCAGCATCTCTTTAAAATGCAAATTGTTTTCTTGCTAAACTGGCTAATTTAAAGAAATTAGCATCCCAAAGCATCCCGATTTGCATCCCAGCGCGTGGATTCGCTGCTGCCGGAGCCGTGGAGCGCTGCGCCGCGGTGTAGATCCCCCGGAGCCGCTGTCACCTTGCGGTACCTGCCCGAGCATCCAACCCCGGGACTGATCCAGCCCCGCTGGATGCTTCCCGAGGGGCAGCAGTGGGAACGCGTGTCCCACAGCCCAGAAAGGTTTCGGGGAATGGCTCCCCAGGCGATGGGGTGCCCACCCCGTTCCTCAATGAGCTGTCCCAGAAACGAGCTCGGTCCTGCAGAGCCCCGGAGCCGGGAGCGGCTTTGGCAGCGGGACGGGGGCGGGGTGCGTTTTACCGGATCAGGGACACCGCGGATCCCTGCTGGGTTCCCTTTTAGAGCCTCACCCCAGGACAGTCCCTCCCAGGGATCCCAGATCTCCCGCAGATCCCAGCTCTGCCCAGGCAGCGCTCGGGCCGCGCTGATTCTCACGCGGCGGCGTTTGTGCGGAGAGGAGGACGCGGGAGATGGCAACCAGCGGCGCATCTGCTGGGATCGGGCATGGGGGATGCGATGAGGAGGACAGATAGCAGCCTGGCACGGCTGGCACTCGGCGCTGCCCCGGCTGCTGCAGGCACCGCTGGCATTTTAATCGCGGCCCTGGCACTGATCTGCTGTGGTCTCACGGTCTGAGGCACTTCTCCCACCTGGGCACTGAACAGCAGCAGCTCCGGGGAGGGGGGGTGCGGTCACTTCCAGCTGAATCGGGGTAAAACACAACCCCAAATCCTGCAGGGGCTGATTTGGATGCCAGGCTCGAAGCAGGGCCGAGTAACCCACCCCTATCGGTTTAATAACGTGGAGGAGGAGATGTCCACGGCCTGATCAATGAAGGAGATTTTCCAGAACATTAGGTTAAGCATTCTCAGGAGAGCTGGGCACTGAACTGCTCAGACAGACGGGGATTTTTAAGATCCTTCAGCAGGCATGAACATCCCTTTTTGTGCCGAGGGAAAAGTGAGATTTGACACAAAACTCGCTCCAAACAGCCCCGTGCCTCGCTCGGAGCAGGAGCCACAGTCAGCACTGCCCCAGCTCGGCTCGCTAGTGGCAGGAGGTGTCCCCTGTCCCTGCTGGTGGCACCGAAGCTGTGCCTGCACTGCCTGCTCTGCATGCCGGGCACACAGAGGATGCTGCTGGGAAGCTGGGATGAAACATCTGCAGGATGTGCAATAGCTCTGGCCCTGCTCTGCCTGCTCTCCCTCCCTCAGGAGGCCAGGGCTGGCCCTGTAAAACTTGTGCAGAGACCTGAGGGAGAGCCCTGGCTGTGCTGCTGGCTCCTGTCCCCCTCCCAGAAGGGCTTTTTGGGAAGCGCCTCTGGCCTCTCTGGGCCTCGGGGAATGAGCTGCTCCCCTCAGGGCATGGCCTGGCTGTGTCCCTGGGGGCAGGTGGGACACAGCGGGGGCCGTTCACTGGCACAGCAAAGGGTTTGGGTCCGTGGGCACCGGGAAGTTGCTGTGGGGGTGCCCCAGGGCGTGGGGGGGTCCCTGACGTGCAGCAGGCCCAGAGGGGCACGTTGGGCTCTCAGGGGTTAATTATTAATTGATAATAATAAGGGTGGGGAGGCCCTGGCACAGGGTGCCCAGAGCAGCTGTGGCTGCCCCTGGATCCCTGGCAGTGCCCAAGGCCAGGCTGGACACTGGGGCTGGGAGCAGCCTGGGATGGTGGAAGGTGTCCCTGTTCACATCAGGGGGTTGCACTATACGGCCCCTAAAAGTCCCTTCCAACCCAACCTTCTCTCTGATCTCTGAGTCTCTGATGTTCTCCTCTCCTTGCAGGGGATGGCCAGGTGGATTTCGATGAATTTATGACCATTCTGGGACCTAAGCTGGTGTCGTCGGAGGGCAGGGACGGCTTCCTGGGGAACACAATAGACAGCATATTCTGGCAGGTGAGTGAGCATTGCTTCCGCTGCAACTTCAGCCAGCGCTCAGCGGCTCCCAGAGTGGATTCCTTGAGGAGCCCAGGATGTTTCACTGAGTGGGAATGGCTGTGGAAAGGGTGTTGAGGTCCCTCGTGCCACGGGCTGTGGGAGAACATCCCAGCCTGGGGGAGGAGTTGTGCCCAGCCGAGCCCTGTGTTCCTGTGGGTGAATGAATGCAGCTGGACACAGCAAAGCACCCAGCTCCTCGTGCAGCACCTTCGGGAGTCTGGAACTCACTTTTGGGAGAGAAAAGCATTTTTCTCCAGGGGTCTTTTGAGTTGGGAACCTTGAAGCCGCCCGGCTGCTCCCAGAAATGTGTCCTGTCCGGTGTCCCTTGGCGCTGGCAGGGGACGCTGCACACAGGGAATGTGCTGGGCAGGTCACATCCCACCGGGATTTCTGCTGAATTCAGGGATGAGCTCAGGGTAACCATGTGGAAAAAACAGAGGAAGTTTTGCCCCAGTGCTGCCCTGGGGGGGTTTGGTCCTGCTGGTCCCAGGCACTGCAAGGAGACGGATCCAGCACTGGGAGCTGCTTTTTGTCTGCCCTGCAGTGAAACTTTAGACAGCGCTGGAGCTTCCAGGAAAAGCAGCCCAGGTTGTTATGGCAGGATTTGAAACGCCCCAAAACACAGAGCTGCAGGTTTGCTGCCAGCGGATCGAATGTGTGGCTTCCTGTGGGATTCCAGCTCCTCTCACTGCCCATCCCACAGCCTTTCCCTGCTAGGAAACTTTGGCTCTTCCCAGGTTTAATGAATGCAAAGAGCCAAACTTGGAAATGAGAATTTCTGCCTTTTTTATAACCCTCCAGCCCCGTCCAGACTGAACTGGGTGGAGCTCTGGAAGAGTGTTTTAAGAGGCTTTTAAAAACGTGTTCCTGGCCTCCTGGCACGGGACAGGAATAACCCTGGAAATCCTGCTCTGGATTCCAGGATTTGGCTGTCAAAGCAAGAGTTTGGTGCTGGTGAAGCCCCCGTGGTTTGGGAGGTACCTGGGGAGAGTAAATGACACCAGGAGGGGCAGCACTGGGAGTCAGGGATGTTTTATTGCCTCCGCTGCACCTTGGGAGCCTCATCCCAGCCCGGGAGTGAGAGGAGGGAGCCCCATCCCACGGAGGCTTCCAGAATTCCAGCCCCTCCGGAGCTGCTCAAGAAGCAAAGGTCCCGGTGGGAAAATCAAGTTTGTGAGCTGAGCTCTTGGATGGGAAGCAGAGAAGTCTGGAGCCTTTCTGAGAACTCTGCTCAGTGCAACCCATTGCTTCCAGTGACCCTCCCACCTCTGCTAACGCCTGCGATGGGGCAGGGAGGCAGGACCGCGCCTGGATTTAGAGCTGCAGCATTCCAGGGATCAGCTTCCACAGGGGTGTAACCCTGGTGCCCTCCTGGCTGTGGTGGGACAGGGAGAAGGGAGGAGAGGCTCCGGGTGGGAGCCCCGGCTGGGCGGGGACAGCCCCAGGCTCCTGCAGGCAGCAAAGCCCTGGCTGGATCCCACAGGTGCTCCATGGCCTTGGAAAACAGCGGCTTTGGGCTTTACCCCCTCTTTGCTCAGCACTTCCCTGCGTTTCTGAGCCCCTGAAGAGCTCCGGTTGCTTTTCCCCTGGGGCAGGAGTGCAACATCTTTGCTGCTTTTTCCCAAAGAAAAAGCAAGGGAAAGATCCCAAGGGGTCGTGCAGGGAACAGGCTCCCTTTGCCCATTGCTCCCTGGCTTTACCCAATCCATCTGCAGGGCATCGGTCACCTCATTCCTGATTTCTGAATTCATTATTTCTGCCTCTGCGTTACCTCCAGTGGGATTCCTGAGGGGACACCAGGCCTTTCAGGGAACCCGGGCTTGGCCGTGTTTCCCGTCTCCCCTTGATGTACAATTTCCGCGTGTTCTGGGAACGAGAGGCAGGGGACGAGCCTGGGTTGCTGGCAGAGCCCTTCAGCCCTGCAGCCATTCCCAAGGAAGGGTTTTAAGGAGGGATCGGTGCCCACAAGGCTGTGGCCGTGCCCAGAGCTGGGGGACAAGGGCGGGACAAAAGGGACGCCTGGCTGGGCAGTGCCACCGTGAAACCTCACCCCAAAGCTTCTTAAACCAGTCCCACGGGAGAGAGAATCCGTGTGGGCATCCAGAAAGGGCCTTCCCCTCTCCCACCCAGGCAGATCCCCTCCAGCCCTCCCCATGCTGGGACATCTCTGCCAGGCTCGTTTCTGAGGGCAAAGACCTCCAGGTTCCAGTGTTCAACACCTCCTACGGGATGTAGAGTGGAGGATCTCCAGGCCCAGGGAATGACAGCCTTGGATGGGAGGTTTGTAATGAAGTGAACCTCTCTGGGGTGGCTGGAATGCTTTGGGAAGTCAGGACAAGTGGGAATGGTTGAACAACACGGCTGCACCTGCAGCGGGTGCAGAAGGAATTCTGTGCCCACAGCACTGATGAGATGATTTGAGGAAGTCAATGCCTTGTACAGTGACCAGCTGAGAGCCAGAGCCTGATTAATTCCCCCCCTTCTCCCTTTGCTGTGGGCACATGGAGGCTGCAGGGAATTTCGGGATATCTGGGAGCTGTGTCTGGCATGAGGGGACGGTGCTGGATCGTCCCCTCAGCCACGGCGCCTGCTCGTCCCATCAGAGATCCCCCAGCACGAGTCCCTGGGTTCAGGAGCAGCCTGGGCGTTTTGGGATAAATGAAGCTGCTTTGCAGGACGGGAGGAGCAGAATTCCAACAGGGAGATGCTGCTTGGAGCTCTCATTTGTCCACTGGAGGGATTTGGGGAGGCACGTCCTGCACAGGGAACAGCTCGGCCGCTGCTCGTCTTTTGTGGGATTGGGGGAACCTTTTCCTTCCTCCAGGCTCCCACAGATTTGTGCTAGGGAGAGGGATATCCTGGGGTTTATGATCTTTGAGGGGTGAGTGGGAATGGCCAAAAGTCCCACAGCACCCCTGAGCAAGGCGGGAGGGATGTGCAGGGACAGCGGGGACAGCGGGGTCCTGAGCTGCACCCTCAGCTCAGGCACCAAGGGACACTTTGGGAGCAGAGACCACATCCAGCTGTGGGGGGCTGCGTTTGGGGCTGGCTCGGGAGGGGATTTAGGGAGGGGAAGGGGGTTCAGAGCTGGCTGGGAGCAGGGGAGAGCAGAGGGACGTGGCTGGGATGGGACAGGGACGTTTCCCTGAGGTTCATTCTCTGCCCATCCCCAATCCCGTTTGCAGCCGTCACTGGGAATGCGGCAGAGTCCCAGGGGACAGATCTGGGCTCTCCTGATCTGGTCAATCAATTAGTGCCTTAATAGAGGGAAATGAAGGGGAAAATGTGTGGGAACGGCGGCGGCACAGGGCAGGGCAGGAGGGGCTGGGAGGGAGCAGGGAATGAGGGAGCAGTAGTGAGGGAGCAGGGAATGCGGGAGCAGGGAATGAGGGAGCAGGGAATGCGGGAGCAGGAGTGAGGGAGCAGGGAATGCGGGAGCAGGGAATGAGGGAGCAGGGAATGCGGGAGCAGGAGTGAGGGAGCAGGGAATGCGGGAGCAGGGAATGAGGGAGCAGGGAATGCGGGAGCAGGAGTGAGGGAGCAGGGAATGCGGGAGCAGGGAATGAGGGAGCAGGGAATGCGGGAGCAGGAGTGAGGGAGCAGGGAATGCGGGAGCAGGGAATGAGGGAGCAGGGAATGCGGGAGCAGGAGTGAGGGAGCAGGGAATGCGGGAGCAGGGAATGAGGGAGCAGGGAATGCGGGAGCAGGAGTGAGGGAGCAGGGAATGCGGGAGCAGGGAATGAGGGAGCAGGGAATGCGGGAGCAGGAGTGAGGGAGCAGGGAATGCGGGAGCAGGGAATGAGGGAGCAGGGAATGCGGGAGCAGGAGTGAGGGAGCAGGGAATGCGGGAGCAGGGAATGAGGGAGCAGGGAATGCGGGAGCAGGAGTGAGGGAGCAGGGAATGCGGGAGCAGGGAATGAGGGAGCAGGGAATGCGGGAGCAGGAGTGAGGGAGCAGGGAATGCGGGAGCAGGGAATGAGGGAGCAGGGAATGCGGGAGCAGGAGTGAGGGAGCAGGGAATGCGGGAGCAGGGAATGAGGGAGCAGGGAATGCGGGAGCAGGAGTGAGGGAGCAGGGAATGCGGGAGCAGGGAATGAGGGAGCAGG